>MU863894.1:0-322559 GCA_033296885.1 Triangularia verruculosa
TAAGGTACTGTAGCCCAGTACCCCAGCAGTGAGCTTTAGGTATCGTGTGTGTTAATTCCGCTGCACTAGAAGAGTACTGTAAGTACCTACCGCTACAGGGCCCTTAGGCCTATATGCGGCTCATACCTTTTGACAATATATATACGTACCTAATTAATATATTAAATTTAATAAACTATTATACCTTTAATAATTAACTTTTTAATTAAGAAATTAATAATAATAGATAACTATTCTTTATTATTTCTTAATTTAACTATTAATAATTTATATATAATTACGGACTCCTATCTTTTTTTAGTATAAAAAAAATAAAATATTTAATTAGGAATATAAATACTCTAATATATCTTCTTTTAATATTTTCGTCTAAATACTTTTATAACTCTTTACTTTACTTATCATTAATATAATAAACCTAAAAAAGCTTAAACTTTACTCTTTCTTTAAACTTAATTTTATAATCCTATAGTCCCCTCTTTAGTAAACCTTAAAAGTATTTTACCGTAAATACCAGATACCCCTAGTACTTTACTAATACCTCTTTTTTATCGCCCTTTTTTATATTATTATAATAAGTATACTTATCTTTTATTACTATTATAATTTCTATTAATATAACTATTTTTATTAACCCTACTTTTTCGATCTTACTACTTTTATCGATTAAATATACTAATACTTCTCGTATCTTTTACAGTAGTACCGTAGAGGGTATTAATCCTATACTCTACTCCCGCTATACTTTTAATCTTCTATCGTTAATTAAATACTTCCGATATATCCTCGATCGTAAATAACTACCGTCCTTTTAATCGATATTTAAATTATAGTCCTTATACTATAGTTATTCTAGAATTATATTTTTTTCTAATCTTATATCTACAATATCGAAAATTACTATCGTTATTTTTCCTAACACTATAATATCCAATAATAACATTTCCTTAATTACTAATTATATAAGGAAGGGTCCTTTTATAATAACCTCTTCCTCCTTCTTCCTCTATAAAACTCGGACTTATTATATAAATCTTAGTAAAATCAAGTCCGCTTCTACTTTACTATCCACAAATACCTACATTTAAAAACCCTTCTAACGTACTACTACTCGTAACCTCTTATCTTTTATACCCCTTCTCTATACTACAGCAACCTTACTAATACTTTATTTATAGTCCCTTAGAGGTTTACAACCTCCGTAAAAGGCCGTAGCCTTTTTCCCGATTATTATTATACCTCTAGAACGTCCTCCTTTATTAAACTATCCAGTAGTTCGAAATTAATTAACTATTATCGTTAAACTTCTTCCTATTTTTCGTTTCTTATACTTTATTAAATCCTCCTTCGATTATATATCCGCCGCCCTTTTTCCATAACCCTAGTTTCGGCTTCGGCTTAAACATCGTAGTATTTTTTAGCTTTAATTTATAAATAAAACGCGTAATTTAGACTCCTATACTACACTAACTTATATTCTTCCTCGTTAACGGTATTTTTTCCCTATTTAATTATCTACTTAAAGTAATATCTTATATACCTAAATATAAACCGTATAACCTAAAATTCTTTCTCTAATTTAATTAAATCTTTTTATCTCTATAGGAAATAATCGTCTAACTTTTCCTATTATCGTTCCCACCTAGCTATAGTTCTTACAACGGACTTAAAATCTCCGTTTCCTCTTAATTACCGTACTAATTAATATCCTTAGAAAGCTTTACTTTAGTAATACTTAATACACCTATATATAATATACTAGAACTAAGGTATCCTCCTATACTTTAGGTATTTAGGATATAATTATACCGTATCTTTATCGTATAATTCGTACTATTTATAGTAAGGTATTTATCTAGGTATTTATAAAAGCCCTATATTAACGATCTCCTTATTTTCTTAATACTTCTCCTAATCTAGTTCCCTAAATTCGAACTTACCCTTTCTATAAGTTAACTATAATAGCCTTCTACAATATTACCTAAACTTAATCTCGGGAATAATCTATCGTTTATTTCCCTATTAAAATTATATAAGTAACTAATAATTATTTATAATTTATATTACTTTATCTTCGAAGTTATAATAATATTATTTAATTACCTCCCGTTAATTCCAGAGTTCTTCTATCTTTTCCTCGAGTCCTTAGACTCGTTCCTTAGCCTAACTTAGGGTCCCTCCCGAATATAGGTTTAAAATATAAATTATATTTATAATAAAAAACTACCTTAATCGTTATAAGGTTTCCTTAGAGGGTCCTAAAGTAATACTCTCCTCTAGTTTCGTAGCTCCCTTAACCGGTAATTTTTATCCTATAACGCAGTCTTCTCCCTTAAAGTCGACTATTAATTCTCCTTCCTAAGGTTCGTTCTTATAGTTACTATCGATATAGTCGTCCGCTAAATCCCGAAAATCTTTGTTAAAATACTCTACACCGGAGATCTCTATTACCCGTATTATCTTAACGACTATTATTATTTTTTTTTCCTTCTAACGGAGCTACTTAGGTACCCGATAATCTCTCTTAAAATAGCTTATCTTCCTACAATTAAAGCACTTAATATCGTTCTTCCCCTTAAACCGCTTTTAAACTACGTCTATCTCTATAGGCCCTACGTAGATAGTCCCTAAGACGTAAGTCCTATAAAGCCATCTCTTTTTCTTATTGTTAGGACGGTAGGGTCCCTGCACGCGTGTGCCCTTGCGCTCCTTACAGCGTTAATACTGCCGGTCGTCGATACAGACCGCTATTACAATATACTTATCGATAATCTCTAGTCGCTTCTATCGGTATACTTCGTCTTTAACTTCTTCCTTAAGCCCGTTATAAAATAACTATATTAACCCTTCGTCGTTAATCTCGCTACGTAGTACGTTTATTCTAAACACTACAGTATAGTCGGCAGCAGACCTAGTCTACTTAAAGTTGGCCAGTCGCTCCTAGGCACGCCTACCTTCATCGTACTCTCCGAACACCTTTTTAATCTTCTCCTCGAATCCTTTATACGTCTTAAAGTACTTCTTAGTAATATCCTCCCTTTTATCGTACTTATTATCGAAATAATCTCCTAGGATTAGCTCGAACCAGGTAAGGGCTTTGTCTTTAAGCCTAGACGCAGCGTATACCACCTTGGACTCTTCGTCCAGGAAACGGGAAGGGTAATACCGAAAATATACCTTAAACTAGATCAAAAATCCTCCTAGTTCTCCTTTAGCTCCTCCGTAGTAGTCGGGAGCCTCGAACCTAGCGCAGTCTCCTTCTTTACGTAAAGTACTAATCTCCTAGTAGAATATATCGTTCTTCTACGTAAGGGTGTTATAAGAGAGGCGTAACTTATCTTCGAACTCCTAGATACGAGTAAGGAGTTGGTTGATAGTAGGTTGGGTATTAGTATTTCCGGCTATAACGTTTAACTTAGCGCTTTTAACTTTTCCGATAATAGAGTTAAAGTAAATATATAACGTATAACGAACCTCTATATAGAATCTCTAAAAGGGATACTCGATTAAAAGTAACTTCTAATAATTAATTCGGTGTAGTTAAATAATGTACAATAAGATATCTCAATGTAAATATAAGCTACTGTAAATATAAGCTGTGATTGTATACTGCGGAACTATCTATAAGCTATCTAGTTCCTCCGTATATATAGACCTAATGCCAAGACCTGGATTATTCTATTGCTCCTCGGATCATGACTGATTCTTAAGGATTATAAGTGATTCCCAGGAATCACTTATGATTCCTTTATGTCCCGGATGATCCACCTCTTATTGGTCTATCCTCCTTTCCTCTGATTGGCTACCACGCCTCCTCTTTCCTATTGGTTGTTCCTTTCGGGTGTCCACATCATATTCGTGACATCTGGCTCATCTGCCCGCCCTGGCGTGCAGGGCGCCGCACCTCGGTCGGTGGGTATGTGGTAGAGGTCGAGTACGAACCCTACTACAGAGGATACAACTGGATTATAGAAGGCTAGCTCTATAAATAAAGAAGGTTACCACCTATATTCTCTGTTATACAGTACCTATAAGGTACTGTAGCCCAGTACCCCAGCAGTGAGCTTTAGGTATCGTGTGTGATAATTCCGCTGCACTAGAGAGCACTGTAAGTGCCTACCGTTACAGGGCCCTTAGGCCTGTATACGGCTCATACCTTTTAACAAATTGGATTATAGAAGGCTAGCACTATAAATAAAGAAGGTTACTACCTATATTCTCTGTTATACAGTACCTATAAGGTACTGTAGCCCAGTACCCCAGCAGTGAGCTTTAGGTATCGTGTGTGACAATTCCGCTGCACTAGAGAGCACTGTAAGTGCCTACCGTTACAGGGCCCTTAGGCCTGTATACGGCTCATACCTCTTCAATATTATTATATTTTAATATTTTTTATTATCTTTTTATTATATTTTACTATCTTTTAATATTACTTTTTCTATCTATTAACTACTAAAAATACTCGGGGATAAGTATAGTAGAGATCTCTCTATATTTTTCTACTTTATTTACTATTATAATAGCGAGCATAATAGGTCTAAATAGGTCCCGAGGCAAACCTCGTCTCGCCCCGGTATCTAGTTTTCTAAGCTATGATCTTTTAGCTTAAAAAAAGGCTATATAAAGCCGTTTATATAAAATAATTTAGGATTAGCCTATATAGCTTAATAAACTGTTTTTTATATATTAGCTACTATAGTACTAATGCTTGAACTAAGGCTGGTCGAAGCGTAAAAAAAGCCTTATAAAAGTGGAAACTTTAATATATATAAGCGCTGCGGAATACTATAAGCTCTTATAGAACGGTCTTCTAAAGTACTTCTATAGCTTTTTAGTCTGGAAGTAGTTTATAGGAAACTAGATATTTTTAAAAGATATAGTTAACTAAAGCTTAAAATACACAGGCTTTTCTTCAAAAACTATTTTCCTTACAATTTAACTATTAAACCGTTTTAACCAAAAAAGACCACATATTTAAACTGCTTCATATAAACCACTTTAGAGGAAAATTACAGCCAAAAGATCGCGCCTTTAAGCTCTAAATAGTCTTATTGCCATAGAGATTCCTAATACCCTTCGGTTTAAGTCTCGGGTCTGCCTTTTCAGGTCTTGCTCTCGTCGCCCCATAGTCAGGACCTGTCGCTATCGTCTTTGCTATCATCGGAGTAATCCTCTTTCTCGTCTGGTATTTCACAACCGGTACGTACTCGTCTCAGAATCTCTCTATATACGCTTCTTCCTCACTGATTACATTACGACCAGACCACAGCGATCCAATCTAGAAGTTTGTTGAAGATAAAGCCCGGCCCGCAGGACTTTGGGTAGACAATCCAATACAAGCATCCGACTACATTCGTACTGTGCCCGCTGTGGACTAGTACCCGTCCCTCCCGGCCTGACGTTCAAGGGACCAATGCGGCGTGCCGGTGATCTTGGCCAGGAAGACCCCAGCTCCATTAACGCCAAGTATTTGCGCCTCAGTAAGACAGAGGGTGCTGTCGACCTTGTTGACACTCTAGACTACACGTCTGACACCATCTGGAGCTTTGAGACCAACGCCAACCGCAAGAGCTTGATCTACTCCAAGCGCATCATCCAGGAGAAGGACCGCAAGCAGGCAGTGCTATGGTACATGTCGACGGACAGCAGCAACAAGACCGTGGTTAAACAACGCCCCGGCGCCGACCCCGAGTGGAAGGCGCTCCTCCCTTCCTTACAGTGGGATGTCGAGATCCTAGAGCCACCAAAGGTTGACGGCAAGACGAATGTGCTGCCGAGCAAGGCGCGCATTCGCCGGGGTAACCTCGACCTGGGACGCACCTTTGATAGAGGCAATAAGCAGCCTGGCGGGCTGGTGTTGGTCGATGTGGGAAAGTATGAAGAGGCTGTCAAGCGCTATCATCTCGACTACGAAATGTACCGTCATGGTGCTAGGAATCGGCCGGAGCTCCCAGGGCCTGTGGTGCCGTTTTGTGTCTGGGAGATTGAGATGGAGGCGATGGGTCCTGGAAGCCTGGTGTACAGTTCGCCCAAGCGGGTGTTGACCAACAAACGCAAGGTAAATTCCATCCGGCTTATTAACGTCAGGCACACAATCAGGGAAATGCTGACACAAGGGGACTAAAACCAGAATGAACGCAACTACTCCAGATTTGACTACGAGCCAAGTGATGCCATGCGCTGGTCCATCTCGCCCCCGCTCGACGCCGACAGCTTTGAGCTCATAACGGCCGCGGGTTAGGACGCCGGCATCGTGAAGCAAAAGGACGGCGTTGAGCCACCACTCATGCCGCCGACGACGTATACGGTGACGTGCACTGTGACGCGCGGCGGGAAGGATCTCGTGTCGTGTCAAGCTAGCTTTATACTCGAGGTTGTTACACAGAGGCAGAGCTAGCTAAGAGGGAGAAATAAAAGGCTTGGGGGAATGCTTCAAGTGTAGCGGCGTTTAGATTCCTAAGCATGCAGTGACTTTTTGCTTGAGGTGAACCTGGAATGCTTAGCTGAAAACACCCACCACCCTGAAGCTGGCTGAACTGCAGTCTCGTCGTCTTCTTTAACGACTTGCATTCCGATCGACCCAGCTAGTAGCGTCACTGTTTCCGCGATGTCCCCGTATAACGTCACAGGGACTCTGACCACACCTGGGGGAACCTTGTCACGCCTAATGACTGGAAACGCAACTCCGTCAACCGTGAACCTTTTGTATCCAGGCAACCCCTCCACACCCGTAAAAGAAGCAAGCTCCTGATCACTGAAGTTGTAAACTCTCTTGCCATCTGCACCCCAATAGCAAAAAGCAGTCAACCATCCAGATAAAGTCTCCACTGTGCCAGACATAGCTTCGCCGTGCTCGTGGACTGCGCTCCTCCAAAACCGCCTGATCTCCTCGTCATCGGGTCGGTCAAAGCTAGCTACCATGTACTCGAGAACCTTCTTCAACCGCAGAGCCCAGGAAATAGCATCGCCGTGCTTGATTGTGCCAAACCAACCCACGCGTTGCAACATATCGGCCCAGTCGCTCTTCTCGCCCAATAGCGTCACTGACGGGAAACTGCAGCCAAGACGAATACCATAGTCAAAGTATTCTTTCATAGTCCCCAGGAACACCATGGAAGCCGTAGCTCTGTCATGCGGTGTTGTGGTGGTGAAGTTTGGGAGGAGGGTAGTGGCAATGCTGGGGTCCTTGAGGTTTTCCTTGACCATGGAAGCCAGCTGCTGCGCAATAGAGTTGACGTCCATTGTTTGGACCGTAGCAGGGCGGGCATCAATGACAAGTGGAATCTTCTCTTTATGGGCAATGAAGATTGGACTGACAGCTTCGGCGTTTCCATCAACAAAGAAGCTGAACTGGGCTAAGATAGCGAGCCAGACGTCGTCAGGACGAAGCCTCAAGTGCAAGTCCTGCTGCCAAGCGCGTATGATAGTGTGGGCGAAGCCATTCTTGTTCGATACAACGGAGCAGGGAGCAGTGGTGTTGGTTTCGTGGTGGTCTGAAAAACTGAAAGATGAACGAAGAATTTTATATCCCATGTAATCGCCTTCAGAGACCTTTGCGAATAGCTCAGGACCGGACGAAACGACCCGATCATTTCTGCCAATCATGCCACTTTTCTCCCTGGAAGAGCTCGGGTGGATGAGGGCGGGCATGATGAGATTGTTCCGGGTGCTGGTGCGTGTGTCTGTTGAAAATGGGGAAAGAGATCTGTCATGTAGTTAGTTATGTAATGGGAGCGGATGCACGTGGGTTGATATACACGGGTATCTATTGTAGGTATTCTGCAGGCCCTTGGCTTCCATCTGTGGGTCATCTGCAAGATGTGAGGCCATGCGCCATATTGCCACAGTAGGTAGCATCAGACTAGTCCGCTAGCGCGTCCGCCAGGAGCACAAGCTGGGTAATGGAGCCTCATGGTCGTAATCTCGGTCGCACATCTGCTAGGCACAACACTATTGCTGCTCTACCTTGCAGCGTTGCGTCTCGGTAGAAACGGGGCCCGGAGCAGGTTTCCTAGTTGGTCTACGAAAGCTATGACGGCATACCAACACTGTGCAGCATGCATTTCTAGTTGTCTAGTGTATCTTTGTTGCGAGGCTAGCCATCGGACTTGTTGGAGCCTCTTTCATTCTGAGGCCACTTTCGCCCGATGAGGCTCGCCGATGAGGGCTTTCGACCCTTCCAGACACTAAGTGCGTTACAGGAGTGGGAGCATGAGACCCATCTTTGTGAGGACTATCGAAAATACCCTGTAAGCATGAGGGCTGTTGGTTCATGAGGTCCTCAACACCCTGTGTGCTGAAACCTTGAACGCTTGACATGCGGGTCAAACAGAGACTGGACAAGGTCTTCACGATCATGGTTTCGAACCCGAGGGTATATCACTCCGAGGAAGGTTTTTCATGATGATTAGTTTAAATACCGGCAAGTTTGCCTGATCGTTTCCCTTGTCTGCTTCACATATCGTTCAGTCTGTCTATCCTTTTCCAAAGGCACATACTTCAGTCGCAAGAGAGTCTCTGAACCCAACTGCTGGGCGTATATTTCACCATGTTGTTGGTTGGCCTGTTGGCCGTATTGTTAGGATGCGCTCATGTCCATGCCAAGGCAGTCTTTGCCCATTTCATGGTAAGTTTGAATCTAATACTTATGATCGCTGTGTACTTTGGGTATCTATGTAGTCAGCTAATCAGGAATTAGGTCGAAAACGCCAAACTCTGGACCGTGGACCAATGGAAGGTCGATATCAAATTAGCCCAAGCTGCGCACATCGACGGTTTTGCCCTGAACATTCGAGCAGACGACATGACGCTCGGAACATCCTTGTCTGTGGCCTTCGAGGCTGCTGATGATTTGGACTTCAAGATGATCTTCTCCTACGATTATGCAGGTGGTGGTCCATGGAGCTCCAACGTCGTTGTTTCAATGATGCTGCTGTATTCCGGCTACAGCTCCTACTACAAAGACGCCAAAAGGCGACCAGTGGTGTCCACGTTTGAGGGACCCGGACAGGCTGGAGACTGGGAGTATATCATCAAGAGGACCAACGCCGCTTTCATCCCTGACTGGTCATCGCTCGGGGCTAAGGCGGCCCTCGACGCTGCTCCATGTATCCCACACGGCCTCTTTAGCTGGGCACCATGGCCTTGGGGGAATACAAACGGCAATACATACGTCGACGCTTCATATGTGGAATTTCTCGAGGCCGCCGAGAAAAGCTGTGGCTCTGATATGCAATACAGTAAGACTACACCCCTATAGCTATAAGTATGGCCCTGCTAACCATTCCTGACTGGAAAGTGATGCCGGCAAGCCCTTGGTTCTACACCAATCTTCCAGGATACAACAAGAACTGGCTGTGGAGGGGGGATGACCTCTGGTTCGACCGATGGGAGCAGATTAGGTTTCTGGGTCCCGATTATGTCCAGATCATATCTTGGAACGACTTCGGCGAGTCCCACCACATTGGACCTCTATACGTCGAGGGGGACAGTTACGAGGCATTCACTGTCGGTGAGGCGCCCTTCAACTACGCTCTGGACATGCCTCACGACGGCTGGCGTGAGCTTCTGCCTTTCACGATCGACCTATACAAAACTGGTGTGGCAACCATAACGCGGGAAAAGCTTGTAACCTGGTACCGCGTCACTCCGAAAAATGCTTCATGCGATGATGGCTGGACAACGGGAAACACAGCAAGCCAGCTCCAGTTCGAATTCAGCCCCCAGGACGTTGTTCAGGACAAAGTCTTTTACTCGGCGCTCCTTGCTGGCAATCAAGCAGTCACCGTTACCGTCGGAGGTGTCAACCTGGGGGCTACGTGGACCAAGATTCCAAGTGGCGGCGTCGGCATGTACCACGGGAGCGTTGATTTCGGCTCCAATACTGGGGCTGTGGTCGTTACAGTTGGGTCCATGACTGTCAATGATCGATCCATCACAAATCGCTGTGACGATACAAGCGGATATCTCAACTGGAACGCCTATGTCGCCAGCACTACCGGAGCCGCTGTTAGTGCCACAGTGAACTCGACGCAGTGGGTTTGCGTGGAGGGAACAGCAGCTGATGGCTTCGACGAGCTCTGTACTTTTACCTGCAGATATGGATACTGTCCAGTCGGTGCATGTCTTTGTACTAAAATGGGCCCCGGCATCAAACTCCCCGACGAGGACACGCCCGGGTATGGAACTGTTGGATTTCCAGCTCAGGGCAGGTCAGCTAGCTATGGGGGCTTGTGCAGCTTTGCTTGCAATTACGGGTTCCCTTGCCCCAACACATACTGCGATACGACAGAGCACGAACTTGTTATCCCAAGCGTGTCACCGTTTACGCCGGACGCCTGTACATCGGGAGTTGGCGAGGGCGGTCTAGGGGGTCTCTGCGGGTTTGCCTGCAACTTTGGCTTCTGTCCCATACGTTCTTGCACCTGCACTTCGACAGGAGCTTTGCATGTACCTCCTGCCCAGAGCAAGTTTGTTAGTGGCAAAGCAGATGCGAGCGTAGATGAGCGCATCTATGGACCTCTATGCGAGTTCACCTGCAGCCGCGGTTATTGCCCTGAGGGAGTTTGCATTCAGACCGAGATCAATGAGGGGAACCCTTCCAAGAAGGTGAATGCCGCTTACATTGGTCCAGAAGTCTACATGTCTCAGAGGGCGGCTTGCGAGAGCCCTTGTGTCCTTGTTCTGCCACCCAGCGGATTACCCAGCACCACGACGATTAAGCTGCCACCCTACAAGACATCGTTTCAAGTTGGTTCAACAACAACAACCACGACCCTTTACCCTTCCGACATTATCACAGACAAGATTTGGTACTCCAACATCAACATTACCGGTTCCGTTACAGACGGAGCTGTTTTCCCCAGGTGTACCAGCCTGAAACCCGAAGATATACCCATCACTCTCAGTTACGTGTCCAACTCCAGGACCACGGTCACCATCCGCCAAGTTGAGTTGCCTCCCTGGCCACAAATTACTCAAGGCCCCCCTGATCAGTGGACATCGACATGCGGAGGTTCGACGGAGGGCTCAACAACGGAAGAGCCCATCATCATCACTATTCCGAGTCCTTCGTCTACCACAGCCACTCCGATATATACCTATGGTGTATTTCCCCCTGCGCGCGTCGAGCCCATTGTCCAGCCGATGGATCCCCAGTGCAGAGACAATTCATGTCCAGAAGAAGACGACGACGATGATGACTCAGTTGTAATCATCAGGGTTAAGTGCGATGAACTTTGGTTCTTCATCTTCTGCATCAATACCAACAACGTCAAGATCTTTGGCTGGAAGTTTATTTTCCCCAGGTCAACTATCGGACCGTATGATATATCTTCCTTACAATCCATCTCAACCCTCTAACTGACCCTTTTTGTTTGGGCATTGGTTCTCTCTGAACTAACATTCGGTGTTTTACAGGGGTCCACCACCGCCACTGATCAATCTCATCAGTGGCTGGAAATTCATCCGCCCTCCAAAGTTCCCACACTGGCCAAAGATTACGTCAGTAACAACACCCGTTCCATCTTTGTATCACCCAGAGCTAACCGTAGTTCGTTATCTCAAGTGTCGGCCCTGGTCTTAAGTACCCAGACAAGCCAAGCGGCTGCGACAGTAACAAGCTCGAGGTTCCAGTGGAGATTTACACAAGATCATTCGGTCTTTCAGTGTCTAACGGTGTCACATTAACAACAACAACACGGACAATCACGGAGACAGCTTATGAGACTGGTTGCCCCTTGCCTCAATATACGACAACGGCTGGCTGCGGGGGCGGGCGGGGTATGGCAAAACGGCAGACGCAGACCCCTAGTGCGGCTGCTCCTGTGGCTACAATTTCTTCGGCAAGCGATACTGATAGAACTCAGCATCCAACACTAACCGCCCGTGCGGATCGGCCTGACGATTGGCGAGATGACATGGTTGATGACTGTACAGAAAAGCACAATTACGCCTTTTACGTAGGGGACTACGCTTTGGAATCGGATATCGACTGGATCATGACTAGACTGAGCTATACTGGGCTCTACCACCATCGCTATCAACACAATGCTCTCCGCACAGTCCTTGTCTATGTCCTTCAATGCTCAGAGTCACTTCGTGACAAGATTTTTGCAATGCCCGGAGTGAGTATATATTCCACCACTTGTGATCAACCAAATTGAAAGCCTCTGTTACTCATATCTCATGGTATCTCCAGTTTAGCAACTATGAGTATTGGAAAGGGGATGTTGTGGAACTTGCGGAAGCTACCACATCTCGAAAGGTTCAAGGATCACGGCCCATGTCACCACCGGCTACGAGTAGCAACAAAACCAAGCCCGAAATGAGACGGAGAGCCGTCGAGAGCCCACTATTAGATGATACGAATAGTTGGCACAGGTCACAAATCTCCAGCTATCCATCGGAACAATGGAATGCGGATGGGAGGATTTTCGATTTTAATATCGGCTACCAACACCCGTACTATCACGATGGAGTACTTGGGGCAGGGCAGTACATTTACCTCACAGAGGAAGGTTTGGACATTTACGATGTCGTATGTTATCATAAGCGCACCTCCAGCCCCGATCAACTCGCCTAATTTACCGGCTCAGAACTAACGAACAAAACTTGCTTACTTAGGAACTCCAAGGCGCCAACATTGTTCAGTTCGAGGTGGAAAAACCCATTTTCAACGGATCACCATCACCTTCATGGGGTATGCATGCCAAGATAGTGGCACAGTACATTGTGGGTGAATCACTCGGGCTTGTCCCCAGGGCTACCCTCGTAACTATGAAGGACAGCTTTACGACAACAACCGCCGTGGCAGGCGCTAGGGTAGCGGACTTGATCATGCTGCTTGCAATCATCAAGGATATCGAAACCCATCAGAGGCAAGGGAGATGCGTCATCAGCAACTCCATTACGGCGTCTGCGAGACCAAGGTACCCCGAGTGGGAGCGAGAATATGGTGAGTGCTATCTGCGTGCTGCTTTGGTTTTTCTCAATCTCTTTCTGGAACTCCTTGCTTTCGAATATCTGCTAACAAGAATATAAAACAAAAGTCAAAATGCTTCGTTACCTTGAAGGGACGCTTAACTGCGTTTGGGTCAATGCGGCTAGCAATACCGACGGAGTCATAGACTACGCAGACCAATGCCCCCCAACTATGTGGAGGTTTACAGGCGATGTGAGCAACATGATTATTGTGGGTACTAGCAGCAAGCATAGTCTTCGTGGGTTAGGCAGTCTCCCAAAAAGCGACGGCACCGACGACGGTTTCATTTTCGCGCCGGGGGTAAATCTATACAATGGTCAGGGTGTAAACCCGGTTACCGGAACATCAGTTGGTCAGTTTTATCCATCTCCTTCTACCCCTTGTCTTGGCATTTTCCTAGTACCTAAGCACTAACATAATCTTGGGGCTTTGTAGCTGCTCCCTTAGTCGCAGGCCTTGTAGCGTACTTGCGCGCTATGCCTTCCCCATTTTTCCATGATCTCAAGAGTCCAGCGTTTGTATCTAAGCTGATAAGTTTTATGACGCGGGAAGTACAGGTGACAGATCCCAGAAACGATTACGACTGGTCTAGGGAGTATAACGGCATCCCCCGCAAAGTCATCTGGAACGGCAATGTTGGGAATGAAAATTGTCTTATAGGCTATTACATCGGGTACTTATCGTCGGAGGCTAGAGCTATCTGTGAAGTTCTCATAGCTTCCTTACCGGAACCAGGAAACACAGATAGTTGGACACCGGGAAACATGGGCGGTGGAAGCTCTAGTGATGGCAGGGTAACATGGTAAGCTCACTCTTCCTTCCACTTATGACAGAGTCTACCCTGTCTCAGTTAGGTACTTCGATTGACATTTTGATAGGTCATCAGGTCCGGTGCAACCAACATGCACAGCCAATTGCGGCACGCTCTGCATTGGCTTCTACTGCGTGCCGAAGCCGACTGGCAACCCACCTGATTTTGCTGACCCTATCAATAAAATGACCACAAAGACTACATCGACGAGATCAACTAGACCAACCTCCACATCAACAAAGACGACCCCAACGGCCCATATCCCGACCCCGCAAGCAGATTGCTTTATTTGGTGAGCGGTTATTTTTTCACAGCCTACTTACTGGCATAGAACAAACAACGGCTAACATGAGACTCGCCATACAGGCAAATGGGCACGCACTACATGTTCCAGGTGTATAACATCATTGACTGGGCCAATGACGGGGGTAGTCGGCTGAAAAGCGAAATGGGAGGCTGCGGTGCTATGGCAGCGTGGGACTGGGAGGATGATGGAATTAGGAAGGTTTACTTCACGCTGCCCCTACTTATCAAGGCGGGTTGTGTTGAACGCGCAATCGTGTCAGCAGGCGGGCCTCAACTGCAGTGTCGGGATTCTGGCACCATCAGCCCGCTCTCGATCGACAATGCGGTTGAAACCGCCGTGGAAGTCTTTGGCGCCACAGGCACCAAAGTGACCAACGACACTGTTGTCAGTGTGGAGTTTATCGGCAACAACAGCAACATCGAGACCGCTTCAAAGTCACATCTGGCTAACAGCAATGGCGGCAAAGACGAACCATTGAGAATTGGCAAGGGACCGGTAAATGGGCTGCCCATGGTTCCACCCCCAGTCGAAGCACCGATTCCTGAGGCCCCTCGCCCGCCGCCTCACTTTTTGCAATCTGTTGGAAATCAATTTTATACGAGCGATACGAGACCATCGGACACATCGCTAATTTCGTATGTCCCTGTAGACTGGTCAAAAGAAGGTACCGAGGAGAGACTCTCTGGGTTGCAGATGACGGTAGAAGCGACAGCAATGACAGTCACAAAGTCCATGGTGATCGCGCCTCGTACGACACAAACTAAGTTTACAACTAGAATGCGCCGAGCGGGGAGAGATTGAGGCCTACTTAGAAGATTAGTATAATAAGTATATACCTATTTTGGATTTGAATGATGAGACTTGCTAGCCCTGCTCCCCAACTAGCTGGTTTGGGACGAGCTAACGATTTAATCTTGAAAGCTTCCTTTTCGTTAATGCTTGAATTAAAAGGAGTTAAGAAGAGAAGTTCAAAGAGAACATCAGTTCGGACTTACTCCAGGCCCATCAGGCAGACAGTGAAGATGAGGTCGTTTACGATTTGGTCTTTGAGCCAACCACCGCAAACGAGGGCCAGAACAACAACAATTTGCCACTGGCCACCTACGTGGTAGAAGCTGACAACGGCCGACGACTGACTGTGGCCTCGGAAGCACCTGCGCTGGAATGGTTCGGGCCCGGGCTCATGTTCATCAGTTGTGCGGTGCCGCAAATCTTGGAGCACACCAGTGATATCGACGCTGTCGTCGATTTGCTGGGAACCAACCGAGTGTACACACGGCTTGTGCTCGGTGAGACCGCTGAAAAGATCACCCTCTCTGACAATATCGGCGGCGACAGCGACGAGTCCACGGCGGGAGCATGGCTCATGCAAGCCTGCGCCAAGTCACAAGCCGCGCAGGATCTGGTGGAAAAGATGATACAATACATCGGCCGTACACTCAGCCACGAGGTCAGGACTGGCTGGGCTCGTTCCCTTCACGTTGGCGAGTTTAGTGATATCAGCAGCAACAGTGATGCAGAAGGTCAAAAGGTGTTGTTTATCAATGTCGTCCGCCTCCGAGACAGCGATAAAGTATGCCTCAACCACCCGCCTGCCATTGGGCCCCGCCACCAGCTCAAAGTCTGGAGAAATGACGTGCTGGTATTTAATAACCTCGTCAGCGGTGATGTCCATGGTCAAAGCACGTTACAGCTGCACTGCCCTGTCAACGTCGGAGAAGAAGACGGGAAACTGAGTGATGACTGTCAAAACATCACCATTCGGCTCGAGGACGGAACGTCGGACAGCGTGTGGCGGGGCGGTGGTCCGGTCCGGAAACGACTTCACACTATCATTGGACTCGGCAGTCTGTCTCATGGCACATGTGGGAGTGCTCAGCATGCCGTGGCAGAGGTGGATTTGCGCAGTGGTGTCAATATTGCCGTTGCTCCAGCTCGGGGTGAGGGCCAAGCTGAAGATGGCGGTGCAAAGTTGATGAGCCTGGGATGCTATTGCTGAGCTGACGAGGTTTCACTGTGGCGAAGATAAGAAGATAGGCTGATTGTCGGAATGACTTACTCTGCCACTCTTGTGCAGATAGTCTCCATGCTGCATGTTGGGGGTAGGATCTGAGGTGTGCTGTTTGTGGCGGGATGCTAAGGGTTCAGGGGCGAGGTAAATAAACAACAAAGCTCCCCTTAACAATTTTTGCAACATGCCGTTTCAGAACAAGCACGTTACTAACGCCTGTTATCTCCCTTCGGATTATACTACTTCGGTTAGCCTTTTACACTGAAGTATAGTCGAGAGCGTCATTCAATGCACAAATTCAAGACGCCGATGGACTGAATCTCTCGTGGCACGCGTGATACCAACGGCATTGCGAGTTAGGTTAGGTACCAACCTACCTAAGGTAACTAGGCTTGCAGAGGCTTTCCCAAGTTCTCTAGACAGGGCAGTAACCAGTTCAATGTCGGTCATCGGCACTTTGATTCAAATACCTTAATTGCTTATAAACGAAAGAATTACAAATACGTAGCCAGTTATCATTTTGAGCCCTCTTTCCCATCCACACCACTGTTCTCGCTCCCACTTCTGCTACCAGTTCTGCTGCCACTCCTACTGTCAGGCCCTAGCAATGCATCCCCAGAGTATTGCGACTGTCTGTCCTCCGAAATCTTCGGGAACCCCGCGGGCACGCCCAAAAAGAACTGAGGCGATGGTGGCGCCTTTGCCACCGATACTTTTGACGAGACGGATACTGTGACCTTGACTCCATACTCATCCTCCCTGAAGCTATCCTCTCCATCTGTGTGATCCGCTTCTCTTTGCCGTGCAGCCATCTCGTCCCTTGCTTTCGCCTGGCGCCTGCGTCTCATGAGAACAACATAAATGATTGGAAGTGCAATGGCCAATATGCCAAGCGGGACAACGACACCAATCACAATCTTCTTCCAGTCCGAGTTCGGCTCGGCGTCATCAGCCGCTGTGTCCACATCACCCGCGGAGTCTGATGAGCTTGACGATTCGGAAACACATTCGCTGCCTGGGGCACAGTAGAGCCGAGATGAAGGAATGCGTGCGCTGGTCTTTTCGAACGGAACAATGACCGACTTTGTCGAAGAAGAGCCAGCCTTGATGGAGGCAAGAGCGACGTCTTTGTTTGCCGCGTCAAATACCATGTATGTTCGCCGCAAGAGGGAGCTGCCGATGTTGTGTTGCGGACTATTAGACTTCTGGATACCGAATAGGCAGGTGTTTCTGTTGAGGCTTTTGGGGAGGGTGTCGTAGGCGATTTCCCAGTTCGTGACCTCCTGTGGGATCACCAAGTCGGCAAGGCGTACGTTGAGGACGGGGCCTTCGGGCCCTTCAAGTTGGAAGCGGAGGCTGGTCTGGGGGTTCTTCGATCCTGCGTCGCACGGAATGGTGGCCCGACCAATAGTTGTGTTCCAAATCGCACCGCTGGCAGCTATAATGTCGTCTGCAAGCTCAGCCGGGAGGTAAGAATACAATTCTGCAGGGCTGAGAGAGGCGGGGAGGGAAGGGCCGTCGTATGTGAATCCCGTTTTCGATGCCGTCGCGTCACCATCGATGCTCACGCTAGCCAAAGAGACGGCGAAGGCGCTGGGGAAAACGTCGTATGGTTCAACAGAGTGGAGACGAATCAACTCGCCCTCATACCTCGACTTGTCAATGGCCCCGAGGAGAAGCGACCCAGATTTTCCCTCGGCATTGTTGAGCCAGATGCTGTAGGCTTGTGTGATGATCTTCCCCGAGGATACCAGTTGGTCAATAAAGTTTGGACGGTATTTGTTCGACCGACGCGGGTAGGTGGTGGTAGCATCATTGCCCAGTCCTAGCATGCCAATCCATTGATTGGTCCTAGATTCCGTCACGAGGCCCATTGGAAATGCGTCGAGTTCGATGTCCCCCAGCTTGAGAGTATCGGTGATGTTGTACCCTTGAACAATCATTGTGTCGGAGTATGCCACGGAGAAATCCACAAACAAACCCTCCTGTTTCTGGGCCGTCGATGACTTGGGCTTGCTAAACGCTCCCCATCTGCAGGCGGAACCGGACAGGTCGTCTGAAGGGTAGAAGCCGCCAGACAGAGGATCATATCCCTGCTTGCAAGGCATGGCGGCGTCGGCGTCGGGAAGCCATGTGTAGGGCGAAGATGGCGATAGAAGAAGCGACAGTTGTTGGGCGGGAGTTCCAACCGTGACGTTGACGACGAAGACGTGTCCCGATGCCGCGACAGGAACACTTGCTGATTTGCCATCGAGCGACCTGGCGAGGATTCTCTCACGGGTAAAGGGGACCAAAAGATGGGCAAACGTCGCCGTCGCGAAGAGAAAACATTGTAAAAGTAAATAAACGAGTGACATGCTGCGCTAATGGCAGACCTTATCTTCCCATCGTGGGAATTCTGGAACGAGCGCAAGGAACGAGGAGCTGCTGGAGGAAGAATGAAAGTCGCCTGGACCTTGAAAAATGGAGATGCTGCCAAGCCAATTTCCGGGCCATCTCAGGGGCTTGTTGTGCTTGGTGCAATCACAACCAGGGGGTTGCCTGACCCCTGCTGCGCTAAGATTGATGGGTCCGGCCGCCACGCGCTGGACAAAAGAAGAGAGACTGCTACACAAAACCAAGCCTTTTTTCGATAGTGAAGAGGTATTAACAGATAGTTAGCAGGCTTCAAATATTCAACTAGCGTTATACATCTATTGAGATGCCTCTCAACTATCTTTGAAGTATTAACTATCCTTTTAGGCCTGTTGCTGCTCTTCTACCTAGGTGGCTAACCCGGTCAGCAGTCCCTACCTACTTTTCTATCCACGATGTAACCGCCGCTCGGATCGTCGAACCAGTCCAGGGCATGTGGAACATGTTTACGGCGATAGCGCAACCAAGAAAAGCTTGAGTGCCATCAGCGTCTTTTGACAACAACCAACAGAGAGAGAAAGGCGATAAAATAAACAGGTAATGATTTTGTGCTAATGCCAAACTGCCCACCTCAACCCAGGTGCGCACTACTCTCAAATCTTCATCGTTATACCTAGGTAAGGTTATATTTCAAGGTTGCGTAGAACTAGAAGGTATTGAGGGCGGGTTGCTCCCGTAAAAAGCTACAACTCGTTCTTTCAATCTCAGTCACACGTCGCCATACCCAAAGTCAAACCTACCTTAGGCAGGCTAGGCGCGCATATTGCCGCGGCCTTCATGCGTTTCAGAGAATCTGCCTCCTCGTTTTCCATATAGTCCCAGAGTATCTTAGCTTCGGCCAGGACAACGGGAAGGAAGGAATTGTCCCCAAGTCCCTCCGGTAATATCACCGCAGGCATAGTGCGTTTCAGCTTGTCGGCATTCTCCTGTGTCTTTTCGGGAACAGAATCATGCACCGCCGTTGAGCTACCGCCATTCCCATTCCCGCCAGCTGATGCCAGCAGAGAGGAGATGAAGAGCTCTTTGATGTCGGCAAAGCTAAAACCATCAGTGAGACCCGCTATGACAGAGCACAGTTCAACCGGGAAATCAATAGCGGGCGAATCCAACACTTTCTCACGCCAATATCGACAGTACTCAATCCGTGAGTCGTAGTCGGGGACCTTGAAGTGGTACTTGCGGTCAAAACGGCTCGGTCGTTTGGTGATAACTGGATTAATCTCGCCGAGATGGTTAGTAGAGGCAATCATGAGGGTTCTCTCATTGGAGTCGAGTCCATCAACTTCATTGAGAAAGTAGCTGCGAGTTTTGTCTTCAACCAAGCTGTCGAGGTCCTCAAAGATCAAGAGGCGGGGGGGCAATGATGCGGGCTTTGGCAAAGATTTCCTGCATGGCCACCTTGGGGTGCGAACATCCAACAAGCGATTTGATGTACATGGTGGACACGGGGGGCTTTCGTGACACTAGCGAGTTGATGATGGCCTTGATGGAAACTGTCTTGCCGTTTCCTGGCACGCCGTGAGGAATAACACCGCGCTTCCACGGCACCCGAAGTGTCTTGTACAGGGATTGGTTGCCAAAGAAAGACTCGACATCGTGTGCGAGGCTCGACTTGATAGTGGGATCGAGGATAACGTCGTGCCAGGAAGCCCCTTGCACGCTACGGTAAAGTTCCTTGTCCTTCTTCCACTGCTGGTTATCGAACACCCAAATCTCATCATGCATCTCCTTGGTCCACTTTCCAGCTGTGAGGATGAGCGCATCTGTTTTGGAATGGTGTCCCTCATCGTCAACAGCACCCATGGCCGACAGAGGTGTCAGCACGTATAGGAAGCGGATAACACGGCTCAGAAGATCGTCCCTGAATGACAAGGCATAAACCAAAAAGTGATTGCCATTCATAGTCCCAAGCGCCAAAGCGGATCTTCGACCTCTAGTTTATCGTTGCCCTTCTCATATTGAAGTTTCGGCGCCACAAACCTGCGGATAGCATCGTAGTCTCGGGAACGGCTCGGTGTTTTTGTGGCATGGCCAGCCTCGGCGAAACCCAAAAGATCGCAATGTGAGGTCTACGTCCGCGTAATGTGGTACTCTGGGTAGGCGGCCTTGAGCAACTGGTGTACTGTGGTGTTGGTGCTGATCTGGTCTCGTCCGGCATGCTCTTCCCAGCCTTCAAAGGCCTGAACAGAAGGTGGAGGTGTATCAGTCGGCTTTATCTCTCTTCTACAGTCAGAGACAAGTTGGAGATATATGACGCTGCGGATAGGAGTTTAGATGAAATACTCGAGATATGCCACAGTGGTCAAGTTATATTTCAGCACCACGCGGCTCACAAAGCAGACGTCTGCCTTTCACCCCACTCCAAAGATCCATGGACGTTGGCAACTTGCCCTGAGTGGTCTTTGGACGTGAATTTGGTGTTAGAAATTGCTGTTGGGCCTGGAATATAATCACTCGGCACCGAACTCCGGTGAAAATCTGCAAGACTAATAAGGTAGTGCTTATTCCTTTCTAGTCACGCTTCTTTACTCGACTCAGATAGGCTGGTGAGCTTTTGGACACACATGATCCATACAGCTCTTTATTCCCCATCATCTGATGACGAAGGTTAGATTGAAGCACGCTTGACGGGCCTCGCACTAGAAAAGCCGAATATTTGTCTTGCTTCAACAACAGAGAATGGCGTGCTTCTGCTAGTCACCGTGGTGGGTAACTCAAAGTGCATGATGCAAAAGATTCACTGCAACAGACATTATTTTATTCGTATATATACACTTCTCTCATCCTACAAGCCGAAGCAGTTGGCATAGTAGGTCACCGTGGCACTCCAGTCGGAGAAGACGCCAATGACACCAACATCCTGTGCCAATACGTGCAACAGATTGTACACATCCCCCTCGCCGTTAGTGACGTTGGCGATTGTGGAGAAGTAATAGCCCCCTCCGCTGCCGTCACCAAGCCAGCCGCTTCTCTCCAAGCTCCACGTAACGATATCAAGCTTCTGCTTCTTAGCCTCGATAGCATAGCTGCTGGGAACAATCTTGCCTCTGCTGTCAACAGTGACCAAGTACGGCAGAGGAGGGGCGACGATTTTAACGCCAGCCTTCTTATACTCCTTCAATCTTGCAACAGCAGAGGGAAAAGTGCCTGGGGTATCCCCGCTCTCGTCCAACAGCACTGCTTGCTTTGCCCATTTTGGCTCCGCCTTGAGCCAGTACAAGACGTCCTCGTAGACGAAAGATTGTGGCCACACCCTCTCCGGTTTGATACCAGCCGCCTTGAACTCATCGATCATGTGCTGGGCATAGGCCTCTCGGGTGTAGTTGCCCCCGTTGAACGGCATGGGCACCTCAGGGGCCTTCAACTCCGGCGTGAACTTGAGGCCGAGATCGTCAACCCAAGAGATGAATTCCCTCAGAGTAGGCACCTCGCTGCAGGTTTTGGCGTAGAGATCAGTCCTCCAGCCGGGTGTGCCGCCAAGATACTCTTGTGGGGTGGTGGCTTGCGGGTTCGAAGCGTCCATTTTGGCGCAAAGCGTCTTGATCTCGGCCAGAGTGAAATCCGAAGTGCAGCATTTGGCTTGGGCAGGTTTGTTCCCCGAGGCAGGCTGAAATGGGGTGGTACACTTGGCGTTGAGTTCTGGAATAGCAACGACGTTGGTCGTTGTGTGCAGGTCGCACTGCGCGTGACGACAGACGAGTTGCAGGTCTTTGGTGAAAGTCACGTCGCATTCCTGGATGCCGGCTCCCATCCGGGTCTGCTCAGAGGTTCAGGTTAGAAAAACGCTCACAAGGCCAATGCAAGGATGGAATGTACTGACACCAGCGATGATGGACTCGTAGGTATGCTCTGGGAACTGAAGAGTGCCGCCTCCACGATGAGAGATACTCCAGTCGCTAGGCTTCATTCTCTTCTCGGAGCAAGAGGCAAGCTTGTTCTTGAGGTGGCCCTCGTCCATCTGGTCCACCAGCCAGTATGGGCGTGGACCAAGGGAAATCTGCTTGATGGGTGAGACTTTGGGCGTCTTCTTGCCATGGTGCCTGTCGCCAGGAGCGGCAAGCACCGTGGAAGCGCCGAGGCAAAGAATCGCGAGCTTCTGGAAGGTCGCCATGGTGATGATTTGGTACAGGGGAAGCGAGGTACCCGGGGCGTGAAGAAAGCGGGATGGGGAGGAATCATCTTTTTAACCATAGCGCAGGCCACTTCCCACGTGCCTGCATGAGGGAGAGTTGCATCCATCCTTCCGGGGTCTCGGTTTACCTGCGCCTTGGTGTTTCCATCCTGTCTTCCCCGACGGCAGGGGCCGTGTTGTACCGGATCCAATGAGGTGAAGCAGTCGTAAACGTTTATTGCTGTCGCATCGTTTCCACGCTTGTCGGCGACCGTTGAGCTGCTTCCTGTTCAAGTTAGCTCACTCTATCCGAGGTGGGGGACGAAGCGCGGACAGTTCCGCTGGCGGGGGTTGGCCTGAAGAATGCTACGGTCAATTAAATGCACACGCTTCTGCACGTGCCAGTAGTGCTGCATCATTGCCAAGCATCCAGTGCAGGTGGGACAAATGTGAAGATTCATTGGCTACCGTACCTATTCAACCGGACACCCTCAGCACATCATTAAGTACTTAAGAACATACCCCAACGTATTCACGTCCTACAGAGCCTTCCATTCTGCCTCCACAAAAGACCCCCTTCTCCCTCAACTTTCCAGTCTTCACTTCCAGGGGTGGTAGGAGCCCAAAATACCCCCCAGGGATCTCTACTCTTCTTCACCTTGACGAGTTTTGCATAGTTATCACCGTAGAATGACTGCTGCCAATCCGGTTCGTGAGGATCCCCCTCGTTCAGGTAGCTCCCTCCACCTGGTGTTGTCTCCTTCAGAGGCTCCATCAGCTCTGTCAAGGCAAGCTGGGCAGCAACTACTTGCTCGTCGGTGGCTGTTGCAAGGTTGAGTTTGCTGAAACCAAAAATATCGGCGTGCATCACACTATCTCTCCATACAGGATTGACGCCAGCTGGGTACGGGTATCCTGCTACCCTGAGCGTTGGGGCCATGTTCAGTCCATGGAACGTATAGCCTGCTTCCACCAGCGCCCTCGAAGCGTTCATGGCCTTTGAGAAGAGTACAGGGTCAACGTACGCCGCTCTGGGAAATAGGCGAGAAGCAAAATAGCCACCTGCTCCGGGGGCTCCACCTGCTCCTGTGGACGACTGGCTGCTGTAGAGTTGGCTGCGGACGGTAATGTTGGCAACGGGGATCCCCAGAATGTTGAGCTCTTCAACAAGAGGCTTAGTAAATGCAAGTGCTTCGGCTGGGGACAATCCTGGCATTTGTACCTGAACTTGCATGGCAAATCCGGCTCCAGAAGGCAGACCGTTGGTCCAAAGATAACCGCCTGCGTCGACGATAGGGATGCCGAAAGCAAAAACAGCGTTGAAGCCGCGCCAAAACGCAGTGCCATTGGTAATTGTCGGATCGGCAGAAGGACTGTTGGACGGTGTGTTGCCGAGGTTGAAGCTGAATGATGCTATTGTGAGATTGATGGCCGGATGGGCTTTGACAATGGCTGAAGTAATTACCCCATACGTGCCTTCATTTCAATTGTCAGTCACCGACACTGCTGTTTGGGGTGGGAAAAAATACTCACTGCCCCCACCGCCTCGCAAAGCGAAGAACAAGTCCTGATTCTTGGTTGGATTGGCGGTAACATATTTCCCATCGGCTGTTACAACCTTGAGTTCCAAGACTTGGTCCACTCCCAAGCCATGTTTCGACGATAGAGGGGAGTGGCCTCCCCCTGAAATCCATCCACCGTACGACCCTATTGTGAGGCAAGAAGCAGCAGGCAAAGTTATGTTGTGCGCCAGTGCATGTCTAAAAGCCTCATACACCTGCAGCCCAGCCCCGACCCAGGCAGCAGGACCACGATAGCCCCCTCCGGGTTGCTTGTAAACTTGTCGAAATTCGAACCCCTTCAGGTTATGAGTCCAAATGCCGAGAGACCCTGCGCCAACGTTGCGAGCAAGAAAGTCATGGCCTGTGTTCCTGTTCATCTGTCAGCATTTCCGCCCCTGAAATGGACATCCTGGCTCGTATGCCAGCACAGTTATTTAAGACGTACTTGATAATGACGCGAACATTATGTTTTCTTGCAAAATTCACTGCTGCTTGGACGTGCTTCGGCTCCGTAGCATTGACTACGTACACGGGATATCCTCCCCTTGTGCAGGTCGCATTGGCTGGTGGGCTCCTCACAAGGGGGCAAGTCAAACCCTGAGGCCATGTCCCTTGAACAGTGAGGGGATCATCAAACCAGAAAGTACTTTGACTGGCGCCATTGAACAAGAAGTTGCAAGACGTTGTGTTAAAGTTCTCCGAGGTCAGATAGCACACTGAGGCTGGAGGCAGTGGATTGAGCAGGACGCCACCCAGAGTGCGGTTCAGACTGGACCAATCCGAGACAGATGGCCACGAACTGTCTCCAGGAAAGGCTTTGCATCGTGGTGAAGGTATTGTGACTGGTCCTCGGTTGCTTGTACTGTCGAGATTGGTGTCTGCAAAATGAGAGTCGCTTGGCGACTGCCCCACGACCGTCCGGGCAAGAAGCGTAGCGGCAATGATCGCACTGATAGGCCACATTCTGAGATACTCAACGCTATTTCTAGCAGTACAAAGAGGAGCATACTACGGGATCCTTATAGATGGCAGTGGAACCATCACGATTCCCTATCCACTGCTGCCCAAGCTCTCGCTGGCTTGCAAATCATGCAGTAAGCAAAGCTGCAAAGATGGCAGCAGCCATACCCAACTAGCATGAGCCAAGAGCTATTTCGAGAATCAAGAGGGTTGTGCACCACCATTGGATGTGTACATCTTCAGAAGCGTCAGCGGTAGCTGAACGGCCAATGTAACCCTTCTTGCATCCGTCCCGTCTCCACGGTGTCGAGTCTGATGCATGGGATTTGTCTATTGGGGAAGGTACCTTCATAAAGCTGACGATCTACAAGAACTTTTCCCTAAAATGAGCCGCCCCTGGACCAAAAGCTGTTTACATGCATTGGCCCTCTTCCGGCGACAACTTTTGTGTCCGATTCTCGAGAGGTATGTAAGCGAGTCTGAGTGGCAGCCCGAGAACGGTGGGAGTAAAAGTGATATACGTGCTTTTAGTTCTTCTCAAACTTCAGACTCTTTTCAAACTCCTTCTCAACCTGTGCCAACACTGACTTTGAGTGTTCGAGCTTCTCGTCATCCACACTGCCGAACCTCACCCATCCGTCATACGCCATCCGGGCGTATCTTGTCGCATTGAACAGATCCCCATTTGAATAGTGCAAATCTGCCAGGCTGTCGTGGTACTCTGGCGCGAGCGGAGGAACCATGTCCCACTCGCTAAACTCATGCCACTCGCCGCTCATCACAATAGCATCTTTGAAAAACCCTTCGGCACGAGCGCTCTCGATGGTTTCCTTGAGACTCTTTTGACGGCGGCGGTAGAACTCCGACTCCTCAATCTCATTCTTTGTGCCGGTGCAAAGCTGACACTTGCAGTCGAAGCCCCAGTGATCTTTCAAATATTTTCTTCTTTCATCACGCACAGTGGTGAGCGGTACATCTGGCGCTCATCGTCAGTAATTTCCCCTAACGGAAGGCGACGGGACTTACAGCTCATCAGAATCTCCTCTCCCGGCTCGATGGCCACATGCGCCATGATCTCCATGGTCAGTCTCCGCTCCGAGAACCTCGAGTGGACGTTTGGTCTGCAGCCATGGTTTATTCTCGCAGCCTCGGCAAACAGGCCGACATGCATCTGCTCATTATCCTGCTCTCCAATCATGACCGTGTTTGCATTCGGCCCCAAAATGGCGTCCACTTCGTACTTTTCCGCTCCCCTTGACAGCCCCTTGACCTTGGATCTTAGCTTCTCGGGCAGCTGGTTGATGGCTTGCTTGAGCATCCGCCGTCGATGATGGGGCTGCGCCGAGCCCAAAAATCCCGTCCCAATCAGCAGAACAGGGTAGTCCGACATGACGATTTCTCCTCGCTTGATCTTGCGCTTGGCAACGACACCTAGGCCTTTTCCCTCCACGGGAACAATCTCGTAGGCAGGGCCGAGGCTTTCGCGGCGTTGTACCCCAAGTGGAGGGGCCTCATCGTCAAATGAGCCGACGGCGATGATGTGAGAGGTAGTCAAGGTGGAAGAAATCAAGCTGATGCCATGGCCATTCCGGAAAGTTGTCGAAGTGAAGAGGCAGTCAATTCTCGACACGGTTGTGTTGTCTTTCGCCGGGGGTGAGATGCACTTGGGCGGGTAATCCCACACTATGGCGTTTGCACTCTCATCTGGCAAGATGCCAATATACCCTGGAAGTGGGCAAGTCGGAAGTAGCGCGGTTGTTTCCAGGCGAGCGGCTGGACGATAGGGGCACTGTTGTTTAGCAGAGGGGAAGCCGGGTGTTGTTGTCTGCTTCGCCCTGCCAGCTGATGCCAAAAGGACAAGAGATAAAAGACTTGAAAGCACCATGACGACTTGCTTGATCGTTGATGTAAAGTTCAACACTTGCACGCAACGACAGCTGAACTCAATCGCATACTCATACCCAGCTCCCAAGCTTGCAATCTGTCCATAGTGGTTCCGCAGCGGCAGGAGTTCTGGATGGGGTGGTTTAACTCGGACCCAACGTAGTATTCCCGGCGGCTATTTCGTTGCCTGCAACACGCTCGCAATCCGGCTCCCGAACTACTGAAATGGGAAGTCTAAGCTGTTTTATTTCTTCAGCTAATGCATATAAACCATCAATAACCTATACCAATGATAACATCATAAAAGAACATCATGACTCGTAACGCTGCAGTGAGGGTGCTCCCGGTACATCATTCTCATCCCTACCCCTGGTAGGACGCTTGAAAGGGTCCTTGAAATCCTGCCGAAAAATCGAGTTCTCCGTTGAGCGGAGCATAGACCACAGGACTCAGCATCTTGTTAAACTCTTGATGCCAGTTCAAATTCTGGGCTTGCTGTTGGAACTGATACCCAGTTCCAGATTGCAGTTGGTTGCCATCCCATTCCAGACCTGATAAAGAGCTGAAATCGAGATTTGCGTCAAACCCCTCCCCGTTGACCATCTGCTGATATGGAGATGTCGGATGAATCCCAGTTCCCAGATCAATGCTGGTTCCTGTGCCAGTTGACATGGCGGGGGTGCCGAAATCGCTACTGCTCAAACTATCCCACTGTGCCGGTTGGTCGGACGGTATCTGCAGTTGAGGCATGTCTTGCGGTGGGCCATATTCGCTGAGTGGCATTTGACTCTGACGGTAAAGCTTTATCAACCTTGGTTGCAGGCCAAGCATAATGTCTTCAACCTTGGTTCGGAGTCTGTCTTCGACATCGCGAGATTCTTTCTGGAAGAGAACCTCAAGCTCGCGACGGACAAGCGTCGGCATTTCTCTTCGCAGAAATGTTGCATAATCCTCCAGCTCGTTCGAACCAGAACCTAAACCACCCAAAGCAGGGGTGGCGGTATCCTCATCCTGATCATCGTAGACTGTGGTATTGTTAGCCCTCATACTTCAACATGTGTAACAGACAAGGGGGGTAGATACAAGGTGTCGGAACAGAGTCGGGATCATCGTCCGGAAATAGGATCATGTAGATCTCAACCCATTTATCTTCGTCCGTCATGTTCGGCTGTGCCTTCTTGCGGCTCCGCAGTTTCTTTTCCTGATCTTTGGTGAAGCCTTCGTGCGGGATCCTGTTTTGCTGCATGGTGCACGGCGGGTCCTGCTGGAGATGCACCTGAAGGATGGTATCTTCGTCAAAGGTGTCCCAGCATCGTGGACACTGGATTGGAAGCCTGTGTCGTCTGTAGAGATGGGTCCTGCAATCTGGTTAGCAAAAGAGTCCAAGCCTGGCCCGCTCTGCATGATGAAAAAGGACTCACTTGACCCGATGTACTTCCTCCCATCCCGGCCCAGGGCACGAGGTCCATTTTTGATATTTGCGCGGGTTTCGCTTGAAGTAAGGGCAGGCAAATTTGTTGCCGCTTCTTGTCGCCGCAGCCGGGCTATCAGAGGTGGCCCGCCTTGCCTTTTTTCGTCTTCCATCGTGGTCTTCAGGCACATCCGCCCCGGCGTCGCTCAGATGTCGCCTTTGTACAGATTGTGCACTGACATCTCCAAGAGTTTTGGGAGAAAGTTCCTGTTCGGGCACCACCAGGCCTCTCGGTAGCTGAGGGGCGCCGAAGATGGACTCGGCATTTGAGATTGATCTTGACGGAGGTAGTGAGCCTGTTGGGAAGGCCGGTCCCCGTGACTGAGGACTCGTATGAAATTGCCGCGACTGCGTCACTTGAGTGGGAGCGGCGGGTGCTCGAGCACTGACACGGCCAGAACCAAAAGGTGGAGAAACACCCGAGCCTCTCCGGAGGAAATTTTTCTCGTGACCAAAGCGAGGCTGTACGTCTACTTCCGCAATCCCTTGATACTCGTCTTCCAATGATCGTTTGGCGCGTTTGCTCGCCGATGGTGGCGATGGATGATCTCCTGCAGGCGGCGAGGGTGCTGGAGACAAAGGCAAGCTTGGGACCGGGGCGATAAATGGTGCCTGTGTTTGCGTTGGTCTCACGGAGCGAGCGAAGGTTTGTGTTGGCCGTTGAGTAGACGTCGGCTCGATTGGGGGAAAATTCGCCATTCCGGGAGGCATAAACGGCATACTTGCCAAGTGCAAGGCTCCAACAGCTGCTGAAGGAAAGCTGGGTGATGCTGCAGCCGCCAGGCTAGACTGTGACCTGGCAGCTGACATGAGCGATGCGAAGTCTTGTTGCGGCTCCGCGTCGGGGGCAGGAGCCACGGCCGGAGGTGGAGGAGCGGCAGACGACGGGCGAGACCTGAATTTTGACAAATCTGAAAGCTTCTGAGGTTTGGGTGCGTCTTCCTCTATGGTTTTCTTTTCCTCCTTTGGAAGCTCCTGTGTCTCTTTCCCCTGGTGCTCGTGCTCTCTAGACTTGACCGCATCAGGCGCCTTCCCCTTCCGGGGTACTGCTGGCAAGTCGGCAACATTGAATGTCTTGTCGGCTTTTGCGATACTCGCAAACTGGG
Organism: Triangularia verruculosa; assembly: GCA_033296885.1. NCBI lineage: Eukaryota > Fungi > Ascomycota > Sordariomycetes > Sordariales > Podosporaceae > Triangularia > Triangularia verruculosa. The sequence goes on from MU863894.1 coordinate 29,621, forward strand.
TCAACTCTGAGATTTTGGTATCAAGTGAAGTACAGAGACTCTTCATGATGTGATCGATCATGTCCTGTTTAGGGTGGGGGGCGACCTGCTCGACAACCGTTTCGTCACCTGAACTCCATTCCTCCTGGTCGGCAGAAAAGGGCGTAGTTGGCCGTGCCTGTCCATCTTTGCTCTTGCCTGTCGCCGGCTCGCTGGGTGAGTTCTCTTGCTGGTCTGAGGTAGATAGGTTTTTGATGCCTTCGATGATGGCGTCTGCTGGGTCAGTCCCACTTTTGAAGGCGGACGCTTGCGCCGCCCGGGCGGGCTCGGGCTCTGGCGATGGCTTGCCAGCCAGACCGAAGAGGAAGCCCTTCATCTTGCAGCGAGCCTTGAGGCGGCCAAAAATGCTCGATGAGATGCTGAATCGGCGTTGCTTGCTACTGCTGTTGCAGCTTGGAGATCGGGTTCTTCATTGTTTTTGTTGTTGGGTTGGGCAGACGTGGAAGTGGTACGCAGCTCAACCCCGCTCCCACCACATACCCGCCTTATCGATAGCTCTTCTCTGGTTGGGAGGAAACCTCTTGCCACGCAGGGTTAGGGATGGATTGTGACGTTGTGGGTCAAGCGGCTGTCGACGGCTTGTTATTGGACTGATGGCCGAGTCGCATTGCTGTCCTGGTCGAGCCAGCAGCATTTCTGCCTGCGATGTCGCAACCATCTGTCACATTTGACTCATTCCCGTCGCTGTCTGGGGCCTCTTTTTGTCTTTACATCTTGCGGTTCATGAACTATCCTGCCTACTTTGATACAAGACCTCTTGACGCCGCTCATTCAACGGGCCCCCCGATACACTGCCTTACCTTCCCCCCTTGAACGAGTCGTGCCACTGTGGACCCCACTCCACCACTGAGCCTGAACCAGTTGTCCAACATCTGAACCGAGGCGTAAACAACACATCGGGTGTCGCAATGGGACAGTTTTACGAGACGATCCCTGAGTCCCTCATCAAATGGGTTCTGGCCCAGAAAGTGTTCTGGGTGGCCACCGCACCTCTGTCCCCTGAGGGGCATGTAAACGTGTCTCCTAAAGGTGGCCCCTATTTTGGCATTCTCGACAGCAAGACCTTCTGGTACCTCGACCTCAGTGGTTCAGGCAACGAGACCATATCTCACCTGTACGAAAAAGATAATGGACGGATAACGGTAATGTTCAACGCCTTTGAAGGGCCACCGCGCATTGTCCGACTTTGGGGCCACGGCACAGTGCTCGAGAACGGAACGGATGCATTTGACACTTTTGTGAAGAAGCACGACGTGAAGTTGCTCCCGGGAGCAAGGAGCATTATACTTGTCCATGTACACCAGGTCGGAAGCAGCTGTGGTTTCTCTGTGCCCTACTTCGAGTTCAAGGACTGGCGAACAACCTTGAATGAGTTCTTCGCCAGAAAGGCCGATCGATATGATCAAGGGGAGCCAAAAGAGGGTATTGAAAAGTAAGCCCATCTCATTCTATACCGCTCCGAAGTCTTGCTAATGAACGCAAGGTACTGGGCGCTCAAGAATTCGGAAAGTGTCGATGGTCTGCCGGGCCTAGATGTTGCACGCAAGACGGCAAAGGAAGATGGCATCGTGCCTTTGACCAAAATGGTGGGTGCTGCTGCATTACAAGAACGACAGAGGAAACGGAAGCAGTTATCCTTTGGAGTGCTTCATCTTGTTCTCGTGGCAATCCTTGCCTCTCTCGCTACCATACGCTTGCAACCTGTGCTTGTCGAGCTTGTGCAGACACTGCAAGGCGAGATTCAGCATTGATTTGGTCAGGCAGTCTCGGTGGGTAATCTAGGTATCTGCCTGGCCGAGGCAGTCGGCGCAGGAATGGTCGATTGGCCTCTACTTGTGCGGGCGATGTACAGACAAGAGCATGGGTGTTTCCCGGAATTCAGGCAGAGTGCGTGAGAATCAACGGGCAGCAAAGTCACACATGCCTAGATCAAAGGTGTGACGATATCACGAGTTATGATCAGTATGAATGACATCTAAGGGTTAGGATTTCGGGCGTTACGGAAGTCCACTCATCAGAAGTCAGGAAGTATAGGTAGTTTTACCTTGGAATCACTCTTTCTCGTTACGTCACTGTAAGTCCCATCCGTGGGGGCCGTTGAACAGCTTTCCATGTTATGGAGCTTGGGGTCCGGGGTATATCTTCGGTTCCACCTCGACTTTGCTCCCAAGAATCCCATCTATTTCTTTCAGCACCTCGACACCCAATCACGAAAAAGTTCAGTACCAACGCCAACATGCCAGTCTACGTGGTGACTGGAACCAACCGCGGTATTGGTTTGGAATTCATTCGTCAACTTGTACGGGACCACGCCAACACTGTCATCGCATGTGTCCGCTCCCCCACCTCCGATGTCGGGAGCCTGCAGTCTGTCATTGAAGGAGCGAAGAATTCCAACGCCATCATCTTGGACTGCGACATCTCTTCGACGGAATCGATCAACCGTTTTGTGGGAACCTTGGCAAAGCAACAAGTTTTGGGCCGCCAAAAAGTCGATTTCCTCGTCCACAATGCCGCTATCAACATCAAGCCCGAGATGAACTCGCTCAATCTCGAGCCCGATCTTGTCCATCAAATGATCACCGCAAATGTTCTCGGTCCGGCTCTGCTCACCTCGGCACTCCTCACCGCCAAACTGTTGTCGTCTGACGTCAGGATATTTCATATTTCTTCTGGGCTAGGAAGCATGGCGGTGAGCCTTGACCACAAACCAAGACAGAGTGCTGGGTATTCCATCAGCAAGGCGGCCCTGAACATGCTCGCTGTTCACCAAGCGGAGGACATCAAAGCATATCTCCCTGGTGCAGTGGTTGTGCTGGTAGATCCAGGCTGGGTGAAGACCGATATGGGCGGCAAGAACGCCATCTACGAGCCGAGTGAGAGTGTGGGGAACATGCTCAAGATTCTGCACAGCTTGGAGCAGTCAAACAATGGGGAATACTTCCACCACTCCGGCAGGAGGGTTCCTTGGTAGCGACTGGAAAGCAAGGAAACAGAAGAGAAATGTATTGCGTCTAAAACCCACCCGAGTTGTTATCTCGAAATCAAAGCCAGAGAACCATGCCCAAGTGGAAGACTCCCACAACCACTCCCACCATACCCAGAATCACTTTACCGCCCGCTCCGCTTCCAGCACAGGGGTTCTCCAACGTGCAAGCTGCTGCCACAACGCCGTCTGCTGTCCTGGGAGTAGCAGCACGATCCAGATACCAATTGCCAATATCTGTCAGGTTTCCCTGTTGGTTTAGCATGGCCATTTCCTCCCCGACGTTGGACTTGGTTTTTCTGAAAGCGCCGAACCACGAGTACCGCGCCACCGCCTCGTGCTCCTCCAGGTATTTCAAGCTCTCGTTGAAGAACTTCTGGGTTTCCGCCTCGTTTTGATCATGAAACCCATACTCTGTAACCCAGATTGGCTTTCCGGGAAATCTGTCGAATTGTTGTTAGTGAACAGCTCACCCTCTTGTCACTGAAATAAGAATACGTACCTCGACTGCCACTTTCCAATGTTGTCCTTCAGTGTCCCGAACCCTCCGAATGAATGCAGCGGCACAAAGTCAAACTCGCACTCGTTGCCATCATTCATCTTTGAGCAGTTCTTCATGAAGGGTTCGACCCACCCGCCTCTTGGGTCTGATACCGTTGGGAAACCAACTTTGATGCCGTGCTCTTCCCGGAGCGGCATGATATTATTGATCCAGGTTCTCGCAGCGATTTCCGGGCTCATGTCACTGCCTCCAGTTTCCTCAAAGGGTTGGTCAGGGAGGTTAAAGGAAATGACATGAGCTGGCTTGAACTTGGAGAATTCAGCTGTCAGATTGCCCAGGAAATAAGAGTCTGTGCCGTTGGGAGTGTAGGCACCCCACATGCTCGGGACAAACTCGAACTCGGACTGCGGGATGTCGGCGTAGGCCTTGGTGGCCACGGGGCCGAAGTTCCAGTACCACGACAACGGCGAGGAGGAGTTGGACCATATCAAGTCATCTTTGGGGAAGAATTCGCTGGGAGTGGAGACAAGACCGCGTTTGGGGTTCTTCTTGGCTGGTTCTGTCTGACCCAAGGCTAGTGACAACAGGAGTGCTGGGATGACAACATGAGAGAAGCGCAGCATTTTGATGGTGAATCTTCGGAAGAGTAAACGAAAGTAAGGTAGATTGTGGACTACCAAGCCATGTGATATCGACGACTTGAAGTGAAGATGTGGAGAGGGACGTTGGAGAGTGTCACAACAACAAGAACGTGGGCAGTGGATCTTTTTGTTTAGCTGCCTGGTCCCTCAGCGTGTAATTAAACGCCACGCGCCACCGTGAGAAAGCTACGCTGGAAAAGGTTGCTGCTCAAAGGCAGAGGATTCGCTAACGGTGAGCTAGTGTCAGCCGCAGCTTACTTCAGGGCAGATGCTGACTGAGAATAAGGCACTGGGAAATCCCCAACGGGATGAATGACTTTGGCAATTTCGCATGAACAGCGGCAATGACTGACTAAGTCCGTATCAACACTGTCTTGGCTTGGTCAAGGAAAGGTGTAACCCAAACGGAGAAACGCTGGTCGAAAGGGGTGCTGGATAATTGGGAGCTAGGTAGGGCTAGCAATGAGACCTACACAGTAATGTGCAACGCCTCGATATCAGTCCAACGGACTAGCCATTGATAGAGACATGGGTAGTGTGTTTCTACGATCAATTAAAGAATTCTTTATTCCAACGGTAACCTGGCGATTTTAGTTGCGCCTACCGCATTCGGTTTAGGCCCAGTAGGCCCTGAACCAAGAAAATGACGTCGATTGTGCGCCGCGTGCTGCAAATCTCTGGTCCAAGAGAAAAATGTCCGACAATTCAACCTCAAGGTCTGATCTCGTCTAAACACCATCCAGCCCCTCGCCTGTATGCATCTCGCTGTCGGAATGGATGCATCAAAGGCACGTCCCGTTCGCATGACTCGGCTGGCCGTTTCGGTCGTCAGGGGTTTGCCAAGAAGGCGGCGAACGGTAAATTACGTTATGGGATTATCGTGAACACTGACAGCAAACAATTAGCCCCAAGGGTCCACTGCCACTGTTTCTTTGCCAGTCGCATCGTGGCTTCCATTTTATTTTGATATTTGCCTGTTGTCTTCGAGGCCCCTTTTCTTGTTGGGAACCGCCAGCAACCTCGACTGGGCACCCAAACCAATGCATCTTGACAACAGGTGACGCACGCACGCACAGGCGCTTCGGAATGGGTCTGGGAAGCGAGCGCAGACTGCTCGACAACAACGACAGTGGCTTGAGCGACGACCCCTACCTCAGCGACAGTGACGATCCCGAAGCATCCGCCATCCTCTTCGACGCCGACCACACTCACGACGACACCGTGGCTCCGCTTATGCTCAGGCGCCTCGTCCCGCGCGGAGGACATGGAGGAGGCGGCCCAAGCCGAGATGATGGTGGTGACGGTGGAGGCCATGGTCAGAATGCCTCGTTTCTGCCCAGGCCCGATCCCGCCATGCCCGTATACGTTGCCATTCACCGAATTCGCCGGCTCGTCATTGCCGCTGTCAACGACAACTACACGTTGGAGGAACTCAGAGCACCCCGGCTAGACAGGCTGGTCGTGAGGCCGCTGGTGGACAGGCTGTACAATCCCAACGATCCCGCCATCGGTTGGTCACGCCCGTCTTGCCTTGCGTTGATGCGGTTCCGTGACAGTGCTGACTTTCCCTAAACAATCTGTAGTGTACTCCCTCCTCGCAAACCGCGTCCAGTTCCTGCGTCCCCGCGCCCACGAACTTCTGCAACAAACAATCAACGAATCCCGCGCCATCCTCTGCGAGCTCCTCGCGATCCGTATCCTCCGCCGCTTCCACGAAGATCATACAGGTCGATCTGGCCTCTTGTTGCTGGCTCACATCCTTGTGTCCGGCTTTGATCCTTGCGATGCAGCTCCCGAAGCCATCCGTGCCCGCCGTCCACAGTGGGCTGTCCAAGAACGAGGGGGCCACGAAAGAAAGCTGACAGGCCTCGAGCTGGCCATCATATCCGAGTCCAAGCTGTTTATTGGCTCCCCCGCTTGCCAGCGCGTCGTGGATGCCGTCTACCGCGGCGTTGTCGTCTACACGCCCCTCTCATTTGTCGACATCTTACCCGACCACTACAAGCACCACCCAGTGTCGCTGTACGAACCCCGCCGCGCCGCCATTCTCAACCACCACCGCCTGATCGTCCCGCAAATTCGAAACGGCATCGAGCTCCTGCATTTTATCGTCCTGCTTGTCCTTTACATGCTGACGGTCACACATTATGGCTTTGGACAGCATCTTGCGGGCGTCCACGTCAACACGTACGAAACCTTCTTCAACGTCTTTGCTGCCGGTTGGGTCTTGGAACAGTTTGCCGCCATTGTGGAACACGGGTGGGAAGTGCACGCTCAGAACCTCTGGTCTTTTCTCGACCTCACCTTTGTGTTTATCTATGGGGCGTACGGGCTGGTCAGGACGGTGGAACTATTGATCGGTAGCGAGGCCTTCTACGCCATGCCTGTGCTCTGCACCGCTGCGCCTGTGTTGCTGACCAGAATTGCGTTTACGCTGATGCCCGACAACATTGTGTTTATTGCGCTGCACGCCATGATGAGGGACTTTACGCGGTTGACCTTTATTGCAGTCTGGTGCTTTGCTGGGTTTGTGATGGGTCTGTTGCTGTTGGCGAGGACGTCGGGAGACGAAAAGCTGGAGGGCAGTGTGACGTGGGCGACCATCACCAAGTGGCTCTTGTGGTACGTATCATCCGTCTCGTCACCCTTCTTGTTCCCCCTGGTTTGCTGACAAGAAACAGGATCTGGTTCGGTCTCGACGGTACCGGTATTGAGCGCGCAGCCGACTTCCACCTCATCCTCGGCCCAACTCTTATTATTACCTTTGCTTTCTTGGGGAACACGCTCTTCTTGACCATCCTGGTCGCCATCCTGACCAACACCTTCTCCAAGATCATTTCCAACGAGGCGGCCGAGATTCAGTTTCGCCGAGCCGTGCTCACGTTTCAAGGCGTCAAATCCGATGCCATCTTCTCGTACCCCCCTCCGTTCAACCTCTTGGCCCTTCTGATCATGCTGCCGCTCAGGTGGTTTGTTGGACCGGTGGTGTTCCACCACGTCAATGTTGCCGTCATCAGGGCGGTCAATGCTCCCCTGCTGTTGTTGATTGGACTCTGGGAGCGACGCAAGGTTTGGGGTGGCAGAAGGAGCCGCAACAGCCGATGGCGCAAATGGAAATACTTTGCGGGTCTGAATCCGCATGGGGACATCCAGAATATCTTTAGCGCCGAGCCTCCTCCGGAAGTGATGGACGCGTTGGAGAAGATGGATGTATTGAGCGACATCGTGGTAGTTGATAGGGAACTGGCCAGTGCGCGATCTCCCAGACCTTCGAGCGGAAGTGGCAGTGCAACGCCATTGTCTTCTATCAGTGTCAGGAGAAGGAAGATGAGCGACAGCGGCAGTCTGAGAAGGTTTGAAGGGGCAGACAAATAAAGCTTGCAAAAGTTGATCGCATTGATAGAATAATAGACATTTAGTTCATGAAACAGCTGCGCACCTCACATCTTGCAGCCATTCTTTCCCTTCGCAGAAAATCACACCAAACCTACTCGAACCGAACTCTTCGCTGTCTCTCCTCGCCCATTCCTTGTCGCAAAATCTCGATCTGCTTCTTGATCTCGATCCACAAGATCAGCTTTTCCAAGTCTGTGTCATCGTCGCCCCCGCCGCCTTGACTGCCAGGGCCGTCAACGCTGACCCAGTCGTCTTCGAAACTAGTGTCTTCCAGAGCCGAAGCCACATCAAGCGTCTCAGAGTCTCTCGCAATGACAAGCAACGCAGCCACAAACGCCTCTTGGATGTAGGCAAAACTGAAACCGTCGGTGATCTCGGCAATTGCTTTGCACAGCTTGTCAGGGAAGTCAAGGTCCTTGTTGCTCTTGAGTTTGCCTTGCCAAAATTGGCAGTAGGCAACACGTTGTTCCAGGTTGGGGTCAGGGAAGAAGTATTTTCGGTCGAACCGAGAAGGACGTTTCTGTCACCCTGTCAGTCACAATGGTTTGCCGGTCAGAACAAACTGAAGAAAATATACCGAGAGACCGGGGTCAAGCCGCTCCAAATGATTCGTGCTACCCACGATAAATATGCCATCATTGCTCTTGAGGCCGTCAATCTCATTCAGGAAATAGCTCCGTACACCATCCGTCACCAGGGAGTCGAGGTCCTCAAAGATCAGGTAGCAAGGCGCATACTGTCGTGCCTTGGCAAAGACCATGGAAATGGCGTATTCCGGACCCCCATACTGCCCTTTATTAGTTGGCCGACTCGCCGAGCGGGTTCAGTCAGGGCGACTCACCGAAACAAAGTTCCTCACATACAACGAGGGGATCTTTTCCTCCCTGTCGCTCAACGTTTTCATCATGGCCTTGATGCTGATCGTCTTCCCGTTCCCGGGAGGTCCCCAATAGATGAGTCCTCGCTTCCACGGCACCCTCAACCTCCCATACTGACCCCTCGACGCGAAAAAGCTCGTGTGGTCGTCAATGAGCGCCTTCTTCATGTCTTCGTCGAGGATGACATTGTCCCAGCTCGACTTCTGGACACTATTAAACAGCTCCCTCGACTTTTGCCACCAGCCCCCATCAAAGACCCAGATTTCGTCTTTGAGCTCAAACGCCGAATGTCCCGCAGACAAGAGCAAGCTCTCGACCAGTTGGACCTCGGGAGGCGAAGACAAGATGTAATAGTTGGCAAGTTGTGGGTAAGCGCCGCCCCCGTCTCTGCACTCAGCCAGGTACACGATAAACTCTGCGCCCTTGTAGCGGTACAAGAACTTTCCAAAGTGGAGGTCCGTAGCAATGCCTCCCTTGGAACCGTCGAGACGTCTGGCGGGCGGCAGGTAATAGTTCCATTTCAAGTCTGCGGGCAAAATAGACGACTCGGATTCAACTTGGTGAAAGCTCGCCACGTCATCCGGAACACCAGAGGCATAAGCCAGAATGTCGACATTGCCCACGGGAACGGTAGTCAATTCAAGAGAAGGGTATTGCCGCTTGAGGGATGCAGCAATGACGGCGTCGGTGGAAATACGAGGAGCAGATGTGTGGTTGAAGAACTTGACGGTGGTTCGGTCTGTTGAATCGTCTGGGTGTCCGCCACCAGTCGATCGCTGCTGTGGAGCTTGTTCATGCCGGCGCTGGGCCTGGGAAAAGAAGCTCGGGGAGAACTTCCCGAACCGGTCGGGGAAAATGCCGTGTTCCATATTCTGACTGCGTTTTCTCTTGCTTACTTAGCTTTCACAAGGCATCAAAGGGTCGATGTTCAATGAAAGGTGAGGTGGGAGAAGCGATGCAACCTGGAGAACGGATGAGCTGTTGTTTTTGAGAGTTCCCAATTGGAAACACGCGTACGTCAACAGATGCGGGGAAGCTAGAATGCTGTGCCACATGAAAGTGAGACCAGTGGTCGGTGTTTCCACTTCGTGTTCAACCTGGATGCCCAGGTGTTGGACTGTTGGTTGGTGGCACTTGCCAAGTACCAAGTACCGAACTTTTGACTGTCCCGGACCGGGGATCAACAGGCGGTAGCGTAGCAACCGCTCAGTGGATAGGGGTGCGACGCTAGCATTGTTGACACTTGACCCCTGAACTTACTTGGTGAAAAACTACAAATGGAAATAAATTACATGTGCTCATAGCATTGTCCAAATTCCCCTCTCCACACTTCACCACGAAATATCCGACAGTTCCAGGCTCTCTCTCTTTCCCAATGGCATTCTTCACTTAATTCCCCCTTCTTTCGCCATCTCGCCCTCATATCCCTTCCTCTGCCGTAATTCTATCCCAGCTTTGTCAAGGAAGCGGTCGTCCCGGAAACGACAGATGAGGTGGCAGACACGCAAGTCGATCCCGAGTTGCGTCGTATATGCACGTTGACTGGGCTCCTGGGGTTGGGCAGTTCCAAGCTGGTCATTGATATTCCGTCCGAGGACCTCCGACGGACATGGACGCTGACAGGACTTTGGGGAGTCTCCAGATGCGATCCAGCAACGCCCGAAACTGAGCCTCTCCATGATGTTGTGGGGCGATGACTGTTGACAGAGCTGGGTCTTGAAGGTGTCCAGCTGCCCGTCATGGTGGCAGTTTTGGTAGGGCTCCCAGTCCTGAAAATCACGGAAGCGGCAGGGTTTCCTGACCCTGCAAGATGCATCCTTTCATGTCTTTGTATTTCTTGTTGCACCCTGCTGGCTCCATTGCCGTTTGGCGGCCTTTCGTGGTGCACTTTGTGCGTGGTGGTGTTTCCAGCAGCTGGCGTCATGCTTGGCTTCTCCTTCTTGATGCCCTTCCGCAAGACCTGCATCAAGGAGACAAACTCCTTCCGGTCGATGGCGTCGACCCATTGTTCTACTCTGGTGGGGTAAAACTGGGTGCCGCATCGAGACACTGCGCCAAGAAAGTCAACCTTGAGCTGGGCTTCCTCGACATCCTTTTCCCACTCAGGTCCCAAGAGCTGTGTCATTCGAGATTGGTAAACCTCCCGCAGACGGGTCTGATCATACTCCATGAGGTGAATCCAGTAAAGCTCTGTTTTGCCCTCATTATCCAGATGGTCCTCGTCCGAGGTTGGTAAAGAGGAAGGGCGAGGAGCAAGATTGGTGTAACTATCTCTGCTCGGCTTCTGTTTCCGGCTGGCCCCTCGAAGAAATGCAGGCATCTGACAGGCCATCCAGCGGGGCATGGTTGAGACACATTCCCTAGGTAATGTCGGTCAGCATCTTGAGAGTGAAAAAAGGCGGTGACAAGAGCGAAGTTCATACCATCCAATGACACCTGTTATGCGGCCGTTGTTATCAACCAGAATATTTTTCAACGAAAGGTCATCGTGCCACAGCACCGTATGCTCTGGCGGGAAAACCAACGAGGGGAATATCTTATGCACCATCCTCAGCAATTTGCGGGCCAGTCGGAGCACCATTTCGACATGCTCCTTGTCGTCTTCAGTCTTGGATTTGGCGAGGACATTTGTATGTTCTGTGATGATGAGATCAAGATAGGCTTGAAGCCAGTCGTGGCTCGAGTCAAAAGGCCCGCGAGGGACAGCATAATTGGAGCGTGGCCCGGAAAAGAAGACGCTGTCGACAATGGGTCCAGGCGAGGGAGTGACTGCGCTGCTACAGTCGGCGTTGATGCCTGTCCCCAGTGTTCCGATTGATCTGAATCCTTGTCCCAGATTGCCGCAGCGCAGCAGCTGGGTATGGAACTCTGCGACCCGTTTCGTGAGGATTTCCTTTTGTGCATCAGTCATCTTGCGCCAGCGATAGTGGGCAAGCTTGCCAGGCATCATCTCCATGAGGAGCCACTCAAAGCCGAGCTCATTGTTGGGTGTCTCGTCCCATGCAATGACCTTGGGCACGGGGATGTCAGTCATGCGGTGCACCAGTCGCAGGGTGGAGACTTCGCCGAGGGTCTTGTTCCCGGGGTCGACAGGAAGGGAGATGCGGATGATGTGCTTGCCGCGGATGCTGTCGACGGCGTAGAGCTTGCTGAACTCGCCATTGGCATGGGGCTGGACGGTGCAGTCAACATTGTGGTTGAGCTTGAGGGCGCGGCGGCAGACACGCTCGATGGCTTCAATGTCGGGTTGTCGAGTCCACCTCGCGACCGGGCCGAGACCGTTGTCGTCCCAGGAAAGACCATCCCGGGTCGGGTGCCGCATTGTCGGTCCAACGGCGGGGCCCCCTAGTCAAGGGAAGACGCGTCTTATCGGACGAGCCGTCGCATCACGCGTAAGCAAGCTTTCTGACGTAGCGGGGCGGGCGGGCGTTGAGGAATGCGCCAAAGTGCCGGGTTCAACGTTGTTTGGCTTCCTCTACGCCGTTGCTGAAATTGCAGCGGGGGAGGGAGCCGTCTGCGATAGAGAAAAACAACAAAATAAATACTGGCGTCGCACGACAACGGACAACCAGACCTGACGGCTGCGCACTTCTTGTGCCAATCCAATTGATAATTGATTGCAATCGCGCACTTGGCAGCCGTCGAAGCCGCCGAACCAGTGAAAAAAAGCAACGCGAAAGTGGGACTTTGTCGATGTCAACATGCGCCCATTGGCTGTCCTCACCCAGCCGAAAAAAAGGGGGACGTCATGGGCCCCTCCTCCCCTCCACCCCTCCATCGAACGATAAGGGATAGGCCAAGTACCGGCAGGAGCGACCCGACCCTTCTGCCGGAGCGCCAGAGTGGATGCTCGTTGCAAGAACACCATGGATGACTCTTGTCATGATCACAACGGTCTGTGAGCGCAAACTCAATCCACCCACACTGCAGACTGTCATCACCATTGTGGTGAACAAAGACACGCATCAGCATGACGTCGGACATTACAGCAACATTGTTGACAGCCGAGAACGGCTCTCATAGGTACTTTACTTGAGATGAACCTCTCGAATTCTCACGGTACGACTCTGCCAGGGGTGCCACAGGAATACTTCCATCATGACTCAAGAAAACGAGAATTCCACAATGCCCTCCTCCATTCCCGACCCCCCGATCGGCAAACGTTCTCGCCGCCCAAATGGCGCCCTCGAAGACTTCCTGTACAACAACCCCGACCTCGAACTTGGGGGTTCCAAAGGCTTCATCACCGAGCGGTCTCATCACCAGAGGATTTTTGGCATTCACAACCTGAAAAAGGGGGTGAATCCGATCGCCAGGGTTGAGTACACTGCTATCCGGGGTCCTCACGGCACAATCCCCATTCGAATCTTGTACCCCGAGTCAGCTGAGGACTGGAAAGACAGAGGCGAAGCCGGGGCGTTGGTCTACTTTCATGGGGGAGGATATACGGTAGGAAGCGTGGATGAGTTTGAGAATGGGTTGAGGTTGATGGCCGAGAGGTCAGGCTGTCAGATCTACTGCGTCGACTATCGTCTTGCTCCCGAGTTTCGGTATCCCGTCCAGCTGGATGAGTATGATGCCGTGATCGACTGGGTACAGAGCGAGGAAGGTAGAAAAAGAGGTGTGCGTGCTGATCGAGTCGCCGGCGGTGGTGACTCGGCGGGAGGCAACATGACTGCCGCCATCTGCCTGCGCCGTCGAGACCAAGGCAAGAAACCTCTGTGTGCACAGATCCTTGTCTACCCGCAGCCTCGCCTTCCGTTCGACACTCCTGCTGCAAAGGAAAATGGCTCGGGCTACTACTTGCACATCAATGGTATCTTTGGCTTTGCGTCCCATTATATGCCACGGCCGACAAAACCAAACGGTAAGCCTTTTTCTTTCAACTGTCTCAGCATGCTTGCAGTGACTGTGTCTCAGTTGTCTGGTATTGATAACACAATCCAGGCCCCTCGCCGCTAGATCCATACTTGTCTCCTGGTTACCAGCCCGCAAAGGAACTCGCAAACCAGCCCAGGGCGGTCGTGATCACGAATGGATTTGATCCTCTGAGAGATGTAGGAATTGAGTATGCTGGCAAACTCAAAGAGGCAGGTGTTGGTGTTAAATGGGTTCACCACGAAGATCTGATGAATGGGTGGTTACAAATGACACCGTGGTGCCATGCTGCTGGTGACGCCACCAGGGACTTGGGAAAGCTTGTTGGAGGCATGGTTTACGGATATGAGCAAGAATAGGAGCACCGTATCATGGTTATCCTTAGATATTACCACTAGTATTCTCTTCAGTACCTACATGTTTCATAACATCTTAGGATATAGTACCTGTGCTGCAGGTGTAGCCATCTCCCAAATCCATACTGTCCAGATTAAATATAGCATCATCGACGTAGGTGGAAAAGCCATCCCAATTGGAAATACCCTCTCTGAGACCAGGGGAGGGCGAGCCAAAGTCCGAAGTCCCAGTGGTGGCTGAAGCCGGTGACGCCCCCCCGCTCACGCAGTTTCCACCTGGATCTGAGCCCAGTCCCTGACTCATAGTCGTGCTCCGTACATGTCTACTACCGTTGTTTCCCATATCAATGTCTTCATTGGCAAAATTCAGCTCAATCTCCTCCCCCTGACCAAGCTCCCATCTATCAAGATCCAAATCTAGACATCTCTTGATCGTCTCTCCCTTTTTATCAGGTATCAATCTAGTGTACTCTGCGACCACATTCGTCATATCAGTTCCTGGGCGTATTCCTGTCCAAAGCCACCTGTTAGTGGGATCTATCCATCCTTTCTCATCCCTCATCGCCTCTTCCAGTGTGACCAAGCCAAGCACAGACACAAAGGCTTTAGCATCCCACGATCCTTCCCGCCAGCTCATCTTCCTGAAAAGTCCAAGGGCCTTCAACCTTAGGCCTCTGCTGGCACGACACTTGGCTGCGACTAAGATCAACGGACCGGCAATGTCCCCACCAGAAAATGTATACCCAACTTTGAACATGAGATCCGGATTCTCGAGAGAGTCTTGGGCTGTCGCCAGGAGCTGGCTGAAGTCCGACTCACAGCTGTCCAAGGCTGTGTCTGTTGGGTCCAGACACCAAGCGAGGGAGATAATGTTGGTGCAACACTGCAGGCTGAGGAGTTGCATCATCCTCCTTGTGCGCAAATCCTCAGGGTGGACCGCTGCTCTGAAATCCGATAGTACCTGCTGCCACTGGCGCAGCAGTATCGCCAGGTTTGTCTGTTCTTGCAAGAACGGATGGCCCCCACCTGCCGAAAGACTTTGGCCACCAAAGGTATGATGCATGGCTTTGGCTGCGAAGAGTAGACAACGCACGTGGACCTTGCTCCAGAGGTAAGCACATCTAACCGCGCTGGTCTGTCCCGAGATGGGAAGGTCGCTGTCGCCACATGCAGAGCCAGCTCCGAACATTGGGCACTGGGGTAGTTGTTGAGGAGATATGCTGAAGTTCTCGCTGATAGCGGAAAGAAAAGGGAGAATGCACTCCATGTCTTCCATGATTTCCTCTTCTGTCTTGCCAGAGCTCGATATCGCATGGTGTCTATCTACCGTCTCTCTAAGCATCGTGATCGAGTCTCTAAAGACCCGAATGCCGCTTGACATAAGCCCATCGGCAACATCCAGGTCGCCCTGAAGAAGCTCGTAGGTTACGAGCAGCAGCGTCATGACGAGAAGAGTCCCGGCGGGCATCTTATCACGCTCATCTCGAGTTCTTTGTAGGTAGAGCGAAATTGCCTGATTCTGGTGGTGGATGGCTGCCTGGTAATGCGGGTTGAGGACATGATGTGCCCGAAGTTCAGGGTGGACAGGTGAGGGTGACGAGTCCGTTGATTGGTGACCGGGAGATGTCTGGAGGCAAGTCGAGTCAATAAAAAGGGCCTGGGAAAGTGCCCCCAGAGCGAGAATGGCATGCCGGACACAGTCGTCTCGAATACTCTCGCACAGCAGAATCCCGGACCAGAAATTGGCGTGAAGATACCTGGCAAGTTCTTTGACAAGGGAGTACCGATAAAAGTCGAAGAAAATTATGTCCTTTTTTGCACAGGATAAGGGCGTAAGGGCAGGACGAATCACTTGCAACGGTCGCGGGCCCCGGCGGACGGTCACCGACCTGTTGGACTTTCTTGTCGTCTTTTGGTCTGTCTTGGCGAGATAGCCATGGCATTCCATGCGAGCCTTTTCGCAACGCGAACATGTTGGCTTGCGCTCATCGCACTTGACATGTCGATTCTTACAGGTGATACAGCCGGTGCGGACTTTCGGCGTACTGGTACGCTTCTGGTTGGACGGATGAGTGATGACAGTGTGTGAGCCAGCTGGGCGGGTGGGTGACGCCGACGGTGCCATGGTGTAGGTTCAAACGTCTGAAGTGGAGATTGATGCATACAGGTGCCGATCTGGCGAATATGGTACCCTTTCCGGCCCAGACCCGGCCGAAATAAGCCAATTTTGGCACCGGGATGTTTGGTAAAAACGCGGATGGCAGAATCGCTCGCCGAATTATCAACTGAGCGATTTGGAGAACGACTCGAAGAGAGGGCCCGCGGCCCGCAAAGTTTATATTCCATTGCTCACAATTGCTCTTCACAGCCGTTTCTCCCTGTGTTGGTGTCTAGGTAGTTGAAGAAATGGCCCCCAACTCCGCCATCATGTCCATTTTTGAACCAAGTTGTCGATATCGTTGCCGTGGAAGTCCACAACGGCGTTCCCTGCTTGGTAGCTGTGCGGGATGGCCCGTGCAGCGGAATGCCTGACACTGCCCCCTTGCGAGCTCCACTGCTCGTAAACACGCCACCAATCACCGTGAGTCGCTTTCTTGCTGGTCTGAGCTGGCTTGCAGCAGACACGTGGGTCTCCGCTTCGGCACGACGGCAAGCCCTGTGAGCGGGGACCACCGAGCTCAATTCAACTTGGCAAATCTATGAGCGGGGAAAAACGAAACAACACCACTCACTGGACAAACATCAAGCGCATGATTGAGAGATTAAAAACCGGCGACCGCCAGTGCTCTACATCTACATAGAAAAGGCCTGAAACTACTTACTACACAAGATGACGAGACCTCAAAGACATTAAGAGTTTAGGAATGCTACTGGCGAGTACAGACACAAGCCTGCAAAAATACAGAAGCCTGAGCCGCCTGCTCGCCGGCCCGCACTTGCGACTTGTGGGTGAAGTCGGCCCGGAACCCCAATTTGCACCATGCCTTGAAGCACCTGTGCCATTCACTTGCACCGAAAGGCAATATGATTAGGTAGGTTTGCAGTCACAGTTTCTAAGCACTTATATAGATGGAGCTTTTGTGTACGACTTGAGGGATCTAGGGGGAAACTGTTGTCAAGATTAATTATGTGGCACAAAGGCTGTTGGACTTCCAAGAACGCCTGCTTATGCTTAGGGCAACAAACAGCCCCCACAGAAGCTTCGTTGTTCTCATAAGGTACCAGGCTGAAGTGGTCTCGAGCTCAATGAGGATGGTGTTCGTGGCGATGGTAAAAGTCACTGCGCAACGGTCAACGTATAAACGTGGATGCTAACCTCGGTTATCACAGGTCTTAAATGAGCCTCCATCGCGTCGTGAATCAGAACCAGAAACCAGACTATTGGGCCTCATGCAGGAATGTCTTTATCCCGAAACTGCCAGGCAGGCACCCAATAATGGCTGGACTCTTTCCAGGATACAACTTACTGTTTTAAATTGCCCATCTACCTATTCCAGTGCACTGATAGCCTCTGTTTAAGCCACAATCCTTGGAAACTTATCTTACCTTGCCGTAAGCTTCATGTAGTGCCGGGAGGGAATTCAGTGCGACCCGCACGCGTCTTTAGGCAGCACCAAGATAAGTCTAGCTTACATCGCCAGACGGGGTAGCCTATCACGCGGTATGCCCAGCCTATTTCAGGACTGGCGGTTTCATATCAGCACGGCAATTTTCCTCCAGCTGCGACCCAAGTATATGATCGCACCATGAGGATACGATACCAGCTAAGTGAATCCTTGGAAAGCCAGTAACCGGGGAACGTCGTGGCGAGTAATGAATTTCCGTTCATTAGCTAGTCAAAACGGCCATTAGCCAAGAGGCTTCCTGCTACGATTCTTACGACAGTCTAGATATAGGATGTTACTATTAAGCAAATAGCAACCATGACGCGGCAAAGATAGGTAGGTAAGTAGTTTTACGCTATATGTCTTCCCAGAGAGTTTGATATTATTTGCTTCTTCGGGGAAATATCCCGTGTACAACCAACACTTATAGCCGTGACCTAATCCCCCTTCAGGCGGTTTCAACATCGAACTTCACACGTAACATACCTGTCACCGGCACACATGTAGAGTATTTTATGATGTCATTATGCAGGCGCTTTTCCTAACAGCAAGCCCAGTGAGGCAGAGGACAATCCCTGTTCCCAAGTACACCCATCGTTTGCATTAGTTAGGATTGTGCCACGACGACTAAAATCCGTACCTAGACTGGAGTTCAGGGATCCTTTCTCCGAAGTCAGGTAATGTTGCCTCTAAGCCGGAAGATCCCATTAACACCGAGAAATAAATACCTTACCGTTGTTGATACTGATTCTTACTAGCAAGGCGAATCACAAACCTCATGTGGCTGGATTTGATATCCTCATTGGTGTAATGAATCCCCAATGTACCTAAAGTCCGACTCGGGGTTTAGCCAAAAGTTTACCGCTAAACAAAGTGCAGCGATCCCATATCCTACGCAATATATGTAGTGAAACGTTGCGAGCAAGGCGTAGTCGACACCAAGTTGGATTACCAGTGCGTGAGACTCGTGGCAATCTCTTGAAGACAGATCAATGGCTTTAAGTAGTGGATTCAAATTTCAATGGCCCTGTTGTGCTTATTCCATTTGCTAGCCCTCAGCCATGATTACGTGTGGAATGATGAGAGACTTTTCAAGCAATGAGAAATGGACCCTACCTGATCAAAGCACCTTCTCGGGGTTAAAATTCCGGTATGCGTCCGTGTTAATATTCCTTGATTCATCAACCACAACGGTATGTACCTAAGCTGCATGCAATTGTCTAGAGAGGCCTGAGACTTTAGGTACCTTGTCGCCATGTTCATCCTTTTGCCGCACTCATCAACTCTTCCCGCAACCTTGCAAGCGCCTCCATCACAGTCGCCTCTCTGACTCTTTCCCTCGTTCCCGGAAAGTTGAAAGGCCCGAACGCCTTGCTTCCCGAAGGGCTTGCAACACCAATGTACACCGTCCCGGCTGCCTTTCCATCTTGTTTATCAGGGCCTGCAACGCCCGTGGTTCCGATTCCCCAAGTCGTTGGAGCAGCATCGTCATATGTTGTGGTCTTGCGTGCACCCTCCGCCATTTGAGAGGCAACTTCCGCGTGAATGACCCCTTCTCGTGCGATAAGATCCGCGTCGACGTTCAAGAGTGTCTGTTTCAACGGTGTGGCATACGAGACGACTCCCCCTCGGAAAGCAGCGCTGGCACCAGGGACAGAAGTTAGGGCGGCCATGACGCCGCCGGCTGTGAGTGACTCGGCGACTCCAACTGTCTCGTTGGCAGATTTGAGCAGCCGAATAACGTCCGCCGCAATGTCAAGCAGAGTTTCTGTATTGCGGGCTGTGAAGACTGACATTTTCTTGGTTTGAATGCCTGAAATCTGTGGCGGACTCAAGAGTATAGCTGGGTGTGCTGGAAGATGGGTGCTGGAAGACAGGTGCTGGAAGATGGGTGCTGGCGGGAAGATAGGTGCTGGAATGGAAGGTTGTACGAAGAATAGTAAGACTGCGCGACGAGTATTCTCGGAGGCCTTTATATGAATTGCAAGTTTAAATGAGTTTGATGACTGAACCGGGCTGAAATGGGCTTTTTTGAGTTGGCTAGTGGCCGCCTGTCACCACAGAAAACACAGGAGAAGCTCAACAATTGAAAGTGCTCGTAATTGCTCGAGCACGAGATAGGCGCTCTTAGCGCTATCTCACCTTGTGACTCAGATGGCGTGTGTCATACCAATCGCAAGTTTAAATGAGTCCCGTACCAAGCATCCGATTTAGTTCGACTTGACGCTTTGTGGCGCTGAGATGTCCTGAAGTCGTTCAGCGCATGATCGGAATTCACCGCTCCTTACTGCAAGATGGAAGTAAAACAGCAGTACTGATCGCGGTCGTTGTCAAGCCCAGATATGGGTCGCAAGAAGATGACTCGGACTTTCAGCCTCAGAGTGAGAGCCAATGTTCGAGTAAGCCCTAGACTAGCACGTTCTAGGCAGCCGCAGGACAACTGTCGAGAGGGCAGCCACTCATGAAGTCATGGGTGGATCCGTGAGATAATAGACTCCCAGAGGAAACAAACCATCAAAGTCTGACCCTATTTTCTGTCTGCAAAAGGAAACCCGTATTCGCATGCTTGTCGGCATTGAGAAAATTTAAATAGTGAGAGGAAGGATTATATAAGGTGCCCTGAATTACATTCACATTCCTGAAAGTATCATACAAATGAGTATATGCAGGTAATTAGACAGCCATATCAGCACAGAAAGTCATAGAGCGTGGATATACCTTACCTCAGGTTCTCTCGTAGGCCGTAGCCACGTGTTTTTTCTTCCGGCTGAAAGCGGTCCGGTACCTCAGTTCGGGTACTCATCTATTTCTCCACGGGACATCACCGGTTACCCGGATTTGCGGTAGCTTTGAGTACAACTGAGAAGCATACCTGCAGCGGCTAAATAGCCAAAAGAAGAGCCTCAACCCACGGAGTTGGAAGCCGGACTGTCACGCCTCCATCGGTCTTCTTTGATCTCTTGGTAGTTACGTCGGCATATATCTTCGGCAAGTAAACCACAGGGAAAACGTAGAGGCGAACGATATCCTGACTTGTTCAAACTGAGAAATTGACACAGAGCTCCGTGCTAAAAGTGGAAGTTCATTGAATTAATGCAGCCGAGATATGGCTGAGGTCGTATCGGACACCCCTGGCGAGGACCGAGCTCGGCTGGCGGAACCGAACTAAGAGAACAGAGATGCTCTGATGATTATTTCAACAAAGCGGGTGAGATGACCACGATGAGTCGGTACCTAGGTACCGTAGTCTACCCTTGAGACGATGATAAAGGTCAAATAAATGTGTTGGGTCTCATTCATTCTTTTGTTGAAACGGCCGCCGGACTTACACAAGCACGGCGGAATGTACCTACCTGAGGTAAGGTACGATCTAACATCTTCGCAGTCCCACATCAAGATCTTCAACGAGCTCCCATACGCGCGGCTATTATCGCATAATCTTGAGTTTTACTATAATCTTGGCGCTCAGAGCTTTCCAGGCAGGCAGTGCCGCCAGTACACGCATTAAGCTTGGTAGACTGGGCCGGTTTAGTCACGGGCATTGAATCTGGGGTGCATTCGGGGTCTGGGCGAGCCCCAACTGTGGACTTTCCCATGTCCAGTCGATGCACCATTACAACGGCCCTCCGTTTGCTTGTGTTATTTTCCTGTAGGTAGTGTTGCACTGAAGTGAAGAACTACTTCCACCTAAAATCGGTAGTTGGCAATCATCTTCCCTATTGGTGCGCATGTCACCGTGAAAGGTCGGGACCACTTCACCTCGACACTGGTGCGAGTATGCCATGGCTGGATAACTAGAAGTGATGACAGTGCCATGAGAGATGTAGCGGGGGGATGTAACTATTGCACGTCTTGTGTTGCATTTTCACGGATGTCTTCCGAAGTATTTTCCCAAGGCGATCAACTAGGTAGGTACCTAGCAAAAATGGCCGCTGTCCTGCTAGGTTGCTATGGATCCCTTACCTATAAAAGATGACATGCCTTGCATGTCCATCTTGAAGAATACTGTCTCGAGCAACGAGAGCTAGACGCCTCAGTCTTGAAGATGCAGTTCTCGGTTCTTGCGCTTCTGGCGCTCTCGTGCGTCACGCCCGTTTTGGGGGCACGCTCCCCTGGCTGTGGCAAGACACCAACAATACGCAATGGCCAGTATACGACAACTGTGAACGGCAAACAGAGAGAATACATCGTTCGCCTTCCCGACAATTATGACCGCAACTTTGCTTACCGCCTTGTCTTCACCTTCCATGCTCTGGGAGGCAACGCCCAGCAGATCGCAAACGGCGGCGGTGGTACCCTTGCCTGGTACGGTCTTCCCCCCCTGATGACCGGTGACAACAGTGCCATCTTCATCTCGCCCAACGGCCTCAACCAAGGATGGGCCAACAGTGGAGGTGAAGATATCACGTTTGTCGACAATATGGTGCGAACCATTGAGAACGATCTCTGTGTGGAACAGTCCCTGCGCTTCGCCACCGGCTTTAGCTACGGTGGCGCCATGTCCTACTCCTGGGCCTGCTCTCGGCCTGACCAGGTCCGGGCCATCTCGGTTCTTTCCAGTGCTGTTCTGAGTGGTTGCAACGGCGGCACTCAACCCGTAGCTTACTATCACCAGCACGGCACGCGCGACTCGGTTCTGAGCATCTCCATGGGCCGCCAAATGCGCGACCGTTTCGTCCAAAACAACGGCTGCACTCCTCTCAACCCCGAGCCTCAGCCCAATGGCGGCCGATCTACCAAAACTGAATACCGCAACTGCCTGCCTGGCAAGCCCGTGACGTGGGTCATCTTCGACGGTGACCACAACCCATCTCAACAGGACCAGGGAAGCAACACTCCCTTCGCCCCAGGCAACACGTGGGAGTTCTGGAGACAGTTCGAGGCCGATGGCAGCAGCAACCCCAATCCAAGTCCCACTTCTGATCCCGGCAATCCCCAGACTACCTTGGTGACCACTTCTCGTGCTCCCCAACCCACCACGACTATCCCCGCACCCGGTCCCACTGCACCTCGCTGGGGCCAATGCGGCGGGCAAGGTTGGAATGGTCCCACTGTCTGCGTCTCAGGTACCACTTGCACAAAACTGAATGATTATTATCACCAGTGCCTTTAAGCTCACAGGACTCTGAAGGGATTGCCGGCCAAGATGGGAGATAGCTAGGAGTAGAAGGAAGAGGATGGAAACATTTGTATGTAGGTTGTAGCTCTTGTACATACCCTTGAAACAACGTTCATCCAAACTTCTATACAACATTTCTGCCACACATGAGGGAAGGTTCTGGCCAATCTTTATCTGGCGTGATTTCGAAGTTGGCAAAGAGCACCTATCTCCAGGATACATGTAAGCAACACTTAAGTCTGCTGATCTTTTTGTGCACGTGATGCCTTGAAAAAAGCTGTTCAACCTGAATGTAATTTGTAAAGAATGATGATCCTCGGCAGATTCAGCTGCCTATATTGCCGGCCCTTGTGGAAAAGGGGTAAAAGGGGCAAGTATTATTTTGCTCAGGGTTGGGGTTGGCAGAAGAGAATGATGACTCAGCTTCACCTGGACGTCACCCCTGCCAAGTCGAGGGAAGTGGACACGCGTGCACGCGGAACCAGAAAGTCTGGGGAAGCTCCAGCGCGACATCCGCTGAGATGGATTGACTTCGACTGGCCCCGGCCGTTTGCCATCAACCGCGCACCCCCGCCGATATCGAACGAGGCGGCGCAAAATGTGCCCGCGATAGTTTACATTGGGACATTGACGATACGAAGCCACAGACTTACAGCCATGATATTGCAATCGTGGTCCCAACTGCCACTGCTGCTGTCCTTGACAGCTTCCTTTCTTGGCCAGGCTACCTTTGTGTCCGGCGCGAGCCACCACGAAATCTCGCTGCCGTCTTACCACTATGGCGCTCCCATCCGGGTTGAGTGTATGAATCGCAGCTCGTATGCCGTTTCGTTTTGCCTCCTCCCCTGATTCTCGTGAGTTCCATGCGCTGACTTGTGACTGCGCAAAACCAACAGAGAAACGGGCGAACACATATCCCTTCCCGACTCCCACGAGATCCATTGGATTCCATTTCCCACTTGCAACGAGACGTCCTCCCCACTCGAGTTCCGCTACGGGATCGAGGAAGAAAAGAACTGCACGATTCCCATGATCTCTGATCCCTTCTTCCATCTGCTCGAGTTTTATGTCCACGCCGATGCGCCTCTCGCTTGCCGTCTGCCCGCCCGCCCTCCGCCGCACGTAGAGGTGGTTGGTGAAAAACAGCCCGAGCAAGAATATATTCCTCTGGTTTTTGCTCTTGCCGGGACGCTGCAGCTCAGCCACATGCATATTTCGACCCACATGAATGTTTTGCTGCATAGCACGCCCAAACAACATGTCCATCCACATGACAGCGGGGTTTTGGATTCTGGCACGGCCTACTCAACAAGCCCATTGACGCACATGGATGGGGGAGACACCGTGAGACTGGTTATCGGCGACCCGCTGCCTTTCAAGTTCAGCGTTAGGTGGTTTCCTACCCCTGCCTTGCCAAAGACTGAAGGGAGGGTCGAGTGGCAAGGCATGGGAGGCCACATTTATGCTTCCACCGTGTTCTATTCACTGTTGTCGTTTGGCGCGGGAGTTGTGGTGGCAGGGGCGTATTTCTTTGGAATAGTGCTACCGAAGAGGTTGAGAGGGAGGGCGCTGGGAGGGGCAACACCGCTGGGATATGGCATAGGAGTTGGCAACGGGTGGGGTTATTCAGGTGGCCAGAAAAGGGCTATTGACTGAGGAATCGTCTGATATTGGCCCTGTATCATCAAGTGGTAATGAAGACGCGGCAGGAGTCCTGCGCTTCGGGGTCCAAGAATTTTACAATGATTATTTGATGGAATCAGAATCGACGGACCCTTCAAGGTGCACTGTACACTCTTTCTAGATATGCATGCATGCTGCCTCATGCCATATACATACGAAATTGCCGTCCATACTCGGCACCCTGTTTTCTCGCCTCCGTCAACGTCGTTCTTGTCACCCTCTCGCCGTCTTTGGCAAACTGATACTGCCACTTCGTTGCGTCGAGTTCGAGTCTGGCGATGATGCGATCCCTGAACAACCTTTACCAAGACGCGAAACTCGTCAATCGCACATCACTCGACCTTCTTGGCTTCTGCTGCCGCATCTGCCGCCTTGAATCGAGAGAGAATCCGTGAGCCCATATCAAAGGCCCCGAGGAGAGCTGTTGTGGGATGTGTTAGTCAAGCTATGGTCTGGAACCCTGAACGCCATCCAATGACTTACGGATAAAAACAAATGGGGCATAAAAGGCCGATCTCAGGGTCCACAACTGACTCTCATCAGTCCAGATAGTCTTGTCCCAGTAAAACGAGTCATAGATGCAAACTACCGTGGTCAACGCAGTGTAGAGCGCATAGACAAACAACAGAAGCTCATCCGGGCCGCTTGTTCCTTTTTGCCGGATCCCCATCTTATACATGGCGTAGATCATCACGGGAAGCAGGAAGAAAAATTCGAGATGAATAAACAACCCCATCCAGCTGTCATGCCCGGACGCGGTTTCGGGTGACCATTGTACGATTGGGTCGTTGTATTGGGCGATGTAGTCTTGTTTGGCCTTGTAGGCGAAGTGTAAAGGTGCGTCAACTGGGACGAGAAGAGAGGGTGGGTAAATGACCTCTTGAAGATCGATTACTTTCGAAAGACCGTAAGCACACTGTCAACAACTGAGCAGAAAGGGTGAAGCCTGAACTTACGGACAGTGATGGGGAAGACGATATAAAACCACACCAACCATACGTTATTCCGCCATGTCGTATTCTCGACGGCCATTTTGAGGTCGGGATAAGGCTGCCAATTCTAATGACTGAAGCTGAAGACGAGCAATTAACGGGAAACGCAAAGCTGAGACCTGGAGTGTGGCCTCTTATTCTTTTTCGCGTCCAGCAGCCACGTCCACCCAAGCCCCTGTCGCTTCGAGCTGGAAATTGTGCGGGGAATGGTGGTGCGGAGAAGCTCACCCCAGCCAATTCGTCTTGGCATAGTCCGCGCAACGCAACACTGCGGCTCAGAGGAAGGAAATATTTTTTTGCTCAACTTCACCGCAATGACACCTTCCCTTCTAAGGGCAAAATCAAATCCCGAACTCCAACCAATTACAAGGTGAGATGGCCGAGCGGTCTAAGGCGCCACGTTAAGGTCTTCCTTAATCAACATCTCCAAAAGATTCCGTGGTCCGAAAGGGCGTGGGTTCGAATCCCACTCTCATCATACACTTTTGCTTTTCGACCTCACATGCTTAATTAATGTTAAGACTTTTTATTCCTAAACACTGCCATAGAAACGAAGCCGTTTCTCCGCTGCTATCTACATGCTGAAAAGTCGCTGTAGCTTTTCCTTAACCCCTTTTAGCCAGCCCTTTAGTCCTGGGTCTATACTCTTGCTCTCCTCCGCCCCTTCAGCATTCTTTATCTCATACCTTCGACCCATCTCAACACTCTCCATACTCTCTGTGAACTTACTAGTGCTGGTCTTTGGTTTCTTTATGTTTTGCCAAAAGTCCAATAACTTGTACCCATCACGCAGGTCCCAAGATGAATATATGCCCTTCATGCCGAAGCGAAACAGTTGTCGCACCAAGCGGTAGGTCGGATCATATGCGAAGCGCATGAATTCCTCGCCTGCAGCCTCCTCAAAGATCCTTTTGACTTTCTCATCGTCTTCTGTCAAAGGACCAAAGGTCTGGTCAATGTGCCAGTCTTCGCAGTCGTCGTCTTCCTCCCCGTCCTCGTAGAGCTTGTGGTTCCAGAGATACACCGGTGGCTCACAGATCATGAAAGCGGGAGCGAATATGGCGGAGTCCCAATCCAGAATTGACCCCAGCTTCAGGATGTCCTGGTGTGCTTGTTCCGAACCAGTAAGGTTGATGATAATGTTGCGCGGATATAAGTCGAGGTGGCATAATGACACCGGAACATCGTCAAGGTACCCTGCCTCTGCAATCTCTGTAGTCATCTTCTCGAAGTCCGGCATGAGAGTATGGACGCTATTGGGATCTAGATCCAGTTCTTTTGCTCTTTGGTAGCGGAACATTCCGACAAGAAGAGAAGCAGCAGTTTCTGTTGGTGGGGACGACGAATTGATAGAGAGAGGCTCGGATTCTTCGTCCAGGTGCTTCTGAAAAGGGGCAACAAGGATGTTATTAACGTCGGAAGGGTCTGGGAGAAGCCGTCCGGCAACATGGTTTCGGATAGAGAGCAGCTTGTGGACTATTTGACCCAGGCCAAGAGCTAACGAGCACCATCCTTCATGGGTAATTTTCTTCAGGTGACCGGCACTGTTCAGCTCGGAGTCGCCCATCAAGAAACGATGAAGATCGTGACCGGCAACTCTGTTTTGAATCACGTACGGTGATTCAAGCGTATTATTGGCAGTATTGTCGTACATTACGACAGCCGGGGATGGGATATCGGTATGTTGCTGCAAATAACGGAGGGGCGCCACCTCATTCTCGACATTGGTGTTCTCGTCATGCCACCAGGGTATGCGCAGAATATATTTGATAGCTTCCGAGCCGGTACCGAGATCCCTGGTGATCCCAATAATGCGGTTGTATGATCCCCCCCCTAGTCTCTCGACAGTAATCTCTTGAGGCGCAGCATCTGGCCAGACGACAGTGCTGGCGAAACTGTGCACCCGATGCTGGTAGGTCTCAAAAGATTCAACTTGATTGATGATCGAATCTGTGTCCGGCTCAGCATTCGATTCGTTATGTGAGTTCGAATCTTGATCCGAGTCAAGTTCTAGAGGAAGGCGCGTGGAGTCAACGGTTGACATCTCGTTCAGAGGTAGCGTTAGGTACTCTAAGACTACCTTACGATAAGATAGGGCGCGATACTACGAAGCTGAAGGGGTGTCACTTGGCGATATCTTCAACAAGGAAAACGAAGAAGACGCTAAGGTAAGGTAAGGTCCTCGAAATCAGTTTTCCGTTGATTTTGCAGTACATCCAAAATTAGCAGAGACCGCCGGTCAAAGAGTATAAAGGAGTTCTTTGTCTCACTCTATGAAACTGAAATTGGCTTTGAATACTTCCTTATGCAAGATGTACCTCCGCCATGAGAAGCATACGGTAACAAAGACCCGAAGAGATCAAGGCTGAAACAAAGGAGCAATGATTGCATGAGAACTGCAATATCCATACTTTGTGCATGAAAAAACATTACTGATTAGGAGATAGCCTATTATTTAGTTTGTTGATTTAAGCTTAAAAGGAATGGTCTGAATTAACTGCGTACCGAGTCCTCTAAGGTCCACGCAACAGCTTCGTAAGACCTCTAGATGACACACCCAGCATTAGGGCTCAGAATCCACGATAGGCACAGTTGAAGAGTCCTGACACAGGCGGGTCATATTTGCTCCTATGTATGAGGTGAGCATCTTATCAAGGTTAAAATACCTATAACTTGGGTTCCCGCCAGCAAGACGTGACTGGTTTCAAACAAAGGCCACTTTCTACCGGGTGAATCGTGGAAGACTCGAAGAACGTCTATCTAGACATTCGAGTTGGTGCTATTTTAATGCATGGACGGGCGTCATAAAGAACTCCAGATTTGGGACATGTAAAGTCGCTTTCCTTTATGTAAGACTCAAGCTACCTACCTATAAGACAGGGCTTCCAGTAGCCTACCTTGTGATGATGGACCACAGCCTACTTTCCATTATCACGCTTCAGACTCTTCAAATCGCCTCAACGTTAATTGTACTTCTATCTACTTCAAAATGCCTAATCGAATGAGCAGAACCACTCACCACTGCCCTATGGCACGAAAGGGAAACTGCCGCCGCGCCAATGGTCTTTGCTCAGCTCACCAGAAGATCTGCCGCATGCATCCTAATATGGTCTACCTCAAGACAGAGCCCTGTCCCACCTGTAATGGCGCGCGAAATACGGGCAGAGTAAACCGTCCAGAAAGACGGCAGTACTAAGGGTAAGGAAATAACAGAAAAGCCACCGGAGAGCAGAACTATCTCAGCCCTTAACTTGTTTGGTCAGGGTTGAATACCTAGGGGCGCCCTTGCAAAAAAGACGACACTGCATCGAAGAGGTTACTTCATGCAGTACCTACCTTACCTAGAGACAGGTAGTTAATAAATGAAATTACAAAATAAGGTACTCAAACTAGTCTAGGTAATAATTGTAAAACTCAGACCTATGAAGTCTTTTAAATTTTCACTTTATCTCTTAATGTCTAAGACGTCGAAAGAGGATATCGTATAGGAATAGAATATAAGTATAGCACGGATTTAAGTAAGATGAATTAAGGATAAAAATAGAGGGGATTTAGGCATGATAATTCTATTGCAGAAATGATACCTACGCCATTGAGAGGCCGATATGGCGGATAGTCGTTGAGCCTAATACCAAAGCCCCCATCTTGGCCTCCCGCCCAGCAACAAGATTTGGTTCGGGATCATGAGAATCCGTCTCGGGAGTCTCATCTACTCCGCCACTACTATCTCTATGCTCACCTAGTGTCAGATCCAGGCCAAGTAGGTATCTACAAGCTCCGGATTCCCCTCCCTAGCCAAGTGCTCGACATCTATTGCAGACCATTCGCTCCATGAACCTCCGGTTACAGCGTATTTCCACAAACGTCTAGCTGCCACGTAGTCTTCATCCGCCGCCTCGTTAAAAGTCTTTTTGATTTCCCGCCTATTCCTGGACAACAGTGGGATCTCGCTGCATCTCACCATGGCCAAACTACCTAATTGAAGCTCCTAGGTCAGTTTCATGAACAACGTCTATGGGGGATTCATCAGACCACAACCAACGAGGAGGGCGGCATCCAACAAAAGCCGGGCCAAACTAGTACCCTGCTGAATTGCGGAGGGTGATGGTAAGGCTATCACTTGATGATGAGGCCCGAGTATAAACTAACGTTCAGCGGTCCAAATCCCGGTCCCCGTGGCAGTCATAAAAAGAGATAGGGACATTGACAAAGTGCCCGCTCCTGGCCGTCAGGGTAGCTTTCTCTTTAAGACTCTCATCCCAATTGAAGTACCAAGTGTCCCAAATCCCTTTCAGGGACCCATTGTCTTGACATCTTTTCTTTCGAAGTTCGATCCAGCCGTCGACGAGGCTGATGATAGGTACCTACCGTAGGTACCTTAGGTATTATGTGGATACCTAAGTAGACCTAACATCCTTGTTTTTGGTAAGTGATCCCGTCTTATAAAAGCTTCTTCTTAGCAGTTATTTGATATACCTACTCTGCCGAGATAGAATGTACATCTCTATGTTAACATTGAAGAGTCTCATTTCAGCGTCAGGAATAGCTGAACCTGGACTTTGAAGGTACGACTCGTTTGGATATTGTCTAGAAACAGCCTGATCAAAACAAATTGATACATGGCCTGCACCTTCTTGCTGACCTAAATTAAATTGAAACGCACTGGACTTGCTTGGGAAATTCCTGTCCTCAACTTGGCAGACTCTGGTAAGGTACCATTCCTTCGGCCTTGGGATCCGACACAGAGGAGCTATCGAGAGGGGCAGCTGCACTACCCTTGCCAATCACACCACCGAGTCTCAATAGCCTAAAACTAAGTATCTTTTGGAATAGGGCATCCAGAGGTTTCGATCTCGGAAGACCGAGAAGACAGAAATTCCAGTTTCATGATGTTGCTGTTGGCTCTATCCCCCGAATATTGAACGCACTAGCCGGGATGTCAGCGGCTTGTGGTGACATCGGCCCTCGCGAGAACTGCTCTATTCCGCTAGCGCTTTACCTACATGCATGCAATGCCTTCCAAGAATCAAGGGACGACGCAGAAAGTCACCTCATGCTGGCGACTTTCCAAATAAAAAGCGGCCTTGCTCCCACGGAATTGAAGCTGATTGGAAAAAGCTCACCACCAGGCAGCTTCGCATTCTAACAATGAGACCGCCGGTTCTCTCACTTGCTATTTGGGTGCTTGCCCACGAAGCATCGGGTGCAGCTTTAAGGAAGGCACCTGAATTTGCGACTGTCGTCACCCCCAGAACTGTGCTGGACAATTCTTATGACTTCATCATTGCTGGGGGTGGTATTTCTGGATTGACTGTTGCTGATAGACTTTCAGAGGACCCATCAAGTAAGTTTCAGTCCCCCCAGCCCTGCATTCTAGACTAACACGAAACAATAGTCAAGGTTTTGGTTATTGAGGCGGGTATCTTTGACCAGGATGAAGATAACATCTTGATCCCAGGGCAGTTCTTCACTCCTTTTCCGTTCCAGTATATGTATCTTCCTCTCCCCAGTGTCCCTCAGACAGCCTTAAACAACAGGTCGTTCAACATCCCTGCCGGCAAGGTTGTCGGGGGCGGCTCTGTCCTCAACGCCATGGTATATGTGAGGCCCGCAGCGGAGGAACTTGATGCTTGGGATCTTCTCGGGGCGAAAGGATGGAGATGGAACGATCTGTTGCCCTATTACAAGAAGGCATGTTTCTGAAACAGACCCTGTGCTGTCTCGCCTTACTGACAATGACAATAGAGCGAGAACTTTACTGCCCCTGATCCGGCTTACGCGGCTGCTGCGAACTTCTCATTTGACCCTTCTGTTCATGGGACAACTGGTCCTGTCCAGGCCTCTTTCCCCAGTTTCCACTTTGAAGGGAGCGGTTAGTGTTTTCTCTACTCTCGTCCTTGGTATGTCGGTCCGCTGACCGGAGAATATAGGCATCTGGTTTGATGCAGCTATCTCGTCGGGCCTTCGTGCTGGTGGTGATCCGCACGCCGGCGATGGTGCCGGCGTGGTTTATGTTCCCTCAGTCACTTCCGGCACAACCAGAACCAGGAGCCATGCCAGATTGAATCACTACACTCGAGTCCAGCCAAGATCAAACTACCACATTTTGGCTGGACATACGGTCGCTAGAGTATTGTTCGACAATACCAAGAAGGTAACGGGGGTTGAGTACTTGCCAACCGGAGGTGGAGAACGCCTGACAGTTCAAGCTACAAAGGAGGTTTTGTTGGCGGGAGGTGCAGTACACACCCCCCAGATCCTGCAGCTTTCTGGAGTTGGACCCAAGAAGGTTTTGAACAAGTTCAGCATTCCTATTGTTGCCGACCTTCCAGGTGTTGGAGCTAATCTCCATGACCAACCGAGCATTATCATCCCTTACAATGGTACGTGTCCGCCTTCTCTTATTTTCCCTAATTTTGGCGCTGACTCTGGCAGTAACGAACAATATCTCGCCCAACGTCGGCACCCTTAACTCAGACCCGGTCTATGATGCTGAGCAGAGAGCTCTGTACGATGCCACTCGTCAGGGTCCCTACCAGCTTACCCGCGGTCTTAGCACCAACCTTGCCCTTCCGCCCCTTTGCAATGCTACCTCCAACTGCAAATCTATTGTCTCCGCCGCTCGCAGGACTAACCCGTTCAAATACCTTCCCGAGGATACACACCCCACAGTCAAGGCGGGATATGCCCTCCAACGCGAGATTATTCTTCGCCAACTCGAAGGGTCGAAGACTCCTGTCGCCATGATCCAGTGGGACACCGCCAATTCTGTGAGAATGTACTTTCTCAAGCCGCTCAGCCGAGGCACAGTCAAGATCGGCTCGACCAACCCGCTTGAGTGGCCGCTGATTGACTTCCGTACCAATGTCGATCCGATCGATGAGGACTTGACTGTGGCGTCCTTTCTCAAGAACAGACATATCATGTCTCAGCCCAGCATGGCAGCGCTGAACCCCCTCGAGGCCGCACCGTTCAGCAATGACATTACTGATAAGGAGGTCATCAAGCAAATATTGAGAGGAGTCACTGAGCCGTCAAGTGCTCATCAATGCTGCACAGCCGCAATGGTGCCACGGCTCTTGGGCGGGGTTGTTGACCCCAAGATGAAAGTCTACGGCGTCAGGGGCTTGAGAGTGATTGATACGAGCTATTGGCCAGTCGTTTTGACTGCTGCGCCAACAGCCACGACCTATGCATCGGGAGAGAAGGTACGTTTCAGGCGGTTCTACCTGTTCGCAGAGATCATGTGAGACTAACAGCCAAAACAGATCGCCGACGCAATCAAGGCGGAATACGGACTGCAGAGTCTTTGAGACTTGGTTTGGTGTTGAAGATTTCAGGATTCTAGAAACTCGGGCATCCATTTGATCATGTCGGAATCATGTTTGCATCTCGCCGCCTATGGAATCTAGTGTTGTGATTTTAGTATCTACACGGTTGTTACAAGCCATGGTCCCCACCGTTCATATGTGCCACTAGTCCCCCAGCAAACCCACAGAATGCTACCATGAAACCACCAATAGCGAAGCCTCCTTGCACATCCCCTTTGTTAATGACCACGGCCCACAGTACTGCCATCAAAAGACTGAGCCCGAACCCAATGCAGCCGTAAAGGAACAGTGCTGACCAGTTCATGCCTTCTTCAAGGTGTAGGCCCCAGCCAAACCCCACTCCTCTGACTGGACAAGCCTTCAGTGGATTATCGACTTTCTTGGGCACCCTTCTCAATAGAATCGGCAACGGCTCGGCATGTGACGGATGAGAAAATAGATGCATGAGGTGGTTTGCCCCAATCGGCGGTATGTGTTCTGGTGGCTGTGGGCTGTAAACATACGGATCTGTATCTCGGGGGAGAGATGGTGAATGGCAGATGTCCACAAGATCTTGGGTAGAATAGAGCTCCAATTTGACAAAATGTATTGCTTGGACTCGTCTGAGTTGGCCCCACAGCCAGCTCTTCTGCATGCGTGCGTTGGAATACTGCAGCCGAAGTAGCTGGAAGAATGCTTGATCGGAGTTGATCTGGCAGACCTCGGGTTGGAATAGCCTAGTTGCAAAGCGAAGGAAGGGGATGCAAAGGAGAAGAAAATGGTGCGCGACTGGTAACGTCTGTTGTGATGATTGCGGGCAGGGGTTGCCAAGTTCCAGGCTCATGTTGGCGCGCGGTGCTCTATGCTTAGGTAGAAGAGGATGCTGGAGCTTCCGAAATGCTTGTGTTAGGTCAGTCCAGATTCGGGAAACCCTTCTTGTAGATGCATTTGGCTGGCTTTCCGAGTCATTGTATGGTTCCAAATTATCAAGCTCGAGGTCAGGTTGTATGGTATTTTGATATCGTAACTCGGCCTCTAGCTGCTCAATGGCCCCGGGAACGACTTCAACAAAATCATCATGGAGGTCTTTTCCGCATTTCTGAACACCTGAAATCAGTACTGAACAAAATTTTGGCCTGCAGAGCGGTTCATAGGTAGGTACTCACGCAACTCCACGTTATTCTTTTCTTCCCATGTGCGAGGGGCTCCTGCCTCAGTTTTGACACGAAATTACTCGCCTTGGTGTGTATGACTTGCCATATGCTCTGATCAACGACTTTGGGACATTGTCGGTTGACAAAGACTCTGACGTTAGACTGCAAGTGTAAAATTGGGTCGGTCTCGAAGAGAAAGGCCTCGGCAACAGCGGTGACCAACTGAAATGTGCCATCCTCCGTCCCGCTGTCATCAAAGCCATGATCTGTGTTTCCGACCTCCTCATAGTTTGTGATCTCATTGTCGGCAACAACAAAGAAGACTGGCAATGCCCTGAAATGAGCCTCGGTTATCCTCTGGGCGAGATCCCTCCGAGATTTCCTGATATATCTAGCAGCATCCAGTTTGACAGACTTCTCCAAGCTGCTATCGGTTTTTGAAGCCAGGGTCAGGAGATCAATGGCATAGAGCTGGAGGAACCGAGCGATGTTGTGGTTGCTTTTCGACCTGGACCCTGACAGTTGTACAGTGTGGGACCACAAGAATTTGAGGTCTTGAAAATTTAGAAGACGGTGAAAGACAACTTCAACAGTGTCTGGATCGACTGAGCTCACTGTTGATGGCGCTGAGATGATGCTAGCGGAGTCTGAGGTTGCCGACTCAGCATCTGAGTCATCCCAATCATATTGGACTGGAGTCTCAATCCAGGAAAATTCTCCTGATTCATTGCCAGGGTACGTCGTTGCCAAATCGTGATGTGGGGCCACAGCAAAACCGCTGGTTGAGTTTGCTATTGAGGACTTCTCTGGGGTGGGATCATCTGACTGTTCGATTTGCTTCGAGTACACCACATATCTACCTCGCAGGGAAGGTGCTGATGAACCGTGTTCACCGGTACCCTCGGCCCCTGATGTCTCGTGCCCGTCATGGTCCGCACAGACATCACCAACAAAAATATTTCGACGTTGAACGGGATGACCTACTCTGCCGTGTGCGGCACATCTGTCAACAGCGTGTTGATAGTAAAGGCATCGGCACCTGCTGTACCGCTCAACAAGCTGATAGCACATTTCTGGGGAGTTATAAAAGCGATGTGATGGTGATTCAATAGGACCAGGTTGAGCCACTTACAATTATAAGGTAGTTGTTTAGGATGGGCTTTAAGAGGCGCTGTTGAGGTTACACCAAGGGGGCTATGCTTGAGCCCCACTGGCACTTCGCCACAGAGCCGATTATGCTAGGTACCTACCCAACACAATACATTGAGTCTATAAACCACCTTACTCAGCTTACCTGCCTACTTTTACATTTCTATGCTAAAGGTTCTTTCCGGTTATAGGTAGGTAGGTATGTGGAACGGCAAAGGCACAACGAAGTGGCAAAAAGGTGGTGAAAACAGTGATGGATACAGAACAACTAAAAACAACAGAACCACTGGTAATATATCAAGGCAGTGGGTCTGGAGCAACCTGGGAGCCTGGGTGAGGGCTGGTTGCCCTGGAAAGTGGTTCCAGGTGAACGGACCTACGCAACAAGGTATCTGTGTCTCGCTTCCCGACATGGAGAGAGACCCACCCCACATTACGGCATCTTACTTCCGAATCATTGATCTTCGCAGGTCTTCTATTACACTCCAACCCTTGAATTTTTGTGAGCGTGGGACTTCCCCCACTTATTCTAGCCAATTGATCAGGCAGGATTTGGTGGAAGAGGAGCAGCAAGTTGCTGGAATTCCACCTCTTTACGATATAAATCCATACTTAGGTAACTTCTAAAATCCACACGCTTTGGAGCCTCGAGAAGCTGTGAGCAGGGAGCCTTACCTAAATCCTTCTTTAGGTATTGGTCAAAAGGTATACAAGTCTCACGCTAATAAAAATTCAAGGGTTGGAGTATAGAAGCGAGTTGAGAAAAGGAATCCAAAGGCCTCGTCAGAGTAATTACCCACCTTGATAAACTTGAATACGATAATGACCCCATACTGCCGACATACCAAACATCCACGCACCATCATGGCGAAACTCAGGTACCAGGTACCAGGTAGCGTCTGCCTAGTCAAAAACGTCAACCGCATACCTCACGTTTCTTACTCCCTCAAACCACTTCGCAATCTCCTCGTCAATTGCCTCGTCACCAATCACAGCCCTTCCCACGGCAGCTTTGGCTCCATCTGCCATAGAGCGGCTGCCACAGACGTATATTCTTGCCCCCTTCTCCCAAAACCGCTTCACCTCGTCCGTGTGCCTGGAAATGCTAACCCCGACATACTTCCTGTTGTCTTTGTACCTACTGTAGGCCCTGACAACCTCAACAACGCCATCTTTCTCCCACTTGTCAAGCTCCTCACGGTAGAGATCATCCCATTCAGGATGTCTGCAGCCAAAGAATAGAAGGGCTTTCCCCAGAGTTGCACCCTGAGAGAGCAGCGTAGCGCGCTCTTGAATGAAACCTCGGAAGGGGGCGATACCCGCGCCAGCAGCGACCATGATCATCGGGGTTGCGGGGTCGGGAGGCAGATGGAAGGACGAATGTGATTGTCGGACAGAGACGAGAAGTCTGTCCCGTTGTTTAAGAGCGGACAGGAAAGACGTGGCGACGCCCGCGAAGAGATTGGCGGGGTTCGCCCATGATTGACCGGAGAGAAGGGTGTAGGTGAGGGTGGCCTTGAATGGCGATTCTAGAGGGGATGAAGAAATCGAATACTGTCTCACTCTCATGGGCGGCAAGAGGGAGAGGAATGTGCCGAAAGGAAGGGAGATGGAAGGATACTGGTCGAGCATGTCAATCAGCGACAGCCGGGACGCAATGATTGTCGATGAGTAGAGTTCGGCGTTGGTAGAAAGAGCTAAGAGTGTTTCTCTGTCTGCGGTAGATGAGGTGAAGTTGGAGAGTGTTTGGATGCCCTAGAGGGTGTCAGTTGGAATGACCTCATGAGAATAGAAAGACCTTGAACAAGCATACCCTCTTGGTGACTGGCTGCAGCAACTCCACATATGAACCGAGTACCTCATGGACTGGCACGGGCACGCCGGTCGGAAGTGCAATCTTCTTGCTCTCAACCCCACCAGCAACAGTTACGTGGCTGTCCCATGCCAAACCAAACTTTCTCATCACACGATCGACACTTTCCTTGGGGTTTACCGGCAGGACAGCAAGATAGTCTCCGGCGCGGTAGGTCATGCCATCAGGGAGTTGAACCTCAAGATGCTTCTTTAGCACGCCATCATCCCTGGTCAGAGTTTTCTCCTCCAACACCAGCGCCTCCTTCACATCCTGCCTCAGAGTTGAAGCACGAGGGGTTGAGAGTTGAACCTCAAGCGTCTGTGGTCTGTCTTCGCTAGCCACAGAGCCGTATTTTGCCTGCACGGCAGGCCAAAAGACGTCGTCTTCCCATTGCTCAAAGTCGGCAAACATCTCCCCCTGGGCGACATCCGTCAGACCTAGATCACAGAGCGGGGTAGCGCCCTTTTGTTCAAGGGTGTCGTGGATGAGACGAGGGACTCTGTGGAAGGTGTTTGCCCAGTCGTGATGGCCACACCCAAAGACGGCGTACGGGGTTCCTTTGAAAGCGGAAGTGTCAGACAAGGCTTTGATCCATGCAACGAATTCGGTCGCGTTGTCTGGGGGCTCTCCTTCATACGAAGCCGTGATGAAAGTAACAGGCGTGGTGTCATCTCTCGGCAGCTTGTTTGCCGCTGCATCCAGGGCGTCAATGATTGTCGCAGTATACCCGTGTGAAGGGGCATCCATGGCTAGTCTCTGAGCGAGCGCCTCGCATGTACCGGTGTTGGAGCCATAGTAGATGTGAAGAGGCTTAAGCTGTGTACCGCCTTCCCCTGCGTTGGCATTCACGCGCTTCGAGTGGGCACTCTTTTCCAACAAACCGCCGTTTAGCTGTCTTTCCAACTCGGTAGGTGTCAGCCCATGTCTCAACTTTGCCTTCATCTCGAACCCATCAGGCTTGGTCGTCAGTGTCTCTTTTATCTTGAGCTTGTAAGATGGGTCCGTCATCTCAAAGTCAAAGTTCTGGAGGAGCATTGCCATGATGATCATGGCTTCCTGCCAAGCAAATGCACGCCCGATACATCCTCTTTGGCCGTTTCCAAAAGGCTTCCAAAATCCAGGGTGTTCCTTGCTTAGCCGCTCAAAGTTCTCATCAAGCATTCTCTCGGGGATGAAGTCGTCAGCCGTCTCGCCATACACAGCTTTGTCTCGATGTGACCTCGCCAAAAATAACAGCATGACTGTGCCTTTGGAGACGGCCCATTTTCCCCCAATGACCGTGTCCTCAAGCGCCTGGACACCGAGCGACGGGATAGTTGGGCACAATCGTAGCGTCTCTCGAAGGACGGCAGTAACATACGGCAACTTCTTCATGTGCTCGACCGTGATTGGCCCCCGCCCGATGACCTGATCAACCTCCTGTTGGGCCTTTCTCAATGTTTCTGGGTTTTTGAGTAGCATAACAAACGCAAAGCTCAGCATGCCGCTCGTGGTCTCGTGGCCGGCAATCAAGAAGGTAATAAGGTTGTCGATAATGGCCCCGTCGTCCAGTTTCTCACCCGTTTTTCTGTCCACGCCATCCAACATTGCCGACAATAAGTCCTGCCTTCCGTTCGGATTTGCCCGCCGGGCATCCAAGATCGCTTGAGCTGTGGTTCTCAGTGTCTTGATATCAGCAAAGTACCGATTGCTAGACCAGAACAACAAATTTGACAGAAAGTTTCCCTTTATCGCCCTGTTCCCCGATTCGATCAGGAAGTTAGACATGGCCGTGATGAAGGGGTGCAGCTCATCGTGATAGTAAGAGTTGAACCGGAAGTCCATGGAGCACAATGCAATGGTGTCAAGTGCGAGCCGGGTGAAGTCCTCACTGACAGCTATGGATTGCTGGGGTCCGTGGCGAGCCCACTTCATTGCAAGCTGGGCGGCCAGTTCATGCATCTCCGGGAACATGGCTTGTATGGGCACCGGTCCGAACGCAGGAGTCAGAACTCGATGTGCTATACCCCAGATTGGTTCCTCTGTTCGTGCTGTGAACATCCCGGCGGGAACCCCGTTGCGAATCTGTTCAAGGTCGGCAATGATGGGCTTCTTGAACCGGGTTTCGTCCGAAAGCTCATGAACAAGGGCTGCCGATGACTGTTGTTATATTAGGAACGCGAATCCAAAAGCAGAGGCATGGAAGGACGTACAATGACGGCAGTTACGCCCCAGGGGAGGATGAGACGGAAGGCCTCGCCATATTGATCGATAAAATTCTCGATAGAAGTGAGCGTACTGCTGCTGTCGAATTGTAGAACATTTCCCACAAGGGGGTATGCACGAGGCCCGGGCAGGGGAATTCCGCCAACAGCCATGACGCACTACTGATAGGATGGCTTGTGATGAAAAGAGAGTGTGCACGGTATGGTGGACAGAGGAAACCGACACTGTCGTGTTTATAAGTATTTTCAGAATGGTCCATGCAAATTATACGCCTACACCGCTCGTACAGGTGTCCTGTCTACGAAGCTTCCATTCGCGTGTGTTGGGTTACCTGAAGCTCATGTCATTGATGTGGCCGATCGCTGTTCCAGCAGACAAGAGAGGACCAGCCTCCGCTACGGGGGTCGGGACGCGCGGACTCCGCCGCCATTCGCAGGGGTCAAAACGAAGGGGGAGAACGTCCAAATCTTGGCGCTGTGAAGTCCGGGCATCCCAGGATATCATCGTGAGAGATACTATGGCGACACCGCCGCGCACCCAGAGCGGAGGATTGTTGCGTCGTCAGACTCAGATTGGCGTCGAATCGCCAACTCCTTCTGGAAAACCGGTGTCACGGTGGTCCCCAGATAGGCGAGTCGACCAATGGAATGAAAGTTTTGTTACCTAATCAGTTGCGGAAAGCGGCGCATTTGTTCTCCGAGAAGGCACGACTTGAGAATCATGTATGGCCGCATTCATGTCATGTAATTACTGATAACACCGGAGATAGCGGTGGATGTTTACATTGACCCGAGCCTCGAACCCCTGAGCCCCCCGGAGTTCCTGGGCCCCGCTTTCGGCCAAACGGTGCTCACCACTTCCCTAACGATAAAAAAACGAGTTGACAACAACACGAGCAAGCTCATGAAAAGTCAATGTTTCGTTCGCCTACCTAGTTCCTGATGTAGTACCTTAACA
This sequence comes from Triangularia verruculosa, assembly GCA_033296885.1. Classification (NCBI taxonomy): domain Eukaryota; kingdom Fungi; phylum Ascomycota; class Sordariomycetes; order Sordariales; family Podosporaceae; genus Triangularia; species Triangularia verruculosa. The sequence goes on from MU863894.1 coordinate 69,326, forward strand.
TAATAGGTACCTTCACCACAAATACATCCTTTGTTCCCGATAATCTCGCAGAAGCATATCATGACAAGATGCAATGAGCGCTAAGATAAGTTAAAAAATTGAATGGCCAATCATAACCAGACCAGAAATAATCAGTCTACCAATATCTCCTTCGCCTGCAGGTCCCGGTCTACCTATGCTCTGTTGATCCCAAATGAACCTTCGTGTCCATGTTACACTAAATGTCAATCTACCTAGTTAGCAATGACTCGCCATCGAGGTTTGGTTCGAAAAGAAAAACACCAACCATTACAAGAAGCCTGGTTCAGAATCGAGATGACCGTCAGACGGTTGTCGAGCTCCCCGCTGGCAGAGTTTGTGTTCCTGCCGAGACGCAGACGAGCACGGTACTCAAAGTCCACAAAGTTGTTCACTGCGTCCGAGGGGTTGCGGGTAATGGTGAATGAGTCAGCAAAGTAGTAATTCCTTACTGTCACAGGACCAACAGTGGTGTTGGTAATGGATTGTCGAACATTTCCGTATGCTCTCTCAACAGTGCCAGTCACACCGGAGCTCAGGCGGATATTTCCATTGACTCTAGCGGAGTCGGTGATTTTGGTGCAGTAACCAAAGGGAAAGGTGATTCTGAGGCGCACGTTGCAGAACTTTTCGCGGTTCTGCTCCGAGGTAGCAGTGAGAGAAGCTTGAAACCGGGGGATGAGGATGACTGCCTCTTCATTGTCGTTGAGAAAATCAACGACAGGGCGAGCAGTGATGTTGGCGTCGTTTCGGTTTCCGCAACCCTCCCTTTCAAAGCTTACAAAGTTGGGGTTGAACGTAGCACGAGGCGCAGGGACATCGAGATCAACTTCGGGATCAATGTCCTGGCGAACGGCGAGTGGCGGGCTTGCGAGAGCAGTCGCTGGGAGTGCCAGAAGCAAATAACTCAGAGGTTTCATCTTCAAGGATGAATATAGGGCAAGATAGGAGTGAAGAACAGATAGGTAAGAAAAGAGCTGATGTGGTGGTAGCACCTCGGGTGATAGAATGAGATGTGCAATAAAATGTGGGTGTATTGAATATCTTTTATACCCAGAGCACCTCACTGACTTGATGACCTGTTTCAACAACGTCGTCATGACTCATGAAGCTGTAGTTTCAGTCTTAGGAGTTGCCGCAGTAGCCCAGGCAAACTGGAGACCACATTAGCACTGGAATGCTCGGTCTACATTGCTTCTAGTTCCCGCCACCTTGCTAAGACACTTGTTCTGCTGAGCGGAGGGAGGTCCTAGTCCACCTCAGACAAAAACAACTTTAGGCTCTTGCCGGAACTCAATAAGAGGTTAGTCGGGCAGCGGAAGCAACTTGCGATACACAGCATTGTGTTAGAGTGTTACTCGTACAGCAATGATCTCCATTCAGGTACTCGAGCTTGTAGCTTTGGTGTAACTACGACTAGAAGCATCCCCAAGACATGGTGTAAGTCGAGCTCACGTCATGCAATCCTTCTACATTCCAGTGCAGTTCTAGGTCCATTTAGTGTACGAGGTAGAGGACTGGTATTTCAGGAGGGGAAAGCTAAGCGACGCTTGGAATTCTCGCGGCCCACATCATGCTATGAGAGTGAGGCAAAAGATGTACCAAGCGTCGGATGTTGCTGATCCGAACTCTCGAATGTAATGATCAGTCCATCTTTCGCTGTTGTTGCAGGCGATCGTCTTTTCCGGATTTTAAGACTACCTATAAACACTGTTTGAGCTTGAATATACTTCGTCTCGATGCCGGTATTTCCGCTGATTACCTTAAACCTCCATTCCTGGACTATTCTGAAATAAGGTATGTACCTACCAAAAGCCGGTCCAGAATATTGTAAAGGACAGGGGTGATTAACGTGGTGGCAACCACATATATTGACTATTCGAGCCCACTCTTGCGCAACGATCTATTGGATTTTCGGTTCCTACCTAGGTAATACATCCAGCTGACATCGAACAGCCGGTTTCGGCCCTCATATCTAACCCCCCACCGTCTTGTCTAGAAGTCACCATCTCGGCAACAAGCTATCTCAATATCAAACAGTAGATCATAAAACGCCCAACGCCAGTTCGTGTACATGCCAGGTTCGTTTCCCATGTCTCCGTTTCAAATCCCTGGTATCATTCCTTTTGCCAAAATGCGTCGCTCTTGTAAGCGCAATTAATGGTGCTTCATACCCCAATCCGTCCATGGCCAAGGCAGACTACACCTGTGACACTGCCATATCCCGCGCCAGCAAAACTTCAATTTTCTTCATCAGGTCCTTGATACGGAAAGGCTTGGACACGACATCGTCCATCCCACTCTTTCTGGCAGTGGCCACCTGCTCATCTCGCACATTGGCAGTCACCGCGATGACAGGGACGTACTTTCCTTTGATGACCTTGCCTTCCTGTTGCCACTTTCGAATTTCCCTGACACAAGTTAAGCCATCCATGTTGGGCATTTCCAAGTCCATGAGAATGACGGACAAGTTTCGCCCGGGATTTTCGTCAGTCGACGGGCAGAAGTGTGTTTTCTCAAGGAAAGCCAGCGCTTCCAGCCCGTCATTGGCCACACCAACTGTATTGCATCCGTACTGCTTCAGTTGCTTCACAAGAACCCGTTGGTTGATCAGATTGTCTTCAACCACCAGAATATCAAGCTGCTTCGGGTCGAACGTGGATGAAGCATCCGACGCAACTCTCGGAGTGGGCGGTGGCCGGGCCGGTGTTGTCGCGAGTGGCGTAGAACCTACTAGACTCGCGCCCGTTGTAAATTCGGCAGACGAGACCCCTGAATATCCCTTACCCTCCTGCTGAACAGTCTCACTGTTGAGTGAAGAGCCGCCTTGTTCGCCTACTGGATGCAGGTGCCTTTCCATTGGTCCAACTGCTGCGAGGAAGGCATCCTCTTCTTCTCGCGAAACAGGCGACGGCGTAGCTCTCCTGACCTTGACGAAGAAACCAAAGACACTTCCAACACCGGCTTCCGATGCAACTCCAATCTGCCCACCATGAAGTTCAGCCAGACGCTTGGAGATGAACAAGCCTAGACCACTTCCGCCGTACTGCGCATGAGTCCGCGGTGAAGCCTGCTTGAAGCGTTGGAACAGTATCTGTTTTTCTTCCTGCGTCAAGCCGCAGCCGCTGTCTTGCACATGAAAATAGAGGTATAACTCGTTGGCGGGAGCTGATGACGCCGGGTCAGATATCTGGTCCTCGGATCCCAGAGCGGTGGTCTTCGCATCCACGTACCCCCCTGCTGCCTTGAACGACACAGGGACATATTGGAACCCCGGGATCAGGTGAGGATCAGGCGGTTTAAGCGATGCATCCAAGGCAACTGTAATTAGCCTTTTATCTTTAGCAGGCGCCGTGAACTTGATAGCGTTCGTCAAGAGGTTGATGAGAACCTGGAGCACCCGGCTCGGATCCATGGCCACCCATTCCACACTCAGTCCGCTGAGGGAAGAGTCACGGATGTCAAAAGAAACCTCGATCTTTTTCGCCTGCAGTTCCGGCTCAAACATCTTCACCACCCGCCGTAATAGCAGCTTTGGCTGACATGGAACGGGCGTTAGAAGCAGCAAGTTGGAATCTAGTTTCGAGATGGTGAGGATGTCGTCCACGATAGACTTCTGATGCTGCACGCACAGAGCAATGGTCTGAGCTGCATCGATGCAAGACTGTATCGTCTGCGGCGAGATCGAACCGGCGCTGCCGATTCCCCGATAGGTGGCTTCTGTGCCCTGATACTGATTGTCTCCTGCACCCAACGATGACAAGATGTCATCGGCACATTGCAAGATAGCTGTGAGTGGATTCCGCATCTCGTGGGAGGTGATGTCGATAAACTCATTCTGCTGTCTCCTGGTCTCCTCAGCCTCTTGGAGTCGGCGGTTCTGTAGACCTTGTGCCCATTTAAGATGCGAAATATCCGTGATGGAGCCCATGATGGACCTCACCAAGCCATCAGTTGACAGCTCCGCGTGCGCACTAAACAAGACCCAGGAGTCCATTGGCTCATTGGTTTCCAGCGCTGGGTTAGTCCGCGGTTTTCTCAGCTTCAGCTCGCCTGACCAAGGCGAATGATCATTGACCAGACGCTCCCAGCCTTCTCGCATCGTCTTTGCACTTTCTTCGACCATGATGTCCATCCACGACATTTCGTACTGGCTGTTGTTATCTCTGGTGTGGCCCGTCATCTCGAAAAAGCGATCATTGGCCTCGCGTAAAACGCCTTCAGGGCTGATCAGGAACATTCCGAGCGGAGACAATTCAGTCATCCGTCTGTACCTGCTGGCCTGCAGATTCAGCTGCTGTGTCAACTGTTCCTTTTCCAGTGCAGCTGCTTCAGCGGCATCCCTACTCCGACGGGTCTCGTCCTCAAACAAGATAACGGACGCCAAAGAGGTAGCCAACTGTCGGTTAAACAGGCTGGTAAAAGCCTTGTACTCGTCATTATACGGCCTGCGAGGGTTGACGCCCAGCACCAGAAAGGCAAGGACCGCATCTCCGTTGGTTGGCCGGACAGGAAAAATGATTGCTTCACGGCAGGGATCCCCAAAGCCGCGCCAGTTGATACCGTCGAGGAGAACTTCGGGCAGTGTGCCGTCTCGTGTGTGCAGCAGGGTCGGTTCTCTGGTCCGCATGGCTTCACGGAAGGAAGGGACAAACCCTTCTCGGCTTCGCTTGAGATCAAGATGTGCTGGGGCTGCCATATGCCCGTCGGGAACCCCAATCGACCCTTCCAGATGGCATGTCTTGAGTGATATGGTGCTGCCTGACGACATGGACGAGTGATCGTTGTCTTCGCCTTCTCCGTCGCCCACCGAGTAGAGCAGCGCGAAAGGAACATCACGCTCATTATCCTGCAAACCGTCTAGCACAAACTTCCAGAATTGTTTGACAGCCTTGGCTTGGGCTGTAAGCTCGCCGATCTGATTGATGGTGTGCATTCTCCGGCGGCTGATGACCTGTTTCGTCGTCTCGAAGGGGGCGTTGTAAAATCCCAGAATCCGATCAGTGCCGCCATACATGGGCGTGAAAGACCAAGAGAAAAAGGTTTCTTCGAGAAGGCCATGCCTATCGATGGGTAGGTAGTCATCCTCCTTGCGCACACTTATCCCCGTCCGGGCACACTCTGCAAATATGGGGCGGAGGTAATCCCAAAGCTCAGAAAACGGGCCGCTGAACCCGGTTCCCATCAAGGAAGGATGCTTGTTGCCAGCCACCTCGTTGGCGTAGGCTTCGTTGTACAGCATTGTCAGCTCGCTGCCCCAGAAGAGAGCGGCTGGGTGGGGGTTGTTCATGCAGAGGTTGGCCGTCTGTTTGAATTCTGGCGACCACTTCTCCATAGGACCCAATGGCGTGATGGCCCAGTTGACGGTTCGGGCATACTGAACGTGAGCTGAGAGGACCCCCTTCGGCTCGCGGCATGTCCAGTCGGCAACGGACTTTTCTGGTGCAGCCAGAGTGATGGATGCCGAAGATTTGGTGGTGTCGTCTGAGCTTCCCGCGGGCGTCTGTCTGGTAGAAAAAAAAGACTTGGGAGGAGGCTGTCCCAGTCTCTTCTTGGAATACTTGGCGGCTATTGTTGTGCCTGAGATGGGGAGACTGGAGTCTGTTGGTCGTTCTGAGTGAGGCGCCTTCTGGGATGCGGCCTTCAGGCTATGCTCTGCGACAAAACCACCCGTGGCAACTTCAGCTGGCGCCCCAGCGGACAAGTCACCGACGGGACTGGAAACCTCAGCAGCGCGCCACAGACGATTCCCACTAATCAGCCGCCATCGTTTCCTAACCGTGGAGCCGGTCCAAAGGAGGTTGCCGTAGAGAAATGAAAGCGGGAAGACATCCTTGGAGTCGTCGTGAGTGGTCACGCCAGTAGCCCACTGCTTGAACTCATCGAAGGAAGCATCCTGAGGCTCTTGCTCTGGCGGCAACCCCTGGGCGTTGATACCGACGAGGCCATCATAGAGTCGCTCATACAGTCGGAGGGCAGCGTTGCAAAAGACAGGCAGCAGGACTTTAGGTCTGACGGTGGGGCTGCCGGTGGTGTTGGTCGAAGTAATTGGCAGGGGGTCGTCGGGGTCGAGATCCAAAACAAATGTCGGACGGGAATCGGCATCCAAAACCTCTTTGATGCTCTCGAGCAGGTCCAGGTCCTCTGTAGCTGTGGAGGATGTGTCCTCTGTTCCACGGGTGGGTGGTAACCGTGGCGTCCCGTGACTCGGCTCAGTGAAGTCTGCTGTCCCACCCGCTCCTACTGCCGCTGACAGCGTCGTTCCGTCTCCCATTTGACTCGGGCAGCCCAGGCCTCGGTGGTGCACGAGATCTCGCGACGGGTGCGATGACGTTCGCAGTGTTCGGCAGATCCCGTACCTCGAAGGAGCAAATTGCAGAGAAGGTCGGTCAGGGAAGACGCGACCCAGCGACCTCGTCGAGGCAGGTTTGGCGATGAAATGCCAAGCCTGCCAGCCTGCCTTGTTTCACTAGGCCTCCCAGGTTACGCCCACGATCTCCGATCTGCTTAGTCAGGAAATCCCGGAAGCGGGCGCGGCTCCGATACCACCCTCTTCCGATACCTACGATACCGTGGATACCTACGATGGCACGATGGATGTGCCCGGACGGCGATCGAGCGGGTCTTTTTGCAGCTAACGGACGGCTCCCCACAAGTTGAGACCGCGAAACAGAAATCCCAGCTGCACGGTTTGGCTCTTTTGCCCTGTAGATCTTGCTGAGGATGAGGGCCCGAGCTTTGTTTCGCAGCAATTCAAAAAACACAAGCCCCACATCAACCATTTCCTCAGACTGCGAACTTTGAACAAATAAAAGTTCCCAAAGGTCATGGATTGACAATATAGAAAATTCAAACTGACACCATCACAGGTAAATACATGTTTCGTGCGTTGTGTTTAAAAGAATCCCCTCCTAAACAAACTGGCGTTCGAAATCTGCTGTAATTTGACATCCCTTTTGTCCGTGTTCAAACTTAGGTATCGTTCACAAATCACAGAAACCATTCTTGCAAATGATCAAATCAAACCCGCAGTCGGAATCCTCCTGGCAGCTCACGCCTGTCTTGTGTATCAGCAACTGGCTTTGCGCTCCCGCAATCTCAGGAACAACGTACCGATGCAGGATAGCGGGTCATTTCCGCAATTGGGCCCTGGTCTGCTTGTAGGTGTTGGGTGAGGCGGTACTTCCGTGCTTCTGCTGCGAGTTACTGTCGTGACGATAGGGGGAACAGTAATCCGACGTGTGCTTGTGCTTGTGCGAATTGGCGGCACCGTCACCGTGATGCGTCGGGTGCTGGTAATACGTGTGACAACCGGCGGAAGTGTGACCGTGGCCCTGCGTGTGGAGGTAATGATGCCCCCTGAGAGGGGATTGCAACGACCTGCACGGCAGATCAGGTCGCCGTCGCAGTCATTCTCGTCCTCGCATCTGTCACCTATGGGACCGCTGTGTCAACTTTGGGCCCACAATAGGGGTAAACTCAGGAGCTCAGGGGTAAGTAAATACCAATACAATGTCCGGTCCAGGCACAAGCTGGCTGAGCAGGTGAAGTTGGCCTGGCGGTGGAAGTTGGATAAACGTAAACAGTTGTTGTGCGGATGATTGTGCCTGGTCCGCCACCTCCTGGATTGGCGCATCTGCCAGAGCGGCAATACAGGTCGCCATCGCAGTCAAGTTCGGAGTCGCATTCGTCGCCTGACTAGTTAGCTCCTTTACGTTAAAGAAAGCCGAGATCGGGTATATCTACCGAGACAATGACCCTCCCAGACACATGCAGCTCCGCCGCCGCCTCCACCGCCTCGCTGTCTGGCAGCAAGCTGGGCCTCGACCCGCAGGCCGCACAACAGCAATGTAGAAAGGTAGGTAATTTTCATTTTGGCCGAGCTGATATTCGACAGCAGAACACAATTCGTGGCGTCCAATATGAGGTATAAGAAAACGATCGCTGTCTAGCATCCTTATATGCACGCAACAGCTGTGTACTCGAATACAATCAAAGGCCCGGATCGAACGATCTCATAAGACTACATAGCCAAGGTTACTGCCGGTCATAGTCAATATCGGAAGTGCAACCTTGCGTATTTTGCCCCTGGCAAGTAACGAGGTTGAATTCCTGGGAAGTGCAATCTGTATTTCCGACAAGATGATTCCCGAACTGTACCTTACCAACCAGTAAGTAGGAGCTCAGACCTGGTGTTGTTATTTCCCGGCCAGTTCCATCCGGGTGAAGAGCCTACCTTACTCAGTCTCATCCAACTGGATGTCAGACCAGGCTTTTTCTGTTTAGCCGGGTAGAGAAGCCCGACTTCCGGCTGACACGATAAACTTGCTCTACCCCTGAGCATCGAGGTGTTTTGGGCGCGAGAACCCGGAACACTTGCCGAGTAGCGAACAAGGTCGCATTGGATTAGAATGAAGAAATAGAAGACGGCCGGTGGACGTGGTACAGCTTGCGGGGAACAACTGCATACGTAGTGGAAAGCATGTTGGTTGACGCGTCATTCTTAAAGTTGAGTTTAATGGAGCCTAGTTTCTGGTACTATATGTAACGTATGGTAGTTAAAGCTTGACGGAATCAAGCTTGCTTGGTATGGAGCTTGTTCTACGCCCGCCTTATCGGATAGGATATTGTCTTTGGGTCAAATCGACAACGTTCATCCGAACCCTCTTTGATTCTCATCAGACTGGCTCAAAGCGCGGCTAACTGGCGGGTTTGTCCTGGATATGATCACCGTTGAGGTTTCATAGTACTGTTCATTAGCCCTTGCCTATCCCTTTGACACCGTCTTTCACCTTCACCTTGGCCTTGGCGCCTACTTTTTTCTCATCTTTGCCCTCCTTCACATTGTTCTTTCCGGCATCTTTCAATTTCTTCCCATCATCCTGCTTGTTCAGCTCAAACGGCAGCTCCGGCATCTGCCACCTCATCTCTTGCCTCAAAAACCCCTTCAAGGCCGTCTTGATTTCAGCCACCTTTTTGTTCCACTCATGCCTATTCATCTGCTCAATCTCCTCCTTCGTCCCTTCCCCGCACACCAACTTTGGATAAAGTATTTCTCCGCCAATATACATCCCCAAGTGCAGCACCCTTGCCTTTTGCCTCTTTTTCGTGATGGCAGTCACCGCTTCTTTGAGCTTGACCATGTTGTCATGATCCCGTTTTGTAAAAACGAAAATGTAGTCGTATTTCTCGAACATGTCCTTCGTAATGCCCACGCTGGGCCGGGACGACATTTGTGATCTGATCACGCTTTTGAAGGGGTAATTTGCCCAGTTGTTGTCAAATACAGCCCTCAAGGCTTCGGGTTTCGGGCCCACGCCAGGTCCGCCGGTCGCCATGTTCAATTTCCAAGACGGGTAGCTGTAGTTGAGGGATGAGATGACTGGCACCAAATCGGAAGAGGACTTGACGAAGAACCCAGCGGACGAGATGGTCGGAATGCGCCATGGCGTGTTTGACTTGGACATTAGAGTCAATTCGCGGAAGAGGGCAAGCAGAGACTCGGCTATCGCTGTTCGTTCACCATGGTAGGGATCGACAAATAAGACTCTGAAATCCTGCCGTGGTATGGGCGATGGAGAAGGAGACGGGCGCTTAGCCGGTGTTGGAGATGGCGACAGCTTCTTGTTTGCCTGAGTGGTGTTCTTGCTTCCAGGGCCGCTGTCGGCGTTATTGGCTTTAGGAACTAAGGCTGCCGGTGGAGGTACATGATTCGGTGGCTTCTCCACAGCCATTAGAGAGAGGTAGTCTGAAAGAACACCCCTATCATACTCAATGTCGTCTAGAATTGCCTGCACTTTTTCCGGGCTGTTTTCCACCAGGGAAAACCACAACTGCGATATCCATCGTGCTCGAAATTCGAGATCGTGTTTACGTGACAGGATCCCTTTTTCGTATCGTTCAAACAGGTCGGTGGCCTTTTTAATATGTCCCTTGATCTCATCTAGCAATTTCTGGAGATCTTGTTTCTGACCAGAGTACAAACTGGACGAAGCAGCTGCTGGTTTTTTCTTGATGAAAGCTTCTAGCCGTGTAAGAAATGGGCTTAGACGCTCAATTCGCTTACCGAGTTGTGTCATTTGCGTGGGAAGCCCGTCGATCCGTTTGTAGATGCTGACGGCTGACTGAACCGCTTCAACAAGGGTGACGATCGTACCGATTATGTCGCCCATCTTTACAGGCCGAAAATGAAGGTCTCAGCGCAACGTTCGCGGCGATTATATGGAAGGAAGTGTACGGCCTGGAACGAGCGCGGTTTTTAGACTTGGGAATTGTGACTCTTTACATAGTAATCATGTCAGTGAGGCGCAGCGTGCCTCAGCCATCCTCCGCCATTTTAGCTTGTGGAACAGGACATTTGAAGAGTACCTAATAATGACAAGTCCAGTACAATGCAAGCAACGCAAATGTGTTCCTATGTAATTGAACTGTCGTAATGCCCAGTCTTCCATCTCACTCTTGATGATAGGCGTTTTATGACCCCGATGTACAGCTTACACCGAGGTGGCTGACCAGAGTGTGGATGAGGTGGAAATGGCCAATGGTGGAGTTTGCCTAGGTAATTATGACCCCTGCAGCTTAAGCGTGCCCCTCGACAGTGAGATCAGCTCAGCCACTTTCTCTCTTTCTCGGTAGGTACCTAGGTACCTTATTAAGCTTCCAGGTTAAAACCTTATTCTGGGGCTTCGTTGTTGCTATGACTAAAAGCTCAGACTCAATTGCGGTTTAGGATGCACCCATGCTTGGCTTTGCCATTTTCGATCTCCAGAGTCCAGGCAAGAATGAACACACATTTTGGCAGCCATCTTGTCCGTTTCCGGATTAGCCTCATGTCGTCGTGATTTTTCAGAACACAAAGCAACCTCAAAGCAGAATCAACGTGCAAAAACAACTCCAATAGCATGGAACCGCACATCCAATGACAGCTTCTGGTTTGAACGCTTAGTCCTGTGTTCTCAGGGGTAGGTGGGGCTGCGGCCCAGGTCCGCTGAAATCGGGGAGGGTATAAACCGATGCTGTTCCCGCGACTCGTCTGACCAAGTCCTCACACCGCCATATTGAAAATTTAAAATTGCCAACGTTATGGGTTCTGAATCTGCTACTCCGGAGACGGATGTTGATGTGTGAGTGAGGCCAAACGGGGGTCTATTCCCATTGAGTGCCAATCTAATATGTGCTGTACAGCCTGATCATCGGCGCCGGCCCTGCCGGTCTCATGGCCGCCGTGTCTCTTGCTCACCTCGCACCGATCCCTTCTTCTTCTCCTCTCTCAGTTCGCATCATAGACAAGCGTTCTACCAAGATCTTCTCCGGCCAGGCCGACGGTCTTCAATGCCGGTCTCTCGAGATCTTTGACTCTCTCGGCTTTGCTGATAGGGCATGGAAGGAAGCGAACCACATGATTGAGATTTGCATGTGGAATCCAGACTCGTCAGGCATCATCAAGCGGAGTGATCGGATTCCAGATACGATTGTGGGGCTGTCGAGATTCCAACAAATTGTGTTGCATCAGGGAAGAATTGAGAGGTTCTTCCTAGATAACATCCAGAAATACTCGAGGGGCGCCATCAAGGTTGAGAGAGGGATAATGCCGACAAGCTTAGAGATTGGACAGGAGAGGGTAAAAGTCAAGGTCAGAAAGCTGACAGAGGAGGAAGCCGCTGTCCCACAAGTCAGGACAGGGAGCAAGAATGATTCTACAGACGGGTTGTTCCGGAGCAATCTGGTAGGAGACGACTATGAGGACCAAAACATTGCTCGTAATGGGACTGGGGAGGAAGAGGTGATCAATGCAAGATTCGTCATTGGCTGTGACGGTGCCAGAAGCTGGACTAGACGGGCATTGGGGCATGACTTTGAGCTGCAGGGCGAGGCAACCGACTTTATCTGGGGAGTGATGGACATCATACCAATCACCGACTTTCGTAAGTTTGTTTCAGCACACCTCAACACCTTTGAAAGCAGGTATAGTGACTAACCCAAGTAACTTGGAAGCCGATATTCGCATGCGCTGTGCCATTCACTCAGCCAATGATGGCAGCCTCATGGTCATTCCTCGCGAAAACCGGCTGGTGAGGCTGTATATCCAGCTCAAAGAGGTTACCCCCGACGCCTCTGGCAGAGCAGACAGATCCAAGATCACCCCAGAACTCATCTTTTCCGCCGCACAAAAGATATTGAAGCCATTCAAGATTGATTATGAGTACTGCGACTGGTGGACCGCTTATCAGGTAGGTATCTTGAACCCCCCAATACCCCTATTTCCCCCTGGTTGACATAACAACGCCAGATCGGACAACGCATCTCCCCTTTTTTCTCGCATCCTTCCAACAAGGTCTTTCTTGCTGGAGACGCAGTGCATACCCACTCTCCCAAAGCCGGCCAAGGCATGAATGTTTCAATGCAGGACTCCTTCAACCTGGCCTGGAAGGTCGGGCTTGTGGCAAAAGGGGTCTGTCATCCTAGGATCCTGGAAACATATCAGTCTGAACGACGGAGAGTTGCCCAGGACCTAATTGAATTTGACCACAAATTCAGCCGTCTGTTTAGTGGTCGCCCGGCGAAAGATGTCATGGACGCAGAAGGAGTGAGCATGGCTGAGTTTAAGGATGCGTTTTTGAAAGGCAACCTGTTTGCCAGTGGGTTAAGTGTCGACTATGGCCCGAGTTCTTTGGTTGTCAAGAGCGGTGATCCGGGTGAGTTGGGCGACAGGAGTGATAGAAGTCGGAAGCTGGAAGGAGTTCACAAGATCACCGAGGACGAGTTCAACGCGAAACAGAGCCTAGCAAAGGGACTGCCGGTGGGCATGAGGGTCAACAGCTTCAAGGTCTTGAACCAGGCATGTGCTCGGCCGTGGCATTTCCAAGAGCGGTTGAAGGCAGATGGACGATTTCGGGTTGTGTTGTTTGCAGGAAATATCTTGGACCAAAAGCAGAAGCAGCGGGTCCGGGCATTCTGTGACAAGTTAAACTCGTCCGATGGCTTTCTGAGAAAGGCGACTCCGGAGGGAGCCAAGATCGACAGCGTGGTTGAGGTGTTGACAATTCACTCAGCCAAACGAACCGAGACTGAGCTTTTGAGAGACTTTCCCGACATCCTTCATCCCTTTGATTCGCACACCGGATGGGATTACAACAAGGTTTTTGTCGACGACGAGAGTTACCACGAAGGTTTCGGTGATGCTTATAACAATTATGGTGCCGATAGGGAGAGAGGGTGTGTGGTGGCAGTCAGACCGGATCAGTATGTGGGTTGGATTGGCGAGCTGGAGGATTTTGAGCAACTGCAAAACTACTTTGAAGGGATTCTCATCTCGAAGTGAGATAATGGTGGCACCTTACTTGGATGGCTGTGAGTATTATTCCGACATTCAAAGCTAGCGGCCCATGGCGCCAACGGTTCCATATGCGGTGATGGCAAAGCTTGCCGTTCTATGAGGAATATGCACAATGGGAAAAGTCGGATCCTCCTTGGGCGGTTTGCTGATCAGAGTCTCGGGCATGGGGGAATCCATTCTGCGTGTCTTCTTTGAAGTTTGCGCTATGGTTGAATTTAGTTTGTAGGTAGGCAGGTAGAAGTAATAGGTATACACCAAGACCGGCAGCGCCGCTTTTTCTATCGACGGTGACCTGCTGGGCTCAGGGGTTAGACGTTACCCCTGAGATGACTTGGCCTGATGACCACCTCAAGATTCCTAGGCACCTGGCTTTCTTTCAGCCTTGATCTCAAGGGTCGACAGGCAATACCCAATCAGGATTAGTTTGTGAAAGTCTGAAAATGCAGCCGCCTAGCAGGTTGAATGTCAACAATTGTAAGTCCCAACAAAGACATCGAACCGCAACAATAGTAACTGCACCTCTTCCAGCATCCAGACCATATACCCTTTGTTGGCAATAAGAATGTTCGAAATGCTTTCACATATGCTGCCATTGAACTCACAAAACCGGCCCATGTATCCTGCCTGGGATTTCCCATCAGATCCAGCAGCGATTGGATTGACTTGTGGGCGCCTCCAACCAACTCTGTCTACTCACCAGCTCCAGAAAAAGTTCGAGTGCTCTTCAAAATGTCTTCTCATCTCCCTCCCAATTACACCCCCGCGCTCCTCCACCGCTATCTCTCGCATTTCAACCGTGACCAATCCAAGCTGAATGTGATCGACCACCATGCTGTCGGCTACGCCACGGTAGAAGAGCGAGCGGCCCGCGCAAAGAAATACAACGAAGTCGCGTCAGACTACTACGATCTCGTCTCGCCTCTCTACGAGCAGGGATGGGGACAGCGGTTTCACTACACGCCCATCTTCCCGGGCAAGTCGATCGCTGACAGCATGACGGCCTATGAGCACGAATTCGCCCGCATCGCTCGTCTCAAGCCCGGGATGAAAGTCTTGGACCTCGGCTGCGGCATTGGCGGACCTGCTCGCACCATCACCAACGAAATCGGCTGCCACATCATCGGAATCACAAACAGCGCCTGGCATGTGGAGCGGGGCACGCAGTTGACCAAGGAGGCGGGATTGGAAGGCAAGGTCACCCTCATCGAGGGCAATTTCGTGGTCCGTGAACCCTTTTCCCCCAACAAGAATGCCAGACTCTGACAAAAACCAAGAAACTCCCATTTGAAGACGAATCCTTCAACGCCGCATACTCAGTCGAAAGTCTTTGCTACGCCCCCGACCCGGCAGAAGTATACCGCGAGATTAAGCGGGTGTTGAAACCAGGGGCACCTTTCACGTTCCATGACTTTGCCATGACGCAAAAGTTCGACGAGAACAAGACCGAACACGCAAAGATTCGAAACTGGGTCGAGTTTGGCAACGGCATTGTAAAGATGCCGTGGGTGCCCGATATGAGGCGGGGTGTGCTTTCTGCTGGTGAGACTTGCCTCGCACACCTTTGGGCAGGAAAAGAGATGCTAACAAGAAGCAACGACAGGGTTCGAGCTGCTGGCCGAAGAGGACATGGCCGGCCGTAGCAAAGGCGCTCCTTGGTACTATGGGCCAGCCGGAGATGTTTCCTGGGCTTGGCGGGTTCCGGGTTGGGACGACTTCTTCAGAGTGGTCAAAATGTCACCCCTTTTCTTGTTCATCGCCAACAGCATCTACCGAGTGCTGATCTTACTTGGCTTCGCGCCACCCGAAACGTTGACCTTGATGGATACCATGTGGTACTGCTGTCGTTCGGTGGCCCTCGGAGGAAGGATGGGTATTTTCACTCCAATGTATGTCTTTACATGCCGGAAGCCACTCAAAGGCAACAAGGGAAGTGGTTCGGTGGAGCAAAAGCAAGGGCAGAGGAAGGATGAGCTAAAGAAAGCTTGAAGCGTCTTCAAGATTGCCAGTTGAGGTGAAGCATTACCCAGCTCTCCATCAGCTTTGCCAGCAACCTGAATACAAATATCTCAGCCAGCCAACCGCTGCCCATGCCTCCCTTTTACCCGGCAAGAGTTGCAGGTGATGACATTTCAACGGTGTGTGTGGCGATGTCTTGGTGAAAAAAACCGTTGCAATCATTTACAATATAACTCCCTAACAATACCCGACCTTGCTGGGGCTGGCTGGTTCAGGCGGTATCTGTCTGTATCTGTAACTCCAGCATATATGTACCAGCCAATGCTTCTTTCCCCTCATACCATCATAATCAACCATACAAATTCGCTTCCCCCAATAACCAGGTGCCTAAAACATGTCGTCATCGTCAATCTCGTTCCATCTCTTGGTCTGTAGTCTTCTCATCTTCTTGGGACTGCTGCTCCCACCTTGTTGCCGTGTAGACGGTGGCCGTTGGGATTCAGAAGACGAGTCATCCATCCTAAGGTTCTCCAACTTCTGCCTCAACGTAGCCTCCCTTTCTCTTTCCCTGTCTCGGCGAGTCGGTCTTGGACTGCCACCTCTGCTCCCGTCAGCAGCAAGGACGCCAAGACCCGACCTCTCCCCCAGCGGTCGCCTCTTGCTGGGGCTCATCCCGGCCACCTCCCGCCGGAGGATCTCATTCTCTCTCTTCAACCTCTCGTTCTCCTGCTCCATATCTTCCATGAGGATGTTCTCCTTGTCATTGTCCTCTCCGTCAATCTCCTCGTAATCGCTCTGTGGCTGCGTAGAAGGCAGCGACAAAGGCGCAACAGCGAGACTCCTTTCAAAAACTTCAATCTTCCTCCCCCAGTGTTCTTCTCCGCGTTCCATCTCAATTTGCATCGTCGTCTTCCACCTCGCCATCTCGATCTCGAGTCGTTGCTCAAACTCGTTGGTGCAGTCCTCGCGAATGGCTTGTTCGAGCTCAATCATCCGGTCTTCCATGCTCAGCAAGTGAGCCTCGGCTTCTTCGCGGGCGGAGCGCTCAGACTCGAGAGCTTGGCGCAGATATTCCAACTCTTCCGACAGGCGGGCAATCTCGAGCGCCGCGGCCTCCATAGTGCCGCGGTGGGCATCCCCACCGAGGTTAGAACCCGATAGAGACGAGAATGCCCGCTGGATGTTGGGGGATGACAGCAGTCCGCTGTGCTGCTGTTGGTTGGAAGAAGAGGACCCAGGAGGGGCAAAAAAGCTCCGGTGGTGGATGGACGGTGACGATACCTGTCCCATGGGGGGTGGGCTGGCTGGAGGAGCCGGAGCAGACAGGATAGTGTGGGTTATGCTGGGAACCCGAGGGACTGTCACTTCCCTTGCCAACGCGGAGTACCGCAGAATTTGAGAAGTGGCGTTGTAGTCGCCGTGAGGGTCTGCTGTGACAATCATGACCGCCTTCTGCGGATTACGCTGTCGGGCAGACGGAAATGATGAGGCGGAGGGGAAACAGTTCGAGAAGAGCAGCTCTGTCAGCTTGCATTGGCGGAAGGGGACGAGGTTTGGCTTGTCCTTGGTTACGGCGTCGCTCTGCATTTGCAAGCATTGGCCGAGATACATCAAGCTCTCGTTGATTTTGCCGGCCTCGGCCAGTGTCGCCCCCGCCGTTTTGGCATCTCTGGCTCTTTCGCTGCCGGCAAGGTCGACAATGGTCAAGGTGCTACCACCCCAGGGAAGGTCGCCGTGCTTGCGGCTGGCTCTAGTGCGCTTCTTCACTTCGACGCAGAAAAATCCATGGCTTCGTGAACTGACGCTATTGCTGCTTGTCCCCGTAACTCTCCGCTCATGTAGGCCTGCCTCCAGCACCAACAACGCCTCCTGCAAGCTCCCACAGATAACCTTACGTAGCCCGGCAACAATCTTTCGGTCGGGGGAGGTCTCGGTCGGCTTAAAAAGCAGCGGTCGACGTCGGTACTCTTTGGTGGCGCTCGACTTGACTGGAGGTGTCAAAAGGTCAAAGATGCGGTCGTTGTAGACTTCATACATGGATACAACCACGGCATACTCGGAGGAGGGGTCGCATGATACGGATAAGGCGCTGATATCGGGCTGTTGGGGAAACGCAGATGGGCGGTTTATTCGACGAGCCGAGTTTGGTCCGATGGATTCGCTCTGCGAGTGTTGTTTAGCAACTGCTTTGGAACGGATTGATGCAGTAGAAGCCATAAAACTCTTGGAAGAAACGGCCTTGACTCCTTGTGCCTTTCGCGGTCTTGGAACCTTTGGGTCACCTCGATGTTGAGGAGTAACGGGGGGGCTTGGAGGAGCCACCGAGTCCTCGCGGCTGACAATCCGGACACTTGGGGCGCGCTTGGGCGCTGGCCCCGACATAGCTGTCCTGGAGAACCTTTCTTTATGGGGAGGGAACTGAAGGGGGAATTGAGAAGGGGGTCCTACTAGCATAGGCGTGGGGGCTCTGGAGCTGCTTTTGAAGGTGGACGGTGCATCGGCATACACGTTCTCAAGGAAGTTCTGAGCAGAGAAAATGAGGGCTTCAGAAGGATCGGAGGAGGCGATTGACTGCTCGAGGGTGGGGTGGGAGCTGCAGTCGAGCAGGTGGTCGCTGAGGGATCGGAAGATGACATCGAGGGCAAGCTGTATCATGCCGCGCTGTGACTTTGACCCGAGGATGGTGTGCGACTGTTGGTACCAAGGTTAGCTTTTCTCCTCCTCCCCATCATGTATGGGTCTATTTTCATTCGCTAACCTTGCCTGATCCAGTGACACCCATGGTTGCAAGCAGAGCGTCAGTGCCATCTCCGCCGTAAGGAGCAAGCACGCCTTCGACGAGGTTTGCAACACCGGTGCAGTGGAACACGTCGAGCTGAGTTGCATCTTCCTCGAAAACCTGTGTGAAGGCAAACTTCTCTACGGCACGCCGCCGATCGTTGGGCGGGTTCAGAGTAATGTGGCGGGCCGCATCACTGTCTTCGTCGGGCTCCTCAACGGCCAGGAATCGTTCTCCACTTGTCGACGCGCTATTGTGGTGCGGTCGAAGCCGCAGATAGACCTCGAAGAGGTTTTGTGGTGGTCTTGACGCAGCCATACCGTGCTTTGCTGGTCGGGAGGGATGGCGCAACTTGTCCTCGGTGATGCGCGAAGTGAAGCACAGGGGACAGCGCCGAGGAAGACGAAGTGGAGCGGGCTCACGGGCCAGAAGTGCCGGGGTTTGCTGCAATAGTGAGTTGTCAAGTGGAAAGATCGAAACAGAGAAGATGCATGGAATTTCTGACCAATGCCTGCCCTGAGAAAGCTGCGTCGCCAGGCGCGGCCAAAAAAATGTTTACGCTAGGATCATTCCAGCAACAGTTCCCCAGGCAACGGCGAATCAGGTACACTATCCATACCAAGAGCCAAACTGGCAGGGAACGCGATGCCTGCCAGGTTAAACTTGGAAAGTCCGATAAGATAAGATCTGCCATTAGCCCCTCGATCCCAGAACCAAGCTCCCCACTCTTTTCTTGGGGACATCTGTGCCCCGCCTTTGCAGAGGGGGAAGGAAGACTTGGAAGTGAGCTCCCATCTCTTGTTGTGCAAGTTTTATATAAGCCTGGGCGGACATGTCTGCGTGACCCTTGAAATGAATTTCCTGGTCTTTGGTTCCGGAGGCTGCCAGCAACCATTCGTGCGCCTTGCGGCAAGCTCAACACATGTGATTGAGTGGCGGCCAGGAAAGCCCCGCAGCTTCGGCGCAACCGGTTTTCTCTTTACGACTTTTTCTCCTCTGTCTAGGACCTCCCGGCGTGGAATCCTCATGACCGCTTTCGGTGTGGATAACGGCTCTCCTTCATTTGTTGAGAATAAGCAGGTGCAAATTCGCATGCTGTAAAGCCAATTGGGAAGGTCCGAATTGTCCCCTGAACATCGAGTCATATTGCGCAGTAATATTCGTCCAATGTCTGGTCTTGCCTTGCTTGCGCTGTAGTCATGGAACCCTTGTGTGACTGTTGCAGTTTACCGCGGTGACGGGCAGGTCGGGAGCCGCAATATTCGTCTCCGTATGAGCAAACACGATTCCACGAGCACATTGACGAGAACGCCGCTTGCCACTAGTGATGTCCATGGGGCTGTAGAGGGCGAAGAGCGTATGACATGTCACCCCTTCTTTGGGTCGAGAATCGAACCATTTCCCGCCACAAGCGAGGCTTCTTTGTTGACTTTCCTCCACCTGGCACAATCTTCTTGAGAGACCCAGAGGGGAAGGAAACCTGGAACCCAAATGAAATGACGGCAAGGCGAGTCATTACCCCGCCTACCTAGAGGTCTAGAGTCGCCAGAAGACGTTGCCAGCTGGCAGCTGGAACCAACCAAGCACGGCGACATCAGATGGAGACCACTGGAGACCCTCAGCGTGGGATGTAGACACGTCAAAGCAACGCAACGACGACGACTACACTAGATACACGTTTTGCCTGTTTTGGCGGTGAATACCTCGTCGATACCAGTCAGGCATATATTCTTGCATCAGGCCGGCGTGTACTTACAGATGGCCCTGTGGGGATTAAACTGGGGAACATCGTCGAGTAAGTTCCAGTCACAATCATCAACGTAACCGGCATCATACCGTGTGATATGCAACCGCGCTTGACGTGCATCGTTGCCGGCCAGGTCAAGCAGCCAAGTCAGCAGAAACAAAAAGGGTCTGAATTGCGGGGAAGAGCGGCCGGAGTGCCAGAGAGCGATCGATTATGTGGTGTCGGAGGCTGAGATTCCTCCTCCCGCCCCCGAATCTGGTAGCGAGCAGCAGGACAGGAGAGGTTCGATGGACATGATGGCACGATGGGCACGGCCAAGGTGACGATGTCCTTTGGTCGTGCCGCCTGTTACGGTATGGATTTTAATTGTCTCGGTCGCATGCAAGTGGTGCCGCCCTCCATAGTCCCATCCTATCCCTGGCTCCCGCGTCTGCTCATCATCACGAACGAGCTGGAAGGGCGATGTCCTGCAGACAGAAAAGAGCGGTGACGGGACGGTCACGGTGACAATGCGCCGGGCCGCGAGACCCCCAATGGAAGAAAAGGGGGAGTAAAATGGCATCCAACTGCCCGGAAGATCGCAGCGCGTTGGAGGGGCGTGAGGGGCTGCCGTCGATGAGGTTTCCAGCCTGGCGTTGTAGGTAGGTAGGTCGATGTGCAGACATCCATGCCCGGGGCTCCAGCTGGCAGCTGCCAGAGCGCGGGATTGTAAGAGAGGGGAAAGTGCAGTGGTGGACACTTGCACACTTGGAACCAGGGGTCTGCTCTGCTCTGTGGAACTCTATTGCGCCAGCCCCACGTTTTCCGGCTCCAGTAGCAGCCAGGCCAGCCAATCCCAAGTGCTGCAATCCTGGTCCCACCGTCGAAAAAAGTTTGGTCAAAAGGCAAACGAGTCCCGCCGCTCCCCTCGTTCGACTTTCCCTTCCCTTCCTCAACCACACCACCCCAAACCGCCAGACAACGAAGTCGCACTACCTTTCAGAGACCCAGAACAGATTTACCAGAACTTCGTCGATTTTCAAGATGCCGTCGGCCGTCGCTGAGCTCTAAGCGCCCACTACGGACGTGTGCTGACCTCGCACGTCCGTAGTCCAGCAGCCTCAGCGGGATATTCAACCTCTGCCCACTCCCTACTCGACGAAGTTTTAACAAGACTCATCTGTCTCGAGCCCGTCTCCAGCCTGGGACAGGGTTCAATTGCACCTCCACTGCAGTGAGACGGACAGTCCGCCTCTGATATTAACAAGTTCTACCACTCGGCCACCACTCTCAGGCCACGAAGCGATTTCACTCAAAAGTCTAAAATCCGGAGCGGCATTGGACGACTTTGCTATTCCCCCACCCTCGGCAGTCGACCAATTCACTCACCCTCTTTCCCCCACCTTGAT
The DNA here is from genome assembly GCA_033296885.1 of Triangularia verruculosa. NCBI lineage: Eukaryota > Fungi > Ascomycota > Sordariomycetes > Sordariales > Podosporaceae > Triangularia > Triangularia verruculosa. The sequence goes on from MU863894.1 coordinate 90,550, forward strand.
CCACTCCATATTTGGGATCAATTCACTTGCCTACTGTCCCATAATAGACGGACTAGGCATTGTATAGCTTCATTGCAGGCTTGCACTGCTAGCTAGACCAGACACGCCTTGCGCTTGCTGCAAGGTTCACCGCCGTTTGAGCCAATCCGCTGTGCATCACCCCCAAGATCAACCCACCTCCCGTATCCACCCCTGCATCGCCAAGAACCATGTCTCGAAACGTTCACCAAAAATACCCCTCTGCGCCTCGCATCAAGCTCAAGGTCGTCAACAAGAAGCTGCGCAGGCCCTCCGTCACCTCGAGCGAGTCGTCTCTCAACCTGTCCGGCGATGAAGGTTACTCGGGCGTCGAGGACGTCAGTGAATCTGACAATGAACTCGAAGAGGCAGATGTGGTTGCGGCCGAGGAGGAGCATCTAATCACCAACATGGTGCGGAACCGCCTGTTGAAAATCCCTCGGCCGCTCGACGAAGACAACGACGCGGATCAAGAAGACGAAGATGAGGAGGATGAGCCTGAAGAAGAGGAGATCGTGGAGGAAAATGCCAACGAGGAAGAGGACGACGATGACGACAGCGTTAGCTGGCAGGGTCTGTCCCCGGCACAGGAGTTCGAGGAGGCCATGTTGGCCGACTCTGAGCTGTTGGAGCAAGACATGACCCCAGTGAAGCGCCATGTTCGGTTCGCCGGCATCGACAGTGACAGCGATAATACAGAATCTGACCTGTCCGAGTCCGATGACGGCAAGCAATTCTTTCCCGACATCTTTGTTGATCAAAACGCTCTTGATCCCCAGTTTCGCCGTGAGATTGAGAACGACGGGGGCTCCGATACTGATGGTTCATACTGGGACTTCAACGGCTCCACTCAGGACTTGTTTGTCGAGACATCAGATATCGAGTTTGAGAATGCCGGTCTCGACTCTACCCCAATGCCTACGCCAAGGGCTAGTGCCCCTGCAAATATTGTGGCCAGCCATCTATTGACAAGTTTCGCTGCCGAATCCCCGGAGCTGGACGGTTATGAGAGTAAGTTGTTGGACGGTTGTTGGATCCGAAGTTTTGGCGCTGACGTTTGGATCCTTTTGTCTTCCTAGCCGATGGTGATACGACAGAAGAGGACATCCCAGAGCCCATTGTGCGTAAGAAGCAGATTCGGCGCCCGGCATCTGTTGAAACCTCGGACTCGGATACACCAAGACCCAGCCGGCACATTCGGGGAAAGCCGAGGCTTGCACGTTTCGACTTGGACGGCGATAGTGACAAGCCAGTCGGCGTGATCGACCCCAAAACAGGCAAGATGATGATCTTCACCCGTCAAAAGGCCGATCAGTTGGACTTGGCCCCAGAGTCATATGATCTCAACTTTGCCCAGACAGACTTGTCGGCTTGCTCTCCCATGATGGCCAACTCGGCCTTCATCATGCTGGGTGCCATGGGCGGCAATCCTTTGGGTGATTTCTTCGGCACACAGCCCTTTGGACCTGCCGAGGCCTTCTTCCCATATTCTGATGCGTTTACCGGAGAGGAGACAGATGAATCCGAATACTACCCCACCCTGGAAGATGAGGGTGAGGATGCCCTCAGACTGGAGGACTTTATTGAGTTTAGGGACAGCTTGTCGGACCAGGAAAACGACGATGAAGACGAAAACGCTCAGAACTGGAACAATGATCCCAATTCGAGCCCTACGCGGCCCAAGACTTCGGCCAGTTATTCGACTACGGCCACAGCTGGCTACGTCGAGGATGCCCACCCTTTGCTCACCCACTTCGAGATGAATTCGAATGCCGTTGGCGCCTTCCGCCGTAACCAGGTAAATCAGCAACTGATCAACAGCGAGGTTGCGACCCAGGAGTCCCTCGCTTTCTCTGGACCGTACCACATTGGAACCCTCCGAGGCATCAAGACTGGCAGCATGGAAACCGTCACGACCCCCATCACGCCGGTGCGTAGGCATAAGAAGAACAGCATGGTAGGCTTCGATGGACCTCTTGATTATTCTCCAGGATCCCCGCTCAACCATATTTCACAGAAGAGAAAGGCATCCAATAACCTCGCCGACGATAACCTCCATAAGCGCCACCGGAGCATCTCGGACATGGAAGTCTTGCAGCTCTAATCGATCTCACCGGGATTTCCTGTTCTTGTCGGCCACAGTACAGCAACAACAGTAACGACGGACTGATCACTCGACGACCCCATCAAAACTGGACGCCTGAGAGTGTGGTATTCAAGATGGACGGAAATGAAAGACATTTACGTTGAAGGACGGCATGGAGGAAGCGGGTCCGGTGATCCTTGGAAGATACGCCGGACACTTCAGCCATCCCTGGCCTCGCCTACCAAATCGCAATGCAATGATAATGGAATGTCATACAGCGACTTTCTTTGCCTACTTGTTTCTTTTTTTGTTTCGTTTTTATGGTTACATGCTATGACAAGCGAATATTTCATTATACTTTTTTCACATGCTATAGTTATGGGTTCTGTGACTTTACTCTCTTCATCTGTTTTCTACCTGGCTGCGCTTTTGCACCATGGTCTGGGTTTCTTTTGGGCTGTGATGGGGAAAAGTACCGGTTTCTGGCACTAGGTGTTGCTCATGTCTGACCTTCTCCCGTGTCGTATTATTCTGTTTTCTGCTTTTACGTCGAAACGGCTGGTTGGGAAAGGTGGTTTGCAAAAAGAAAAGGAAGCGGGCTTCACATGTCTGGGATTGCAAAATAAAGGAGTTCTAATCTCGGGTGGAAATCTGGGGTAGACAAACACACCTACACTGTACAGCACACATAAAGGTAGACGGAGACGGTGCGGGTAAATCTGGGATGGATCACATCATTGGCTTGTAGATCTAGATGACTGGATGATTTGGCATGGACTGTTACGAACTAAAAAGTTGAATCGAAATATTATATCAGTCTGCGAGATACCTTGAATTCATGTGTTGCCAGACAAGAGTAAAGGAGAGTGATATCAACCCTAGCATGCCACCAATATCCCGACATCCCGAGCAGAGCCAGCCAGGTACCTACTTTGAGATATTACCAAGATCATTTGACTACCTTTTACCAACACCATTCTCGTTTTGTTCACCCCTCTCTTTTCGACAGCCAAAACAACTTCGCCAGGTTCCCAAACAGTGAGATCTACTTCTCAGCCGCCAACGTTTCGTTGAGCCTGGGTTAAAACTCGGCCAACCACGGCCCGTTGAAACCGGAAAGTGACTGATAGAAAAAGCAAAAGCGAAAAGAGATGCTAATCGATGATCAGGCAGCGATCGCCATGATAGCAGCGGCCGCCACCACGAGCAGCAAATCACTGCGCAGGGTCATGGGCATGGCAGCCCCGGTGACCGTGGGGATTGAGGTAGTTTCGGTTGAGCTCTCGGTCGAAGTATCGGTTGAAGCTGAGGTGTCTGTTGCGCCATCATCTGCAGCAGCAGAAGTGGTGGTGGTGGTGGTGGTGGTGCTGCTGGGGGCAAATGGTGTGACCTCGGGGTTGGTTGCAGTAGTACTGCCGTCGTCGCCCGAGCCGCTGTCAAGTGGCGTGGTGGTGGATGTGTACCAGCTGGGTGAGGTGGAAATGGTAGGAGAGGTCCAGCTCGAGTCATTGCTGACGATGGCGGTGGCGGTCACGGTGGTGGTGCCGCCGCCGGTTATGATGGTAGACATCCTTGTCGACGAATCAGTGGTCTCGACAGTGGACAAACTGGCCAAGCCATCATCTCCACCAGGAACTGTGGCAATAATAGGCGGCGGCTCGGCGCAAGTGGGAGTGTCATCCAAAGTAACTACATAGGTGGCTGTCTGGGTTTGGGTCTGACGAAGAGTGGTGGTGAGCTCTGCCTCGTCGTGGTTACGAGGTTGGATTTTGTTGTTCGCCTCGGCACAAGCGACCCCCTGGTGAACTGCTGCGGTCAGACCGCTCAGCAGGGCGACACCCACAAAGTAAAGATTCCTAGAAATCATCTTTTCGGCAAGCGGGAGGTCGAGATTTGTAAACGCTTTTATCTTTGAAGTTGATTCGGTTAGAGACTGCATGCTGCCACGACCGTATAGAAGCAAGAAAGTAGGATATGTGAGGTGTTGGAAGGGAACGGTCAGGTGATGGAGTAGTACCAAACACCAAACACCAGGTGGCTATGATGCTAGGGGCAGCAAAGGACACGAAGATCAGGTAGAAAATGAAAGCAGAAAACAAGAAAGAATTAATTATTAACTTACCACCGATGTCGGGAAATATGGACAAGAATAGGTACTTTCTATCTCTGTCACAAACGGTGATGTGGAATTGGCGAGAATTTAAAACCGAAAGGCAAAGTCGAGAAGGGAAATCGTGGGTAGTGACAAGGAACTCGATGTGGAAAACGTCGAGAGAGGGGCAAACCGAGTAGATATTGCCAGAGCCAGCAGCTGAAAAAGAACGGTACGACTCGGGTCTGGTTTTGGGATCACACCGGCCCAGAAAACCCAGATGAGAAATTATGAGGTGAGGTCCGGAAACATCATCATTGATAGTGAGCATGTGAGGTGGTGCAAGCTGTCAGGGAGATTAGCAGCATCCGACTGCGGATGTCAAACCGGCTTGGTTCCAATCTCATCTCATAGTTGATTCCGCTCTCGGTACGCACGGCGGGGCAATTAGAAGAAGGACTAAGTTCTTGAGAGTGCTCTTGTCTTTTGGGGCAGATTCCGCCGTTCTTACGGCCAATTCTGAGGCAGTCTGCCACCCAAACAGCACACGCAGACATCAAGGCTTGCAGGCCATCAGATGGTAAACTTGCTAAACAACACAACAAAGAAGGCGAGTTGTGCGGCAGCGGAAGGAGGACAACCGTGTAGACACGTTCCTCCATCACCCGGGAGTTTGCTGCCCGCGTAACACGGGGTCTCGTATGCGGCCAATCTGTCATCCTTTGCTCGACTGCGTACAACGATAGACTGTGCTTTGTGGAGGTCTGGGAACGGTTCCAAAGGTTTGACGGTCCCTCCAGCCTTTAGCCTTTCTCATTTCTTCAATACCAGCCAGATGGAGATCTCGATGTGTGTTGTATAAGGCTTGTACATGTATGTACAGGCCCTGATTGCCGTCTGGGAAGGGGTTACGTGCTCGCTTCCAGGCTCTTTGAGGTTTGATCAATGTCATATCAACAACCGCTGGCAACGGTAGCTGCAAGCCCCCGAACGGAATGTCAGAACAAACAATGTAACTCACTTCCCCTGTTCTTGCTCGCCCCTTCCATTCTCGACATCATGGCAACCAAGGTCGGTAAATTCTAAGTCTTAAGAATGGAGACGAGGCATTCAAACGAATAATGTGACTGCTAAGTCCGAATATCAAAATCAAGGGTAGGTGCCTAGGCAATAGATGGGAACTCAGCGACCGACTTGAACTGATGTATCAAAGTCATCAGGTCCACTCGAGTCTCCCGTAGCACCTGGCAAGGGCTGCCTTCATTTTGTTGGTCAGTCGGTATTGGTAAGAGAAAGATTAAGAAAGCGGCATGACCACCAAGCTGTCCAAGGGGAAAGAGCACCTGTTCACCATGGATCATGGCACCAAACTTCATAACGTCGCCCCACCCAAGTAATTAAGATACTTATCGACCCTCACATATGATCACCCGATTTTTGAGATATGACAGTATGAATATTTCTCCAGTTGCCGATGAAGAGAGTCAAAACGACGAAAGCCCTTCATTCACATGGCGCGCCGTTCTGGCGGGCTTTGCCATCGGTCTCCTCGTCAACCTCTCCAACATCTACTATGGCCTGCGAATCGGTGCCGCCAGCCAAATGTCCATGGTGTCGGCGCTCCTCGGATTCATCAGTTTCGGTTTTTTGCAAAGATTTCTCCGCATTTCACTTTCTCCATCCGAAAACGTTTTACTCTTGAGTGTCTCGACAGCCACAGAGTGCATGCCCCTCACAGCTGGCTTCATCAACGTCATACCCGCACTTGAACACCTCATCAGCTCGGAAAATAATGGACAGCTGCAAGTAAATGCCGTCAACTTGATCATTTGGTCTATTGGGATCTGTGTCTTTGGTCTTGTTTTTGCCGCCGTATTTCGCAAGCATTTTGTCGTTCGGGAAAAGTTGCCGTGGCCTGGGGCGAGAGTAGCCGCCAACCTCATCAACACGCTTCATCGCCGGAATCTAAGGCCTGGAACAGGCGAGTCTGGAGCGGAAAATGAGGCCCATGGACAAGGGGGTGACGGAGGAGCAGAAAATACCGATGTGGCCCATGAGGAGCAAGCTCTTCTCACGCCCCAACCAACTGTTGAGGGACTCCGGTGGAATCGTGATATACATAGCCTTTTCCGAGGGTTTCTTCTCTCTTGGGGCCTAGGAACTATCACCTACTTTGTCCCAGTTCTTCGTGAGATCCCAGTGTTTGGGCATACTGCCTCGAAGAAGTGGTTGTGGTCTGTCGATCTTTCTCCAGGGTTTTTCGGCCAGGGCGTGATGGCAGGCCCTGCTGTCCCGCTGCACACAATGATGGGCGCCGTTGCTGGCTGGGGCATCCTGTCACCATATGCAAAAAAAAGAGGTTAGGCGCCAGGCGATGTTGATGACTGGGAAAACGGGGCAAGGGGGTGGATCATCTGGATCGCCCTGGCATCACTGCTTGCCGACACGTCTGTGAAGCTAGGCTGGCTTTTCGGGCGCGAGTTTGGCTTTTTCTTGGGTGACACCGAGGAAGCCTCGAACGACGAAGAAGAGGATACACCACCGCTTCGCGGGAGAAGACGGCTGGTCGTCAATTTCCTGATGTCAGTTCTAATCGCCGCTGTTGGTATGCATTTGACCTTTGGATCCGTGATCCCTTGGTATTATAGTGTTCTGGCTCTCACTTTGGCCCTTCCTATGGCAGCGGTGGGGATCAGATCTGTTGCAGAAACGGACCACAATCCCGAGTGTGCTTTAGGTGCGTAAGCTCCTTGATGGTGGTACTTTTGATGGAGTGCTTACATCTGGCAGTATCACAGCTCGCATTCGCAACACTGTTGTCCTCATCAAATCCTAATGCAATCATCATTAATCTTCTCTCCGCAGCAATATCACAAGCTGGAGCAACTCAGGCGGGTGATATCTCCTACAACTTCCGGACTGGACAGCTGGTGGGGGCAAACCCAACAGATCAACTACACGGACACATCATCGGGTCCGTCTTTGGCTCGTTCCTATCATGCGGCCTCTACACGCTTTACACGACGCAGCACCCCATTCCAGGGCCCTTGTTCAGGGTTCCAGCCGCCTTTCTTTTTTTGAACACGGCAAGACTGGCGATGCGTCAAAGTCTTCCAGAGGGTGTAGCCCCTTTTGCAATCGCCGCGGCAGGTCTATCTGCCGTGAGCACCATTCTCAAAATAAGACATGCGGATCGCTGGTGGCAGACTTTTATTCCCACGGGGGTGTCCTTTGCAATTGGTGAATATTTCCGTATTTTAATTTTCAGCGTAGGTGAGAATTGAAAGCTGATCAAGATGTCTTTTTTTCAGGAATTTACAACACACCATCCTTTACCATCACCCGTATCATGGGAGGTGTGTATTATTGGGCATATACAAGACTTCGTCAGAAGAAGGGGAGGGAGAACGATGACATTCTCGTCTTCGCGAGCGGTCTTGTCGTCGGAGAACCTGTCGCCAGCCTTACCTGTCTTGTTTCTGCCATGATGCTTAGGTAACGAATTAGGGAACTTTTAGAGCGGATGACAGTGAATGCCAGTCAGTCAGACAGATAGTCCGCGTCTCTTTTCTTGGTATTTTTACATGGAATAAGGCGTTGTGACCGCCGTTCAGGGCTTCATCGATCCTTTTATTTACCTGCCCGTGTCGGTTTCCAAGGGGATGCCAGGGATTCAGGGGTTCAGTGGTTTTGCCAAGCTGCAGCACAGCAGCAAAGTGATGTAGAGTACGGTATGGCGATCGAGTGCTATAGACGCAAGATTATCGATGTTCTTCGTGTTGCACGATAAATTTTATTCTTTCCCACTTTGAATACATTTGTAACATCCACATGTGTAATGGTGATGGTTACACGGCGCGCGAAGGATGAACGAGTGGTGTCATTGGGGTTGCAAGTTGGAAGACAACATCAGTGCTGAAAGGAATATGAGAAGCTCTAACGATCGGAGGGACGGAGAAAATGGTAGGGTTTCTCGACAGTGCATCATGTTGACCAGAGGAATTCATGGAGAAAAATGGTTCATAGGGCAGTTAGCAGCATAGGTAAGATACATTTACAAACACCAAAAATACAATGTGTGACACCCAAACGTATCGTGTGGGGCTGTCAACAGATGGCAGACGTGCTGCATGCTTGGATGTCGTGCTGCTGAGGCCAAAGGACTGTAGAAGAGGTTGTTGTAGTAAGATGGAAGAACATGATCAGGTGGAGAGCATCGTCAAGTCGGAACCATGGTTCCACCGTCACTATTCTCTGGAATCCAAGTATCAACCGGGTATCATGTGCCTTCTCAGCATTCGGCGTCGTGTCTGCAAAAGCGTCGGCTGGGAGAATCAAAGCGTACAGCTGTGCTGAAGAAGTGAGCTTTCCCGAAGCTTTTGCGCCGTGGCATCATCAAAGCTCCCAGGACCCCACTGAAACGTCACCGAGCGAGAGCCAATCGCCTGGTCTGTGCAGCCTGGTATCCCCGTTTCCCGCCGATGGTGGTTTGTTCTGTTGTGCACTGCCATTGAAGATGGAGGCCGGCTTTGATTTGAGAGATAGACGGTAGCGCTTAGTCGTGGATAGACCAACATTGTTTCTACTTCACTATTCATAGAAAACGGCAATTGGCCAGACTGACAGGCGTTCAATGGGCGATGGAACTACGGCGCTGAATGAGAGGGCCACACCTACTAGGTAGCGGGTGAAGAAGGGAGGTCCGTCTAAAACCGCCGGGCTAGGCGGGCGCGAGGTGGACAAATTAACCAGTATATCCGCACATTTTAGTCTCCAATTTTTTGTCCACGGGCTCGCGGCTGGCCACCTCCACCGCGACCTTCCCATCCTGATTCCTGTCACTGGGCCATCGCCTCTCTCTCTCTCTCTCTCTCCCTCCCTCTCGCCGGTCAATTCACCGTCTAGGAAGCTTTCGTTTTCTGCTCTTCCATCCTTCCTTGCGCGCGCATCCCGCCATCTCCTTTTTGTACATACGCACCGACCCTTCCCGCCCACCGCACAACCAGGGCACTGGCAATCCGCCATCCGAGCTCGCGACACGAAATAGTTGGAAAGGGCACGAACCACGCCCACCGCCGCCTTCTTCCATTCTTGTTTGCTTGAAAGTCTTATCAGGAGCGCGCCTGACAACACTGCGACTCCCCGTCGCAAATAGATACACCAAACAAACAGACGGCCGCAACCAATTCCATCCTCTCGCCGTCGCCGTCGTCTGTCCGCCGTTTCCGGAAGTTGTGGTTGAAATATCAGGGAGGCGGCCTGCCCATCTATCGCTTCAGCTGGGGCTCGGACATCTGTCGCAGCAGGACAACCGTCCTGGCTCGGCCACCAATAATCAACCGACATCTCTTTTTTCCATTGATTTTGTTTTGTTTTTTGGTATTCTGGGCCGACCAACATCATGGCCGACGTTAAGCCAGAGACGAGCACCGCACCGCCGCCCCCATTGAGTGAGCAAGAGCAGCAGCCACAGCAAGAGGAACCGGAACAATCTACAGAGACCGGAACATCCAAGGTAGTAGAATGCCCTGAAATAACAGTAGCATTATCCTCCGCCGACGCGACACCAAGCTCACCCACCGAACCGACCCCGAAAGGAAAAGACAAGAATGAGGAAGCCCCGCCACCACCTTCATCAGCCCTCGAAAAGGCGACTCTAACCGCTGCCCCGGCAAAAAATGACGACTCTCTCTCAATAGAGCCCACATCTGCTCTTCCTCCCCCAGCCATGTCCGATTCCGTATCGCCGTCTGCCCCAGTCTGCACCATCACGCTGCTCCTCCCTACAGGCGCTCGACACCCTTATAAGATTGACGAGAAGTATCTGTCCAAGCGGGGAGTCGATATACCAGAATATCTCGAGGATGGAGGAGTTAAGGACCCGTTCAGCATATCAGTCTACAAGCTCAAGGAGCTGATTTTGAGGGAGTGGAGGGACGAATGGGATGGCAAGCCGGCGAGTCCGAGCAGTATCAGGTTGATTCACTTTGGGAAGCTATTGGACGATAAGGAGCCACTGAAAAGTATGTTTTTCCCCCATTGGGAGAGCCCAAATATCTTCGCCCTTGCAAAGAGTCACTAACATGGCAAATTCACAGAGTACCAACTGAGTAAAGATGCGCCCAATGTCGTGCACATGTCGGTGCGACCCGCAGAGATGATGGAAGAGGATGAGGGTACCAAGGGTGGTAAGGCCAGCTCCCGAGAGGGAAGGACTAGAGAGGGCGGGGGCGGCTGCTGTGTCATTCTATAAAGGATGTCTCCCCCCCCCCCCCCCCCAGACTTGCGATTTGTATTTGTTTCCATCAACGTCAACACACCTCGACTGATTTGCATTTGTTTTGGCATGGAGCTTCAGGACTGGTTGGTCTTACAGGGACAGTACTATTTTTTTGGTGTATGATCTTCTAAGAGTCTTTTCATACATCTAGGGAATCTGGTTGGGTGGCGTTGGATCAGCGTGTAAATTTCGGCCTCTATACATATTGTTGGTCTTTTAGGGAATGGGAGCTGTATTTGACACTTTATGTTGTAATGTCTTGAGTGTGTGACATTGGGTTAATAAACACTGTATCTCTCCTTGCTAGATGGCTAAATTTCGAAGGCCTCGGCAGTCCAGGGCCAAGACCACACTGTAGCCTAGACGAGGGTTTCCAGTAGTTGCCTTGGTGAGCAAACATGAGCTATAAGAACTTGTCGTGCTTCGTGTAGTGCTGATGGTATTTCCTCAAAACTTTCGCACAAAAGTTGCTCGCAAAAACGTTGATTTGGTGTTGATTTGTTCATGCCAGTTGATTTGTAAACCTCTCCTTGCTAACCCTTTGCCAGGGACTTATCGTCTACCCGTCCATTCCTCGATATTGTTCTCCAATTACATCTTCACCTTGCGCTCGATTTCCTCGTGTACGCTGATGTGCGCCCCGTTCTCCTCCCCAGTGAATACATCTTCCCACTCAATGATACCGTCCCGCCCAGTCAGAATCTCCTCATGGATGCTAGGTGTGCTGCCGCCCAGAGCCAGGGGCTTCCATGTTCCCTCCCGGGTGATCTTGAGCTCCATCCCTCTGCGGACTGGCTCGGCAATGCCGTATGTACGGCGGAGTGTCTCCATCTTGAGCTGCTCGCGGGTGGCCTCCCATTGTTTCAGACGAGCCTCGAGAGGGTGTGCGGAGATGGCCTGGGTCGCAGGGGTTGTGAGGGGGTTGGCACCGAGACCAGCGCGGAGTGTGTCGTGGAGACCGGGCGCTGAAGGGGCGACGTGCGCTCGGGAGGGCTGATGGGTGAAGGAGGATGACGGGTTGGACTCGGGCACGATGCGGAGAGACTGGTGAGCGAGTTCAAGTTAGCTAGTGGGAAGCGGTGGAGGGGCTGGCGGCGACTCACCATTTCAATAGATTTCTTCCGTGTCTTGTCGATTTGCTACTTGTCTTTGAATATAAAAGTACGCCGGATGCCTTCCCCTGGGTTCGGAGGTATTTGCAGCTGGTCTGGCGGTCAAACTGGTGGTGGTGTTGATAGTGTCGTTGGAGGAAGCTCGGAGGTGGCAGTTACAATTGTCAAGGCTCCAACAGCCTCGCGTCGCTGGTTGGTGCCTGCCGTCACAACGTCAGACGGAAAGTGGGTCTATCCTCAAAGGCAAGGTTTATGTAATTGACCCCCACTTATCCACTGCCCCAGTTTAGGTACGGGGACCCTTGTCCGTGCCCACCGTTTACGAGCAGGGGCATTGGATGGTGGTGACATCCAGGTAGGTCTCTTGTGAGTGAGCGAGCTGGAAGGGTTTACTCCGTCTTGTTCGAATCTTCAACTGTCTTTCTGTCTCTGTTAGCACAAAACCCCAAAACATGCGTATACCTCCCCCACCCTTTGCCAAACGGCTCACCAGCCCACCAGTCATCAACATCAAATCGGGAGCTTCTTTTTTCCGCCGACATCCCTCCTCTCGGCCTCCACCAAGTCAACATCCTCACCAGCAACAACCCAAGAATGACAACCCCCCTCTCTTCAAGGGAGTCTCCTTCCAAATACCCTCTCATCTCCCTCAGTCATCTCAGCAAAATGAATCCAGCTGGGTAGTCATCGGTCCCTCCCGCTCCGGCAAAACGTCATTCCTTCAGATGCTGCGTGGAGAGCTCCATTGCTCTCCTGTTTCGGCAAGAACATGGCCTTGGCTGACTCAACATAACCTGACGCCCCAAACAGCGATCAAATATGTTGGATTCAATGGCAAGGGAATATCAGAGGTCACCACTTCGGCCTACCTGTCAGCAAGGTATGAAAGTCTAAGAGAAGACACCGACTTCTCGTTAAAGGAATACTTGCTGGGCGAGACGCAGTTCAATCTGGGGCATATTCCAGGAGAGCACATCATTGATCGTCTCTTATTTGACAAGGTTGTCAAGGATCTCCGATTGACCGAGTTGCTGGATATTCCGGTGGCCTTCTTGTCAAACGGACAGTCGAGGCGAGCGGCCATCGCCAAGGCTTTGATGGCAGAGCCCGAAGTGCTGTTGCTGGATGAGCCGTTTGTGGGGTTGGATCCGGGAGCATCCCGAGGACTGGGTGAGATGCTAAAGGCCTTGGCGGAGAGGGCGAGTCCGAGGGTGGTCATCAGCTCTCGGCCACAGGATCCTCTGCCAGACTGGATACAAAGGGTCGTATATCTGGAGGGAGCGGGCGAGGTGGCTGTCACTGGGGAGCTAGAAGCTGATGCTGTTCAAGATGGACTCGTGAAAGACACGGGTGGAAGAAAGCAGGTGGAAATCATCAGAGATGCCGACGAGGGCGCGCTGGGAGACCCTCTCGTGGAAATAAAGGGGTGCATGGTGCGTTATGGAAACAAAATCGCGCTGGGAAACTGGGAAGGCGGGCTGCATTGGACAGTGAGAAGAGGCCAAAGATGGGGTGTTTTCGGACCCAATGGCTCTGGCAAGACGACTATTGTAGCGCTGCTCTGCTCTGACCATCCTCAAACCTACTCGCTTCCTATCAAACTATTTGGTCGCAACCGGATGCCAGATCCAGGGTCTGATGAGCGACCGCTGACTTTTTGGGACATCCAATCTCGGGTTGGGCATTCAAGCCCAGAGATCCACAGGCACATGCCTCGCAGCTTGAACGTCCGGCAGGTGTTGGAAAGCGCATGGGCAGACACTTTCAAGGGTGTGCCCAAGCTGGACCAAGAGGCAAAAGACAAGGTGGAAGCAACTCTCAGGTGGTTTGAGAAGGAACTAAATCCTAGATATTCCAAGGACAGAGACAGCCCAAGTGGCGATATTGCGTGGGCCCAGGACTACCTGTTTGGCGGGCTGTCCTTTAGCGCGCAACGAGTGTTGCTGTTTCTGCGCGCCATCATCAAACATCCGGACATTGTGGTTCTCGACGAAGCTTTCAGCGGTATGGATGAGTATGTCCGGGACAAGTGCATGCTCTTTCTGGCTTGCGGCGAAGAAAAAGCATATACCGCTGACAGAACCGTCGCGAAGCATCCCGTGCCAGAGAACATCAAAGTCAAGGGACTAGGTGAGGACCAGGCTCTGATCTGCATCAGCCATGTCAAAGAGGAGGTTCCCGACTGTGTCAAGGAGTGGATGTGTCTTCCAGAGCCAAACATGGGGTTACCAGCTCGCTTCGGACGACTGGAGAGGCCGCTCAAGACGGATGAAAAGACCTGGATGCACGACATTTGGGCCCTGAAATGAACGAGTTTGGTTCACAACTTAGCATGCTGCCCCTCAAAAGGCTCAATTTGTCCCTATACTTGGTTCTTGATACTCCCAAACTATCATAGGACGGTATATCTGGCCAAACCCGATATTAGGCGGATAAGCCTACCTGGACTCGTGCGCTGCCATTTATCTTGTATCGTCTTGGCCCATCCTCGAATCCCTAGATTCAGACCAACAGACAATGCACATGTCTCAAAGGATTACTGTAGTAGCACCACAGCACAGGTAGAGATGATATGCCGAAAGGGTAACACTCGAAACCAACTCTAGGCCCGATGGTACCAACCCACCAAGGATGGACCACTCACGTGGTGCCATGACTTCCTCGGTTCCAAACCAGGATCCGTTTGCGTCCGGAAATCTGGTGCTGCAGTGCTACCCTCAAGCTGACTGTTTTTAGCCGTCTCTGGGAGTTGAATGCCAAGGACTGAACGTCAGATGACGGGGGGCGCAATGACACCTTTAAGCATATCAGCGTGGTCTTTTAGAGCCTTGTCTTGTCTTATCTTACTCCCGAGCACAAGAATCGTAATATTCGGTGCCGTTCTCTGGGCAGCAAATCGCACAGTATCGATCTTGCATATAGTGATAAGTCATGAAAAGTGGAAAGGCTGTCAAGACCAGAGTCGAAAAAAAATGGAGGACTTCTCTCACCTCTGGGAGCGTCACATTACCGCTTTGAGGGATGATTTCTCGGCAGATAACAGTGTGCGGGCGCTGACGTCTGGGGCCCCAAGTCTCCAAGGTGGTGATGGGGGCAAGGATTGCTACTCTCAACTGTCTGGGAATAAATGGGACGACAAAATCAACTCAGTGGTAGATGCTCTAGATGAGTTATCCTTGTGCGTATATTTCTTCCTATTTTTGTTTCATTCTTCTTCTGCACTACTAACGGGCTCCCCAGGCAATCACCCACTGGCAACACTATCACTACCACCACACAAAGTCCACGGACACCTTGGTTTCCTGATGATGCCTACACCGAGACGGCCCCTTTGAGACCAAACAAGCTCCAGGCTCTCCCGGTTCTTCCGTGGCCAACTGATCCGCCTATCCCGTCTCCGTCAACATGGCCCCCTCCACAAGACCAAAAAGACAATCAACAGCAGCAGCAGCAACTCTACCGAGAATATACCGCCCATAATCTTCCTTTGTCTCCATCCACCTTGTCAAGTCGAACAGCGGTTCCAGGCTCCACAGCGACGCCGGCAACTACTCTGCACTCACTGCCCTTTATTCAACCTCCGCCACCATCTTCGGTATCAGTGCTTTGTCTCTCCTGGGCACCACCGCAAGCCCGCCCAGGCCCCGATAGTCAACTCTTCAGCCCTAGTCTACCTGTTGACATGGAAGGGGTACGGTCTTGCTTCAAAAGGAGGGGCTGGAGAGTTCAATGCCGACTGATACCCAGTGACTATAGCACATCAGCTGTAGAAACGGTGATTGATAAGTTTTTAGGCCAAAGCCAGAATCAGATGGCCCAGCATCAAATGCGAGACAAAGTCGGCAATGACCATGGTGTGCGAGGTGGAGAGTTGTTGATCGTTTACTACCACGGATTCGGGGCCACGGAGGAGGATGGTAGATTGAGATTCAGCAGGTATCATCCTCCTCCACCCACCTTCTTCTTTCCTTCGGCATTGCTAACTTGGACTAGCGACGAAGGGAGTTATTTTTACTGGGACGACGTCCGCGACCCAGTTATGCAACATCCAGGCGATGTTCTGATCTTTGATTGCACCGCCCCTTTACCTCCACGTCACGACCCACAAACCCCGAATCAACTTGCTGCCGGACAAGAACCCGAAGGCCTTCAGGAGATAAGGCTTTCCATGGGTCCAGGTATGCTATCTCGACAAGGAACGAAGCAGGTACTGGGTGTCTGTGTCCCTTCGGGTGACTTGTGGAAAGCGTCTACAGAAAAACAGAAACCGGAGATGGCTGAGAAACCTCGTGCGCGGCCGAGGTCACTTCTGCTGCCTGGCTTCGATTTCGGCGACTTTAAAACTCCAAACCCCATTGACACTTACAATGACCGGGACCTATCACAACCAAAGCCCGGACCGCCCAGCACACACGGCAAGCTTGATGACACTGTGACGAAGTCACTCTGCAAAATTCTAGACATGGATCGAGATAGAGTGAAGGCGGAGGGGGATTTGATGCACGAGATACTGTCTGTGCAGCGGTTATGCAGTCTTGTCAGGGAAGACATCTGTCAAACATCAACACTGTCATCGCCGATAGGATCGGAGCAGAGAGAAGCTGAAAGAGAAGCAGAAAGAAGGTTGGCTGGGAGGGTGTTTGTGTCGCAGCTCGGCGGTGGGCAAATACAGGATATCTACCTGCCTTGTCTGGGGCTTGCATCTTGAGAGTCGCAATCGCAACTGCCCCGGGGCTGTGCCATCAAAACGGGAAAGAGCGACTGGTGAATGGGCGGTGCACTGTACCTGCAGGGCGTCGCCATCAGAATTCAGATGCCCTGTCGATTTCTTAGGACAGGCCACGCAAGCATATCTGTTTTGAGCCTTGCATATCCGTTGGAGCAACACCACCACTTGCCGCCGTCCTTACAGCCCAAGTTAGTAGCATCAATCAGGCTACTCATTTCATCTCCTTCCTGCATCGGTATCGTTCAGGGTTTTACTTGTTTCCAAGACGGCATTCCGAGGTGTACGAAGCATCACAGGCTAATCCATGCGGTCGAACGAACGGAGGCTCTTTCTGCAGCGAACCGATCAACACCGGGCACGACCAGCGGGCGGGGGCTCTGGATCCACGCGCCAAGACCCACTTTTTCAAGGCACAGTTCCAGCCGGCCCTGTCATTGCCCGGCCTGTGCAGCCGCTACAGCACGACACCCAAACCCCGGCAAGGTGGAGTTGCCCCAGCAACAGCGGGGAAGTAAGGGAGCCAAGGAAGCCAAACATTGCGACCCAACCGAGCTGCATCCGCGGGGGCAGAATCCCATGAATTGAACCCACAGCCCCGTTCAAAGTTCTTTGCGCTTTGTTCGACAAGTTACCCCATTTTCCAATCGTTCTTACTCCACGCTGCACGCCATTAAGCGGCTTCTTTTCGACCCCCTCATTGTGAGTTTGCGCCGACTCGCCCTTGGACGTGTTCCCGTAGCTAACAACATTCCCAGCGATCGATATTTACTCTCGAGCACAGTTCTGGCTTTGTCTTCAGTGTGCTGCGTGTCCGTGAGACACATTCCTCGGCTGCGCGCCACAACGCCCCATCTTGAGATTCCTTGAGAGAGGAAGCGCAATGGACAATAGGCTCGGCAGACCCAACTCTCCGCCAGGCGGACGCGCACAGCAAGAATACTTGCTGCCTGCCTACGACGATGTGAACCACGGCCCGAGCAGCACTGGCATGGGCCACGCGCATGGCCATGGCTCTGGCGTTAGGTTGTTGACGGATATGGAGGACCCTAATAACTATCAAGATGACAGGCATGAGAGGTCGTATGTGCTACCTCCCGTTTCTATTCCCCCTCCCCTTTCATTGCCCTCTAGAGCACCGGACGACTTTTGTGTGGATGTCAAAGCCCTCAAGGAACAAGACGACACTTGCAACGGGGCTGTACCGCATGCCGCTATTCTCAAGCCCAAGAGCAAGCGGCCTGTGTCCGTCCCGGGAAACAGTATCAAAGTGGACACAATGCAGACAAGTAGCCAGCCCGCCACTCCGACAATCAGGTTGCAGAGAAGAAAGAAGTTTACGCCTTCTGTTCGGCCCGTCGTCGTCCCGGAGGACCTTCCTGTCTTGCCCGATGGCCCCTCGCCACGCAGAAAATCATTGCGCCAGTTTCAAGCAAGATGCGAAACGGCCGCGCCATCGCCAGAGGACTCTCCATCGGATTCGCTTTTTCTTAAACAATTACCAAGTCCACAGGTGCCGTCAAGAGTATGGATGAAAGGCTCACAAGAACATCACAACAGAGGCAGAAGACGACAGCCATACGAACCCTCGATTGATTCACGATCCTCGATTCTCGATCCACCCTTCCGAATGCACCCACCCACCGAGTCCTATGTTTCCTATGACCAGAGCAGCCTGAACGAAAGCAGTTGGGATCCATCACGAGCCCCATCCCCCGAGTATTCCCCTCCCCGTGGCCACCCACCACCGCACAGTCATAGGTTCGAACCCGCCGATATCAATGGGGGTCCCCGCCCAGGAACCCCTTCAACAGTTTATGGCGGCTCCCCGCGCCGCCCACTTCCCCGTGCGCCAATGTACAACAGTCCGACCAGAGGCACGCAGTCGACAACGAGCTTTCAGGACGATGCGACAGTCAGCATCCCGCTTACCAGTGACCATGACGATCCTTTTTACCCCGAGTCTGATGTGACCGATAACAGACGGCATTACCGTGCTCAGTCATCGTATTCAGCAGACCAAATGACATTGGGCGAGGAAGAATATGACGACGGGGATGACGTCCGTGAGAAGGCTGACCGCTATGTTCCAGCACCGGCAGAAGGGCGACAAGAGCGTCGTGGTGTCCGCGCCCCCCAGATGAGCAAGAGAGAAGTGCAGCTCATCAACGGCGAGCTAGTTCTCGAGTGCAAGATTCCCACCATCTTGTATTCTTTCCTGCCGCGGCGCGATGAGATCGAGTTTACGCACATGCGCTACACAGCTGTGACGTGCGACCCAGACGACTTTGTTGAAAAAGGCTACAAGCTGCGCCAAAATATCGGCCGTACCGCCCGCGAGACAGAACTGTTTATATGTATCACCATGTACAACGAAGACGAGTATGGCTTCACGCGCACGATGCACGCTGTCATGAAGAATATCTCCCACTTTTGCAGCCGTAACAAGTCACGCACGTGGGGAGAGAACGGATGGCAGAAGATTGTCGTGTGCGTGGTGTCCGATGGGCGAGAGAAGATTCACCCTCGCACGCTCGACGCGCTGGCGGCCATGGGCGTTTACCAGCACGGTATCGCCAAGAACTACGTCAACCAGAAGACGTGTCTCTCTCCAGACACGATGGTCCGCACCACCAATGGTGACAAGCCCATCCGAGACATCGCTGTAGGAGACCAGCTCTTCGACCACGAGGACCGACCCGTCCAGTGCCTAGCTGCTGAGGCTATTCAGACCTCCCGCATGATGAAGGTTACCTACACCGGGTACAACAGCGTCAGCAAGTCGTCCTTCACCTGTACGCCGGACCATATCATGACCCTGGTGGCTTATGGTGTCAAGCCCTTCAGGCATTCGAACAGCAACCGTGTTACGTGGTGGACTCGTTGCGATCGAACCGAGCTTGAGGCCGATGCGGTTGAGATCAAGTGGGATGCAGCCATGCATGATCTGTATACCGAGTACCGTGAGCAGCTGGGTCGCCGTCCAACTGATGGTGAGGTCCGCAAGTACCTGAAGGCCATCACGTCCACGAGAGTTGTCCCCGATTCTGAAGATGATGACTCTCAGAGGGTCGAAGAGACATATCAGAGTCCTGTTCTCATCAAGCTGCTGGCCAAGCTCAAGGCTATGGACGTGGACGTCGACGATGAGGATGAATCGGTAGTGTTGATGCTGCTACAGCAGCACATGGAGGACTATCTTGAGCACATGATACCTGAGCCAGAGGATATCCCTGACGAGGACAACGACGACTTGATCATCGATCTTGATGCCAACCGGAAGAGAAAGATTGGCACTATCAGCACGCTGTCTTCCCGCGTCTCGGACAAGACTTTCCGCCAGTCTCCTTCCATCAAGTCGTCTCCTGTTAACAGCCAACAGCAGTCTCAAAACGAGGCCTCACAGTCGACCGTGTCGACGTACGCGTCTGTACTCACTGAGGACGACCACAGGGAGATGTTCGCCCCTGTCCGGAACAAGCTCGCAGTGCGTGATCCGAAGTGCAAGTGTCAGAATCTGTCCTGCAAGGGCCTTCGGAGGGTGTCGACTGTCTTCGAAACCTCAGAGCAAGCCGACCTCGCTCTTGTGCTGCTATCAGGAGATCACTACCGTGTGGTTGACCCCTGCGCCGTCCAGGACATGGAGGTGTTCACGATGACGCTGGAGGAATATCAGGCAACCTGCACGGCTCCGATGACGCAGCATATGAGCAAGCTAAGACTATATCGGTCACCCCTGAGGTTCCAGCCGTATCAGGGTCCAGTGTCACCTGTCCCAATCGACCCATTTTGGTTTGGTTTCTGGCTTGGTGATGGCACTAAGAACAACAGTGAGATTACCAGTACGGATCCGGAGGTCGAGGTCTACACGCAGGCACTCGTCGACCGCCTGAACCGTGATAGTATCCCTCCTGGAAAAGCGCCTCTCAAAGTATCCAAGTACAAGATTGATATCGGCACAAAACACGTCTACAAGGGAGAAGAAATCAAGGCAACAAAGGTCGCTCATCGTTTGCGTGTTATGAGCACTGTAAGCAACCTTGGCAAGACACACTGGAACCCTGTTCACGACGGCCTCAGAGAACTCGGCCTGCTGGGAGACAAGAGCGGTGGCATCCCCGACTGCTACATGAACGCGGACGAGAATACGCGCCTGGCTGTTCTCGCAGGCCTCATCGAATCCGACGGATGGCTTTCTCACGGTCTCAACTGTTACGGCTTTGGCCAGTACACCTACGAGCACAAGAAGCTTGTTGAGGACGCCCGCAAGTTAGCCCTCTCCTGCGGGATCCAGTGTAACCCTATCTTCGAACGGAAGAATGGTAAGGACCGCCCTGAGCCTGGCTGGTTCTTTTATATGGGCAGAGGGGTGGAGAAGTTCCAGCCTCACCTCCTCCTCCCTCGAAAACGCATGAAGATCCCGTTCACCACGTCTAAAAACAGGGACGTACGGCCCTTCGACGTCGAGGACGCCGGCGACGGCGAGTTCCGCCTCATCGAGGTCTCGGGAGAGCTCTTCCAGCTCGCAGATCGCACCGTGGTTCATAATTGTCAAGCGCACGTGTACGAATATACCACACAGGTTTCGCTGGATTCAGATCTCAAGTTCAAGGGCGCCGAGAAGGGGATAGTACCCTGCCAGATGATTTTTTGCCTGAAGGAAAAGAACGCCAAGAAGCTGAATTCGCACAGATGGTTCTTCAATGCGTTTGGTAGGGCGCTCAATCCAAATGTGTGTATCTTGTTGGACGTTGGAACCAAACCCGGCGGAAACTCGCTGTACCACTTATGGAAGGCGTTCGATACCGACTCGAACGTCGCCGGCGCTTGCGGGGAGATTAAAGCAATGAAGGGGGCCTTTGGGAGTAATCTGCTGAACCCCCTGGTGGCATCACAGAATTTTGAGTACAAGATGTCCAACATTCTGGACAAGCCGCTGGAGTCTGTGTTTGGCTACATCACCGTACTACCTGGTGCGCTGAGTGCGTACCGTTATCACGCGCTGCAAAACGACGAGACGGGGCACGGGCCCCTCAGTCAGTATTTCAAGGGAGAGACGCTGCATGGTCAGCATGCCGATGTGTTTACCGCCAACATGTACTTGGCCGAGGACAGAATCTTGTGCTGGGAGTTGGTAGCCAAGAGGGGCGAGCGATGGGTGCTGAAGTATGTCAAGGGGTGTACGGGTGAGACTGATGTTCCTGGTGAGTTTCCTCTTTTACCCCCTTTTACCGAAAGCGAAGATAGCTAACAGCTCAAAGATACTGTCCCTGAATTCGTCTCCCAGCGTCGCCGTTGGCTCAACGGAGCCTTCTTCGCCGCCGTGTACTCGCTCGTGCATTTCAGGCAGATCTGGCTCACCGACCATACCATTGCCCGCAAGATACTTTTGCACATTGAGTTCTTGTACCAACTCTTGCAACTCCTCTTCACCTATTTTTCTCTCGCCAACTTTTACCTGACCTTTTACTTCATCGCCGGTGGTCTCGCCGACCCCCACGTCACCCCTTTCGACGACGACGGTAAAGTCGCGCTGTACATCTTCACCATTCTCCGGTACATTTGCGTCTTGTTGATCTCGACCCAGTTCATCTTGTCCCTTGGCAATCGTCCCCAGGGTTCCCGCAAGATGTACCTCGCATCCATGATCATTTACGCCGTCATCATGATCTACACCTTGTTTGCTTCGATTTGGATCGTCGTCCACCAGCTCTCCCCGAAAGACGACAAAGACAAGTCCGAGCTCCAGATGGGCAACAATGTCTTCACCAACATGATCGTCTCGACAGCCTCGACTATTGGTCTCTACTTTCTCATGTCGTTCATGTACCTCGACCCCTGGCACATGTTCACCTCGTTTGTTCCCTACCTCATCCTGCTGCCGTCGTACATTTGCACTCTGCAAATCTATGCCTTTTGCAACACGCACGACGTCACCTGGGGAACAAAGGGTGACAATATCATGAAGACGGACCTTGGCGGTGCTATTGGCAAGGGATCTGGTTCCACGGTCGAGTTGGAGATGCCCTCTGAGCAGTTGGATATCGATTCTGGATACGACGAAGCTCTCCGGAATCTGAGGGACAGAATCGAAGTCCCTGAAAAGCCGCCTTCGGACGCGCAGCTGCAGGAGGACTACTACAAGTCCGTCCGAACCTACATGGTGGTCTCTTGGTTGATCGCCAACGCCACGCTCGCCATGGCCGTCAGTGAAATCTATGGCAGCAGCGGCATTGGTGACAACTTTTATTTGCGCTTCATCCTGTGGGCTGTAGCTGCTCTCGCCGCCTTCAGAGCCCTGGGGAGCACAACGTTTGCCATCATCAACCTCATCAACATGGTGGTCGAAGGCAGGGTCAAGGCCAGGCTCGGGGTTCCAAAGTGGGCCCGGGGTTTGATTGAGAAGATGAGGGATGGAGCGAGGGATATTGGAGAGGGAGTTGCTAATAGTGTTAGGAGGTGATTTTATGTATCCCTTTTTATTCTTTTTTCCTTTCCCGCTTTTTATTTGTCATGTCTAGACAAACAAACAGAAAGAAGGCGGGCAACTCTGGGTGTTTACGGCGTTTCTAAAGGAGAAAAAAAACAGGATTGAAAGATGAAGGGATATGAAGAGATGTATGGAAACGAAGCGTTCTGGTCATGTATGTTAAATCATTTTTGACGATGGGTTGGGAGGTAATAAGTGCTTTGTTGTTTTTGTTTGGCTTTTTCGCTTTGGCTATCGGCCGAAAGATAATACCCCTTTTTGCTTTTTTTGATCCATTTCGGTGTTGTTTTTACAACGTATGTACATACTCTCACAAGGGTGTATCGAAGTTAAAAAGGTCATCACAAGAACTTTATGTTGCACAATATAGCTGAAAGGGCAAAGAAATTTTTCCAAGATCAAATCAAATTGTTCAACGCCTATTTTGGTAGTAACCAGAACAAACAAAAAAAGAAAAGAAAAATGCAATGCGCCCGCAATGTAGCCAAAAATCCATCCCCCATTGTACACTATTTACATGACTCGTGCTCATCTCTCGTCCTTCTGTTCCTGCATTGCATTCTCTGCCTGAGCATCAGCAAACGGCCCGCCATCAAGAGACTGAACAGGAAAGAGGACAACTCCTTACATTGTCTGTGTTTGGAAATCACTCCTCTTCTTCCTCGTCCTCAACAACACCCTCGTGGAAGTTACGACCGTCAGTGGTAGCCTTGATGATGCCAGCGCGGATGGTCCAGTCACCGAACCTCTCGCCCTGCTCCCGTTCCTTGGCGTACCGGCTGAGCAGACCCTTCATGATCTCAAGAATCTCATCCTCCTTGATGCTGCTGCGGTAGAGCTTGTTGAGTCTCTGGCCGTGATAACCACCGCCGAGATACATGTTGTAGGCACCGTAGGCCTTGCCGACAAAGGCAACCTCGGCCAACCACGGGCGGGCGCAGCCGTTGGGGCAACCGGTCATGCGCATGATGATGCTGTCTTGCCTGAGACCGTTCTCCTCAAGGCAGGCCTCCAACTTGGAGATCAAAACGGGGAGATAACGCTCAGACTCGGCCATGGCGAGACCGCAAGTGGGGAAGGCAACGCAGGCCGAGGAAGAAAGGCGGAGGCCAGAGAAGTGAAGATTGTCGAGCTTGTACTGGGCGAGAAGCTTCTTGAGGGTGTCGAGATCCTCGTCGGCAACGTTGCTGAGGATGAGATGCTGGTTGGGGGTGAGGCGGAACTCGCCCTTGTGAACCTTGGCGATCTCCCTGAGACCGGTCTTCATCTGGAAGTCGGCAGTATCCTCGATACGGCCGTTCTCGATAAACATGGTGAAATGGTTCATGCCAGTCTCGTCCTTGATCCAGCCAAAGGTGTCGACGTTGCTGTCGAAGTGGAAAGGCTTGGCAGGCAGGAACGGCTGACCCCAGAGCTCCTCGACCTTGGACCTGAAGACATCGACAGTCAAGTCGTCAACAGTGTACTTCAATCTGGCGTGCTTGCGGTTCTTGCGGTCACCGTGGTCACGCTGGACAAGCATGACCTTCTCGCAGGCAATATGAGTCTGGTCAGCCTTGACGAAGCCAAGGGTGCGACCGGTCTGAGGGTAGGTCTTCTTGTTGTTGTGGGTAGCACCCATGCCACCACCAACGAGCAGGTTGAAACCGAGCAAGTGTCCGTCGTTGCCCTTGATGGCAATCAAGCCGATATCATGAGCATACACATCAACGTCATTGTGTGGAGGAATGGCAATCGAGATCTTGAACTTGCGCGGCAGGTAGGTAGATCCGTAAATGGGCTCAAAGTCCTGAACAGCGTCACCAGCAACCTGAGTCTTCTTTCCGTCGTAATCGGTGAGCCAAATCTCGTGATAGGCGGTGGTTGCTGGAAGGAGGTGCTCGCTGATCTTCTTGGACCAGCTGTAAACCTCCCGGTGATAAGCCGACTGCGAAGGATGAGGACTGCACATCACGTTGCGGTTGACATCACCGCAAGCGGCAAGGGTGTCCATGAGAGCCCGGTTGATGGCTTGCATGGCAGGCTTGAGCTTCGCCTTGACGACGCCGTGGAACTGGAAGGTTTGACGAGTGGTCAACTTCATAGTCTCGTTTCCGAGCTCGTTGGCAATGTCGTCCATCTGGACCCACTGCTTCGGCGTCGACACGCCACCAGGAAGTCTGCATCGAATCATGAACGAGTAGGCTGGCTCAAGACCCTGTGCCTTGCGCTCGTCACGGACGTCACGGTCGTCCTGCATGTAGGTGCCGTGGAACTTGGTCAGCTGCTGGTTAAACGCCGAGATGGCACCAGTCGAGGTATCCAAGAGTTCCTCGGCGATGGTACCACGCAGGAAGTTGGACGAAATCTTGATGTCCTCGTTGGTGATCGGGGGAGGCTCATCCGGAAGGCCATCAACCTTTGACACGCCGAGGGCTTCCCAAAGCTTGGGCTCCCACTCGGAATAGCCGGTCTGGTATCCATCTGGATCCTGGTCATCACCAAGACCAAGAGGCGCCAAGTGGGAGCCGCCAAAGTTGGCCAGAACCCTGTCGAGGTCCTTTCCGGGCTTGTTGTAGTAGACCCTGTCCTCCTTTCTTGGCCAGTAGTGGCTGTCACCAAGACAGAAGACAGAGTACTTGACCGAGGCGAGGTCGAGCTCGGTGCTGTCCTTGATGGTATCCCAGAGGGGCTTGCCGTTGACGGGGAACTCACCCTGGCCGGCAGTGGAGGTGATGAATACAATGTTCTCCTCAGTTGGCAGGTCCTCCACCGGGTAGTCCTCCATGGCCATGACGATCGTCTTAAGGCCACGGGCACGACCTCTGGTGCCCAAACGCTTGGCGAGGGCCTGGGCATTGCCGCCGTCAGAACCAAACAGGATGGTCAGGGGCGCGCCGAAGAGACCCTCCAGAAGTTGGTTGTACGCATCCTTGGCCTTGCGCTTCTGCTGGGCGCGGATTTCAGTACCAAAGTCCTGGTCCAGCACAGCGCCGAACTGGGGATCCTTCCGCATCATCTGAGTGAGCTGGTTGTCTCGGTCAAGGAAGGCCTTGAGTTCCTTCTTGATCCGCTCGGAATCGAGAGAGAAGTTGGGCTCGCCCTTCTTCTCATTCTCAGGATTCCAGCGGTACAGAGGCCAGTAGCCGATATCGACGGCCTTCTTAGTCTCAGCGAGAATGGTCAAGGGAGACTCGTGCTCGCCAAAGTAGGGAAGGTAGGCGAGGACGATGGAAGGGCCGTTGAACTTGTCAGCCTCATCCATAGCCTGAAGAACCTGGGTATACGAGCTGTAGACGGCGGTCGATGCGACGTAGGCGTTTCCGAAGTTCATGGCGTAGAGACCAATGTCCTTCTTTCTGCGGTTTGCATCGGCGGCGGCGCGCTCTGAATAGGGGGTTGAGTCGATGATAAGCAAGTTGACATTTTCGCCTGAAGCCAGGACCTGATGAAGGCCAGAATTTCCAAGATCGTAGGCCCAAGCGTCGGACCCAACGAGCCAAAGGGACTGCTTGCGGAAGAACGCCTTGTTCTTGAGCAGGGCCTTTGCTGGTGTGGAGTTGTCAATGGCCAGCTTGGAGACAACCTCTTCAGCAGCCTCCTCAGACTTCTTGGCATCCTCAGCGCTGGCTACCCACTTTGCCAGGGCTCTCTTGGGGACCTCAGTCAAGAAGCGACCGTTGCTGGCAGCCTCCTTGACCTCGGCAACGAACTTTTGTCTGCGTTCCTTTCTGGCAAGAAGAGAGCCGAAACCATACTCGGGAGTCGCGGAAATGGTCCTTGAAACGCCGGCATTATCAGAATCAAGAGAGTTGGCAACAAAGGCCCTGCTACCAAACAGCTGGTCGAGGATCTTGGTATAGGACAGCTCAAGCTTGGGTTTCGAGATGTCGTACTCGGAAGTCTCCTGAGGAACCTCACGCTCACCAACCTCCAAGTTCTGAACAGGCTTCTCCAGAGTCAAGTTCTGGAAGACACCGGACAGGGCCTGCTTGACGCTATCCTTGGTGATGTAGCCCAGCTGGTAACCAACGATGGTCTCAACGCCACCGACAGCACTCTTCACGGAAGTCAAGACATCAATGAGGACGGGGCCCCACTTGGTAGTCTTCCTTGACACCTGCTCAAGGACGGCTACCCTCTTGACAGACTTGGGGAGAGTATCAATCAACTTGGCACCCAACCATGGACGGTAGAGTCTGGGGGTGATGATGCCAGCGCCGGCAAACGAGTCGCCAGACTGTGCCTTGGCAATGGCATCAGAGAATAGAGAAACATCTGAGCCAAATAGGAAGATGGTGTTCTCGGCCGACTCTGGTCCGGTCCACTCAAAAGCGTTGTACTGTCTGCCAACAAGCTGGCTGAGCTGGGCCCAGATACCGGTGACATACTTGTAGATGTCCTCGGACGATACAAGGGGGGCGGCGGACTCGATGGTGGTCGCGGTTGATACACTCGGTGGCGTGCTGGTCTCACTCTGCTGGCTGGACTTGACAGACGACTGCGAGGTAAGAAGAGGGGATGCTACCTCGCCCTCGGCTGCTGGGTCGGTGGCGGCTCCACTCGAGAGAGCCAGAGGTTCCGGCTGCTCAGAAACCACGGCGACCCGTCCATCATCGGCATAGATCCCTGATCCCGAAATCGGCGCAGACTGGAATCTCCGCACATTGTCGAGATTCAGCACAGCGCGAACAACGTCGGCACTGGCGCCCTCAATCGACTCCGCGACAGCGCCGGAGCTGGGGTCGAAGAAGTGGATAACACCCTTGCCTGAGCGGATAGCGAGGGCGTGGGCACTAAGAGCAATGTCTTGAGCCTCCTGGAGGGACCAAGACTGGAGGAACGTCCACCCCGAGTTTCTGATCGACGTGATGGCGGAATAGTCTGGGAAGCCCTTGGGGCCGAGCGCAACGTGGACGACAACCGGCAAGTCGGCAAGCATGTAGAGGTGTGCTACCGAGGGCAGCAGAATGGAAGATGTTGTGGTGACGGAGACCAGCTGGCCGGAGCGGATGGGAGTGAAGACGGAGAGTAATGGGTCGTTGTTGTGTCTGACTGATTGGATTTCCGGAACGGCATCTGAGGTCTTCGCGACCAAGCTCTGTTCCTTCTGTTTGGCGAGCTGCTTCAGGTGGCTCGAGAACTCCGAGTCCGAGGCCAGCGACGGCTGGACCGAGATGACCACATCGCTGGAAAGGTACGCAATTCTCGCAACTAAAGCAATCAATTGTTAGCTACCTGTGTCTACACTACTTGCGCGCATCCCATTGACGCCGTTATGGGCGATTGTGAGGCAATTCGCAGTGTGGCCGGCTGTCGGCCAAGATGCCGGGTTGAGTCCGGCTGTCGGTCGCATTGCGAGCAAGACTTTGGCGGGGCAGGGAAAGCTTGCTCGCGGCGATTTGACAGCTTGGGGTAATGTGGGGGAGGGGTTATGGGTGTCTTACCGGCCTGTTCAGGCGTTGTAATGGTGGTGAGTGTGCCTGCCATCGTGAGAGTGTCGACAGCAGAACGGAGAGTGTGTGAGGGAGTGACTGGAAAAGGGAATTACTGCATCGCAAACAGACAATAAGAAGAAAAAAACAATGGCACTTATGTAAGGTGCAGCCGGAGGCAATTCAAGCGAAGGGTCCCTATATCGGCCCCGCATGAGGCCCAAATTTCTCTTGATGGGTAGGTGGGCGCAAGAGGTGATCGATTGCGTGATCGCTCTAGCGCCTCGAATCCCGGGAATTGCCCAGAACCCCCAGAGTGCTGCTGCATATCCAGCGAATTGCACGCGTGGGATTCAAATCATGCTTTGTCATGGGCCTCATCGATGTCTCCTTTGACTCCCGCCGTCTGAAGTTGATGCCACTGTCGCCCACAATGACTAACACTGGGTCTCCGTACCCAGCTGTTTCCACTCAGTCTTTGGCACCCGACATCCTCGACTCCCGTCTCGGCGCAGGCCGTTGAAACGGCAACTTGGGCCCCGTCGCCGTTTCGGCTTTGGGGCCATCCAGTTTCCATTCTCTCTTCCCACCCTCGGCCGCAGAGGTTGTAGGTACCCGTTTGGAGATGGGGGTCACCTCTAGCAACCCGCGCGGGCGAAGGATCAGGTGCTTTTGCCAAGTCCGCCACACGAGGCTCTCTGGCGAGATGTCGTAAATTGTACATAATTCGTACAAAGGGGGTCATGGTGGGATATTGTCTCCTCAACACATCCATTATCATCTGACTGAATTATTAGCTCCCCAGTTCCAACGTCCTTCCTACCACCAAACCAAATGCAACATTTCCCCCCTATTATGACAAGGTCTAGTAAGAAAAATATGCCAACCAGCCATGCGCCCATATATACCGTGCTATGCCTAGAAAAATCACCCTCTGTGTCCATATGATGGGCTGAAAACATGTGACTCTCCTCCACCATTATGTACTCCGTGTTCCATCTCGACGATCCAATCGATTCAGAAAATCACCTCCGGCTGCTTCTAAATTTGGAGTGAGCATCCTTTGCCCACTCCTCGTCCTCCTTGCGTCCGCCGAGCCAATAGCTCTTACCAACAGAGATCATATACCTCCCGATCTTGCCTTGCAGACCCTCTCCCAGCGGGGCTCCAACGGCGAAAGGATTCGGTGCTGATCCAGACTCATCATCTTCGTCAGACTCGGGAACCCTCTCGTCGACAAAGCGCAGAATAACAGCCCGGGCATACGCCATGATGACCAAGCTGAAGTAAATCCTGACCAGCGTGAACCCAATAATCAGCACCATGCTGAAGGCCGTATCGATGCCGTCATCTCTGACGGGGGTGGCCGCGTCGTCCCTGCGCTCAGTCATATGAACCTCCTCTTGCCCGGTTACTTCTGATGCGGTGCCAGCCTGCATCTCCTTCAGCTGCAAATACCAACTCGTCGCAAAAGCCGTCGTATACAGTCCGCTCACCATCGTGTCGATTGCGTAAACCCACGCCAGCAGAAGGTTCTGGAACGGTGTTCCTTTGCCAATATGTGGGAGGCAGTAAGCCAAAACAGCGACAACGGCAATCGAAAGAAAGTAGGCGGTGAACTGAAGTATCGACATCTGGAAGCCCGTCACGAGTGTAAGAAGGCCATAGATTCCTATCGCCTTGTTGAACAGGAGTGCGATAGAGACAAGCTCGGTACCAGTCTGAAGGGACATGAAGCCTAGAAAGGACTGCGCCATTGTCAGTGACTGAACTCTCAAAAACGCGGAGGTCAACAGGGGAAAACAAACCCTCGGGCGAGGCAGCCGAAGCCGACGTGACGATCGTAGAGATAACATTTTGTTGTCTGGCCGTCCTTTTCTATCCGTACTGTCTTTTCTTCCCCCTTCCCAGTTGCGCCTTTATCGTACCACAAACGCCCCCAAAAATTACAAACGCGCAGGTGCAAAATAATTGCAAAAAACTGTCGCCAAAGTGGAATGTGAGTCTTCTTTGCCAACAACAGGAATCCGGTGGTCAGGAGAGGGAACCCAAGCTAAAATCGCAGAACCAACCAAACTTGACAAATCTCGGACTTCCTCAGGGTCCCGTTCAGCAACTCCACCTGGGTCTCGTCCTGTTGTGTTGCGCCGTCTTGCCCAGACTGCCCAGGCACCCACAGTCAGAAACCATCGGATCAGTCGGCAGCAGAAACGCGAGCGTCGAGCCACTCACCGTTCAAGTTTAATGCGAACGACAGGAAATGTGTGGGTCCCAAAGGCTTGGGTTTCCTTCAAACCTGCGCGGCGCTTGTGCGTAGAGGTTGAAAATAGCGGGGCCTTGCTCCATGGTTGCTGTCCGCGTATTGCTCGATGCTAGTGCAATACCGAAGGTTGAGGTTGAGGTCTGAATAGCATCACCGCGCCTACTTGTGAGGACGGAATAGTAAAGCTGCAACTAACTATACGTCATTGTATTCGCAGGCAAACCACCACTCAGCGGGCTTGAAAGACGATTGTTCCTTCAGCCCACTGTTGGCGGGCGTTTTTGGTTGGCGTGGATGGACGCCACAGTCAGCACTCTAAATGCACGGCTGCCGTTTAAAGCCTTGCAATTTAATCCATATCTGCAGCTCTTCCAACTGATCATCATGACGGCTTTTAAAAAGAGAGACACTCTGTGTACCATGCAACCTGTCAATCCGTACCATGTGGGGCCACTCTAATGTAACTTTCGACGGCTTAGCGGTAATTTTATATGGAAAATCCGGAATTCCAGTCCATTATTCCATTACTATTTTTTCTTACTATCGTATAACCAGCGTTTCTAACTACTATAGACTTCGCCGTCGTTAAATTAAAGCCGTTATAATTAAGGCCTTACTACGTAATTAAGAGATAGTCTTATGATAATTTCTTAGTATTGCGTAAAGCGGTTAATTAAAAAGTAGGTAGTAAGGAAGAAAGGTAGTAGTTTAGTTAAAAGTACTATAGTTATAGGTGGATTTATAAAAGAAAGCGATAAATTATAATAAAGGTAGGCTAAACGGTGGTCTTAGCTGTATTCTATTGAATGCGAAATGTAATATATTGACCTGTCTATAGGGTTAGGGATTTATATGGTAAAAGGTGGCCCCATATGGTACGGATTGACAGGTTGCATGGTACGCGGAGTATCTCTCTTTAAAAAGGCCATGTCATCTTGAACAACTCGATGCATGAAGTTGATATTAAGATTTTCTAAGTACCACCGCCTTTTCAACGGCATTAGCTCCTTCCAACCTCTCGGACTCCACCTTCTTGAAAATGCTTTCAGTTGATTGGCAAGCAACGACTTACACCGACTTCTTCTCTGAATCCATGCAGGAGACTGGACTGAATCGATGGCGACAGACATCGCAAACAAGTGCAAGTTCCAAGTGACTCAGACGCCAATGTCTGGCCATGATATGTCTTGTTGAGAAAGCTGCACTTCCTGAATTTTGTAGTAGGCCTTAGCTCTGTCTTTTCTACGCTCGGGCCATTTAGCTGTTCCTCATGTTGTGAAATGCAGTTCATAGCCAGGTGGTCCATCAGGCACCACCGGTACATGGTCTTCAGGGATGCAAACCTTGGAATTTATACAAATGTCGGATTCGTTTATATATGAGCGAGAAGAATAAGTTGAGTATCCTGCTCTGACATAGAGCATCGCAATTCACAACCCCCCTAATAAAAAAGGAAAACATGGCCACCTCTGGTAACAAGCAACGAAATTCTCTTGTATGAGATGCTCTTTTGAAGAGGAATCACCATACAGCTGGTTCCGCTGGCACGCTGATCCTGTGTACAGAAGCTCATCCAACCCGACCAAAGGAAATAGCACGTTGCAGACCAGAGGCTTGTTTCTGCCGGATATCCCGATTGTCTCCTTTGGTATATGGACAATTGCCTGATCAACTGTTCTATTCCTACAACATCCTTCGACCTTCCGGTCTTATCTGTTTGATGTCTTTGAACAGTAGTGAAACCTGGAGACAGCCCGAGTACTACCATGTGATCGTAGCGAAAGTAGGGAGAAGCCAGCAAGCTGACAACTTGAGCCCAATGCAATACCATAAACCACCCATCATCAAACATAGTAACTATATACACGAGTGCAACAAAACCAACGCCAACACGATACCCATTGTTATGTTTCATTTCTATCATGTCATCATGCCAATTTGATTGTTCCCGCCATCAAGTATTCAGGTGTGCTTCATGCCCATCTTGTCAAAGCTCTTCGAGATGCCCCGGCCTGTCTTCTGGGCTGCCTGCTCCAGGTGGAGCTTGTGTTCGACCTTCTGGACAGTGCGGGCGACGGGAGGCGAGATCCGCTGGACACCACGCTCAACGGGAGACTTGAACATAGTAACGTTGCGCTCCCATTTGGGCGCCCACTTGGTAGTCTGACGGGCCACGCGTTCCTCGGCACCAGGAATGGCCATGTAAAAAGGTGCAAATGCGCCGAGGCCACCGGCGCCCATGCAGAAGACCTCGGTCCGGGTGGCAGCGGGAATGCGGACGGGCATTTTGAGGGTTGACCGAGAGGGGAGATGCTTCGAGTCTGAATGTGTTGCAAGAATACAGGAGACCTTTCTGATGTTGTTGTTAGCTTTGCAATGACAGCAGACGCGATGCGAGTACATCAAACAAGAGGTGATGAGGTATTGCTGTCAAGAAAGTCGCACTAGGCACGGTCGACTTGACGTGTAGAAACCAGTTGAAGCAAAAGACTACATACCTTCTCGTCTATACTAGAACGTCTGCCGACTACGATGAGCGTAGGACAGATGGATCGAAATGTACACGAAAGAAAGCCTTTTCTAGATGCAAGAGGTTGATGAGACTGACGTCGGGTTTACACGAGATTGGACAAAGAAGTAGGTGTGTTACACACAATAAAGGGCCGGAAGAACTTGAGGTAGGTTAGGAGCAAGATGAAGTGGGAGGGACGGGAAACCCCCTTTATGGCTGGTTGGCGACCCTGTCCGGATGTGCTCAGCTGGCATACACTTTCCAGGTTCCCATAATGATCCAACCAGCAGGAACGTATCCGGGCCTTCTTCAAGGACAACCGCCACATCTCCTCATTCGAGCCTGGAGCAATGACCGCCACGACTTACCCCTACCCAAGGCCCAAGCAGGAGGGAAGGGGAGTACCAGCCAAGGCCAATCAAGCGGCGCGTTGACAGGAGCGGAAAGACCACCCAGGTAGAAAGCGGGGTAAGAGACCGCAGCAATATCCATGCACCAATCATGGCAATCATTGGACGTCACTTTGGACTCACTCTTGCCAGCCGTCAACCATGTCGTCTCACTTTGCGGACTGACATGGCGCCACAAGACCCTTGCGAATGCGGGGAAGGAAGGTTGATCGGACTCGCCCTAGTACGTCTTACTCGCCCTGTTTTATTTTAGTGAAGCCGTCCACGACAGACAGATATAAAAGCTCTTTCAATTTTGCAAAGAGCCTCTCATATTATTTTGATATTGAACTTCATGTTGTTTCCACCTTGGTCGTGTGCTAGCGTTGTCAGTGAGGGTCTGTGGAGCCATCTTGGTCTGAAAGCTCCACATTCCCCAGACTTTCCCCGGGAAAGCAACCGCACCAAGTGGGTCACCTGTGGAGTTCTCGATCCTCGACGGCGTCTTCGTTTGACACCTCTTACCGTTACTTGACCCCAATCGAAAACCTTAATTCAATGTAATTCCATCTGATGGCCAACAAAGGGCAACCTGAGCGTTCGAATCAACAAAATCTCCGGACAATCTCTCCGGCGCGAAAGCACGGAAGCGGTCACCCTTCAGACCCGGACTTCAGGTTGGTGACGGCCGTCAGGGGTGTATAGGTCACATGGGCAGGTTGGGACTGCCGCAAGCGGTGGGGCGACTGTTTACATTGCAGAAGCTGTTCGCTCAGCGAAAGCAGAGCAGCTTCAGACCACGTAAGATGTTGGCTCCTCGAATCAATTGAACGTATATGGTTCAGAGGCGTTAGACGCGACATGTGCCCTAACTCACCGGCTGTCTACACTCCAACCCTGGTTTAATTGTTAGCGCGAGACCTGGACAGGGATCATATACCCACTTTCGCCAGTACACAGCTTTTGCCTCAGAAACACTACAACGCTGCACTCAAATAGAGGATATAAAAATAAGAATTAATATGTAAAATATACACGACTTTTTTCCCGGAAAAAATAGGTGGTGGTTGAGCTGGAATAGCTTCTTTTATGTGGGGTGGATCTCGAAGTTCCGCGCTAACAATTAAACCAGGGTTGGAGTGTAGTGTAACGAGGGATGGGAGGGAGGTGGAGCTGTCGCGAAGGTTTGGGCTACACTAGCGTCTTAAACTCCGCCTTGGCGCTTTTCATCACTTTCAGGCCGCGTCGTGGATAAGAAGAGACTTTCGGCTGCCCAAAAGCGAGGCTTCGAGAGATATAGAAAGATAGTTTGATGACTGAACCGGGCTGAAGTGGGCTTTTTTGAGTTGGCTAGTGGCCGCCTCGCACCGCAGAAAACACAGGAAAAGCTCAACAATTGCAAGTGCTCGTGATTACTCGAGCACGAGATAGGCGCTCTTAAGTTAATGAGCCCTAAACCTATGTTGACGGCCTATTGGCTGTCCTGAAATGCCTAGTCGCCATCCCCAAAAGTACATATCCTATCATCCCAGCCCTCTTATTAGGTCTCTTTCGAAGCATAGGTGCCCATGAACGGTGTCGCGGCCTTTGGTTTTCTGTCCACGATGTCCAGGCTAAGGCTAGCAATAAGGCCAAGGCTAATAATATCGAGCCTCTGTCTTTTCTGCGTTTGTTTGACAGTTACCTATACCCCTCAAAAAAAACCTAGTGCCCGAATAGAGAAATCATCCTGAGCGAGATACGCATTCTGGATTTGACAAGGTTCTTAGTGAAGAGCTGCTTTGTCCGTACATGGGTTCAGGACTTCTGGAGCAATCAATCAACCAATAAGATGGTTTGAGCTCTTCCTCCCCGAGCAGTGGCTCCTTCAATCTTCTTTTGGAGCGTTGGAAAGTCCTGTCGGATTCACGAAAAACCTCCTCTGATTAGTTCTTGGGACCCTAACCCTTTGAGCTCTGGTTCCTGATATCTTGGCAACCGATAAGATAACAATTTTACCACCACCCCACATTTTTTTCCTGCAGTGGAGGGTGGACAAAAGAAGGCGGTCAATTTTTTCGGCCTGCTGCAAGTTGAACCTTCAGCGCCAGGTGGGAGAGAGAGAGTGCAGTCCGGTCGCCCTCTTTTCGCAAAACAACCACCCCCTCGCTTCCCTTTCTTCATATATCTAAAGGGTCGCATACACACACAACAAGATGCGCGTCGATAATTGTTTCTTCTGCGGTCGGCCCGCGTGGCCTAGCAAGGGTATCACCTTTATGCGCAACGATGGTTTGTCCTCCCTCTCAATCCCTTCACTCTTTCCGGTGTTTTCAGGTCGCTGACTGTTGCCAATTGCGATAAATACAGGTAAATCATTCCGCTTCTGCCGCTCAAAATGCCACAAGAACTTCAAGATGAAGCGCAACCCCCGCAAGCTCAAGTGGACAAAGGCCTACCGCAAGAACGCGGGCAAGGAGATGACGGTCGACAGCACCCTCCAGTTCGCCGCCCGCCGCAACGTGCCCGTCCGCTACGACCGCGAGCTCTTCGCCAAGACCCTCAAGGCTATGGAGCGCATCTCCGAAATCAAGGCCCGCCGCGAGAGA
Organism: Triangularia verruculosa; assembly: GCA_033296885.1. Classification (NCBI taxonomy): domain Eukaryota; kingdom Fungi; phylum Ascomycota; class Sordariomycetes; order Sordariales; family Podosporaceae; genus Triangularia; species Triangularia verruculosa. The sequence continues at coordinate 126,520 of MU863894.1, forward strand.
ATCTTCTACAAGAAGCGCATGGCTGGCAAGAGGGCGCGCGAGGTGGCCGCGGCCCGGAAGCTCGTGGCTGACAACGAGCACTTGCTTCCCAGACTCCGGGGTAGCGAGAAGAGGAGATTGGCTGAGCTGGCTGCGGAGAGGGGTGTCGACGTTGAGGAGCTGGAGAGAGAGGAGCTCGCTGCCAAGGCTGTCGGGAAGAAGAGCAAGGCTTTTGGTGGTGAAGTGAAGAGACTCAGAGTCAGGACCGATGGTGGCGTGGAAGAGGTTACCGAGTCATTTGGCGGTGTCATGGGCGAGGATGATGACGAGGACGACGGGTTTGAGGATGAGGATGACGAGATGGATACCGACTGAACGGCTTATCTTTTCAACCCTGATCCGGAATTGGCTCCTGCCCCCACCGCCCTTCATGCTGTTCGAAAATACCTGAACGGTGTTAAGTAAGGGATAGACTGGCCATTTCTCGTCACACTCCCTTTCGACATCCGTTCAATTACGAGGGGGGGAAAGGAAAGATACCCAAGCTAGACACAGAGCCGATGAGTACGACGTTTATCAACAACGAAAACCAAGGCCGGGAATATGTGCTGTTTTTACCAGGGGACATTGGTCATGAGCCACAAGGGGAGCATTTGGAAGGAGATCTGGTTCTAAAAGGGGTTTTAGCAAACATGCATGAACATGGCTTTTATTTGCGGGTTTGGCGAATTTGGCGTTTCAACTAAGAAAGGGGAGCTGCGTTCAGAGGAAAGTCTATTGACTAGAGTGTATCTCCAGGGTGTTGTAGATATATTTATGGGCTGCCGGCAAATACCTTATTGTGCTTTGAACAACAGTCTTACCAACGGGAAACCCCTTTGCCTGTGTATGAAATTCAGCTTGTTGAACAATCGTGGCGAACAGCGGTTTTGCCCCATGTTTGTTATTCCACTCATTCCTCGCTACCCAAAACTCCTAGAGATGTATCATTACGTAGATTTAACCAAGTATGTAAAAACGATTCGTGCTTGAAAGCCACCCATGGTCCCCGCTATGCTTCCTGGTCTAACCTTCACACAAAAGCAAGCAAAAAGGAGGTTGCGCGGTGTATTCGTTTGTAAAATGCCCCGTCTCTCCACCGATTCCAATTCCCTCCGTTCCTGTATGTTCAAATCCTCGTTGTCTGACCCGACTAGCAAGCACAACCCTCTTGCTGCGGTGTGCTTGTGCTCTTAACATCAATCATTTGCGAGCTGGCCTGGGCAGCAGCCGCAGCCGCGCCGTCAGCCCCTTCCATCCCTGGCAGGGCTTGCGCAATCTTTTTGAAGAGATTCTTGACATTGTGACCGGCCTTGGCGCTCGTCTCAACGAACATGAGGTTGTTCTTGCGCGCTTCCTCCTCACCCTGAGCGGTAGTCACCTCGCGCTTGTCGTTGAGATCTGTCTTGTTGCCTACGAGAACGATGATGACGTCGTTGCCCCGTTCTGCGCGGACATCATCAATCCATTTTCGGGTATTTTGGAAGGATTTGACATCTGTTACCCGGATTAGCAAAGAGAGAAAAAGGCGAGGTGGAAGGAATGCAAGGAGACGTACTTGATATGTCGTAGACTACCACTGCCACGCTCGAGTCACGGATATAGGAGGGGATCAAACTACGGAAACGTTCTTGGCCTGCCGTATCCCAAAGCTGAAGCCGTACTGTCCTGTCTTCCAGATACATGGTCTGGGTTTGCGATCAGTCGACGCCTGAGAAACGGAACTGACAAAAGCGGCCTACCTTGGACAGGAAGTCAATGCCGATGGTGGCCTGGTACATGTTGTCGAACGAGTCGTACATAAACCGTGTGATGAGAGACGTCTTGCCCACTAATCAGATAATATTAGCATTCAGTCCTACTTGCTGTTTGCTGCTTGTTTCTTGGCGTATGGGTGTTCGCATACCGCTTTGTTCCCCCAAAAACACCAGCCTGCGGTATACGTGGTTAGCCACCTATTCTTGCATTCCATGCGCGCCGAACAGCACCGGCAACATACTTGAATTTCTTCAGCGGGTTGTTGTAGGACCCGCCTGCTCCTGCTTGCGCCATGGTGCTGGTGTTATGTGTGGTGAATGATCCAGTACTATATCGTTCGGGCGGCGCTGGCTGTCGTCGTGGGAGTGAGGGGTGTTTTCGTTTAAGGAGTCCTCGTGGAGTCGTCGTCAATCGTCGTCAATTCAGGAGGTAGCCAGGCCAACAGAGAACCCAAGAAGCGCGGCGTGGTCCGACTCGACGGCTTTCGGTCGTTGTATCGGTTTTGTGTGGAGAGAGAACAAGTGTCCTCGAAAAAGAATACTTGGTAAGGGTCAAAAACTGATGAGAGGTCTACGTTCCCTTTGTGATGGGAATTCGGTTCGGCTTGAAACCCACAGCGCCCAGCCTCTCAACTCTACTCAACGGACCCGATTGCGGCTACGGTGAAAGGGGCGTCCATGCGTGCGTGCCACCAAAGCATCGGCCGCTGTTTTTTCGCTCGCTGCGCCTGGCCGTTCCAGCGCTCTTGGCGGCCGTCATGAGCAAGCAGGTCCAGAAGCATCAGGCCTGAACCTCGGATTGGATGGTGGCCAGGTCACCCACGCCTGACACCCCGTGCATGGCACTTTATGCGCCACGTGCAGGGGTCCTTATCTTATCAGCTACCAACACCCGCTGAAATTTTGAAAATCTAGACCCCACCTTGTGTTTTTGGCAGGGTGCTCTGGAACAGACTCGCAACAACGAAAACACCCAAAAGTTGTCGGACAACAAACCGTTGCGTTGACAAAATCCACCACACCGCCACCTGCTGAAGATGCCTGTCCTCAAGGCCCCGGCGGGCAATACTGACGCCCCATCGCAGTACAAACAACCATCCAGAAAGGGCAAGAAGGCGTGGCGCAAGAATGTCGACGTTACCGATGTTACAAAGGGCCTTGACGCACTGAATACTCAGATAATCCAAGGGTACGACCACATGCCGCTTTCTCTCTGCGCAAAAGATAGGAATGGCTAACCGACCGTGCGTGCGCAGCGGAATTATCGCCGAAAAGGACTCTGCCGACCTGTTTGTCCTCGATGTCAAGGGCGATGCCTCAATCACCAAGAAGTTTCCCAAGATCAAGAAAGGCCTCAAGTCAGATGAGATTCTTGCGGCACGATCAGCAGTACCGGCTGTGCCTATGCGTAAGCGCCCTGCCCACGACAAGACCACAGATGGCGTCCTCCCAGTTAAACGGCAAAGGAAAGACTATGTCAGTGGCAAGGAGCTCAGCAGATTGAAGAAGGTGGCGGATGGGCAGCACGAGTCAACGGTCGATATTGTCGATGCCACTTTTGATCCCTGGGCTGATGAGCCGCAACCCGAGCCAGAAAAGGCCGTCGAACTGGCTTTCTTGCCTCAAAAGGAGAAGCCCAAAAAGCCCAAGACTCTCGAGCAACAATCTATTTCACTCTCCGCCAATGGCAAACCAATCCCCGCCGTCTATGTTCCGAAAGGCGGCGCCAGTTACAACCCCGACTTTACAGAGTATCGAGAACGGTTGATTGAGGAGAGCGAGAAGGCTGTGGAGGCCGAGAAGCAGCGCCTTGCGGAACTTGAGGCGGAGAGGATCAAACTTGAGGCCGCTGCCCGGTCAGCTGCCGAGGCCGAAGCTGCTGAGGCGAGGGCGGACCTCTCTGAGTGGGAGGACGATTCGGCTTGGGAAGGATTTGAGAGTGCTGGAGAGGAGCTCAGCGTCAAGGTCAAGCGGCCAAGGCGCAAGACACAGGCTGAGAGAAACAGAATCAAGCGAAGAAAGGAGGAAGAGCGGAGGTTGAAGCACGAAGCGGCCATGAAGGCGAAGAACGCCCAGGCCGAGCGGATCAAGCAAATTGCGCTGGAAGTGGCAGAGAAGGAGAGACAACTGGCTCTTGAAAAGGCCGAATTCAGTGATGCGGAAGAGGTGGGTGACGATGAGAAGCTGCGGAGGAAACAGCTTGGCCGGTACAGGCTGCCAGAGAAGGACTTGGAGCTTGTGCTGCCAGACGAGCTTCAGGATTCCTTGAGGCTGTTGAAACCAGAAGGCAACCTGCTCAAGGACAGGTACAGAAGCATGTTGGTACGGGGGAAAATGGAAGCCCGGAGGAAGATTCCATTCAAGAGGCTGGCCAAGACTAAGATCACAGAGAAGTGGACATATAAGGACTTCCAGTTGGCTTAAGAAACCGAGCGGGATGGTTGTTAGTTGGTGTAAATACATAATGCGGGCCTGATGTCTGCGGGTTTCTTGTTTTTGTCAAATGCCCATGCTCTAGCATTGTTCTAGATGCGCAAAGCCAATTGAAGAAGGTCATGATGCGCCTTGTAAAATGCTGCGGTTTGACTTGGCAATGGGTTTAGTAGAAGATGTTGGTTGATAGTTGGACCTAGGTAGGTATTATGTACCATGTATCCGAGTTCTTCAACATCCGACCTGTGAGTTAAAACTTCTACAGCCTCACGTCTTGTACCGTCTCAATTGCCAAACAATGTAATGGTTGAGGTTGAACAAGTGGTTGTCCAACAACTGTACGCATCTGGGCACCTCCCTTTTGTACTTTTATTGACACGCAGAAAAGCCAGGTTGGGCGGTTCCACTAAGCCTGGCTGCTAAGATATTTCAGAACCGTAGAGCCATCTCGATTAACATATGACTGCAATTAAAACATACATAGACCATATTCTATGGCGCCTAATCTTCAGATACCTCTGGAACATCTTTTTGTAGCAGAATTGGACATCTTTTGTTGGCTGCGCCGCCTCGTGGTACCTTATTTACTATCCACTGTACCTTGCAAACGAAACGACGTTCGGGCTTAAACGTCTTCACTAAATATTCTATATAATCTAATTTACTATTAAATTAATATAATAACTAAGATATTTAATAATATTAACTAAAATTAATATACCTGCAATATCCTATTATTTCGAAAACCGTAATATATTTATAGTATTTTAATTCTATAATACCGGCCTATATGAAAATATATAAAAAAGTTTAATTATTAGTACTATTATAAAGCGGTATAAATAACGAAGAGATTAAAAAGATAATAAGCCTTAGCTTTCGTTAGATTTAGTAATACTATAAAACTTTTAAATTTTTAAAAAATCCTTTTCCTTTTTTATACTTTCGATATAATATTTAAATATATATTTTATATTTAATAAAGGTTTATAATTATATTTTTTTCCTATATAGATTCGATAATTAATTTAATATATAATATAATATTTAAAAGCATATATTAATTATTTACTAAAAAATCTAATTTTTATTTCGACGAATTTTAATAATTGTTAATTATTAAATATTAAATATATATATTAATATTTATAATTTTATACGGTATTTAAAAAATTAATTAAATTAATAAAGTAATAATATATAAAATTTCTTAAATTAACGAAACTCTCCGGTTTAATTAAATTAAAGAAATATTATAATTTATAACGGAGATATTTATATTTTACGATAAATTTAATATTAACTACTATAATAGTTTATAATATATTAATTAAATATCTTTTAAAATTTAATCTTAAATCAAAAGTATTTTAATAAAAAGTAAACGATTTTATATATTTATTATTATTATTATTAAAGATATTATTAATTCTTTTATATATTAAAGGTAATTAAAAATAATAAATTTATTAATTAATTAAATAAATATTTATTACTAAAAATAAATAAATTTCTGGATTATAATAATATTTTAATAATAAATAATATTGTGACGATCCTCTGTCCAGAACCTCTAAAAGGGATACCGGTTGAAGGCGAACTTCTAGATAATGGATCGGTGCAGCTAAACAGTGTACAACAAGATGTCTCAATGTAAATACAAGGTCCCGTAAATACAAGCTGTAATTATATACTACGGAACTATTTACAAGCTATTTAGTTCCTCCGTATATATATATCTGTAGATCACCCGGATCACGTTCCCCAAAGGTGATCTGGATCACCTTTCCTTCCCGTAGTTCACTATACTTACCGTAAGCTCGTCGCTCTACTTACCGGGATTACCGTAATCCTTTCGCTCTACTTTTAATTAGTCCGTAATAATTAGCTAGGAACGCCCCGCGCTCCGTACGTTAGTCCTTTATCAACGATTATAATACAATGCCCTTCCTTTTAAGTCGACGTCCCGACGACCTTAGTTTACTTTATCTTCCTTAATCACTCTTCCCCTTCCTTTTTTCCGTAAGTCTCCCTTACTCCCTTAGATTATTTCTACTATATCTAACCGTATTTCTAAAACCTCTAGCTCGAAATCCTCCTAACGCATATCTTTAGCTACCGCTATACTTTAATTTAGATACAAAACGATGCCGTATTCCTTTTACTTCTCTAAGGGCTTATCGTATAAGATGGCTAAACGTTCTTCTCGTTATAGTAAATATGTTCGTCGTAGGTATACTTACGACGGCACTAGTATTCCGGTTCTAGCGCGTAAGTATACATACAGGTTCTTCTCCTCCTATCGTTCTTGCCTAATCCCTAGTCCAGTGGACCGCATTATAACCGAGTTTCGGCGTTTGGCCCGCGAGGAGGAGCTTACCGAAGAGCGCCTCCAGCGCAGTTAGCGTAAAACCTAAGAAGCTCTCGCTATATTATTTCGACTCCGGCGTCAACGCCAACACCTATCAACACAGGATAGTAAAATAGTCCGCTAAAGGCTCGCCTCATTAAACGAGCTTAAGGAGGCCGACCGTTGTAAATCGGAGGCCGTTATCAACGCCTAGATCCACAGCGCCTTAAATACCATTAATTAAAATACCGTACTAAACAACGCCCCTCCGATTAACCCCTTCCTATCTACTTAAATACAGCCCGCCCCTAACCTTTCCAATAAAAGTCCTCCAGTTTCCTAAAGCAATTAAGGTTTATAGTATTTAATTATAGTTAAGCTCCTAAGTAGTTATTAACCTTATAATATAGCGTATAATACGTCGACTACTACATCGGAAACGTAGGTTCGATTTCTATCGGGGTTTTATATCTAGATTTATAAATATTACCCGTAAATCTAAGTACTATTCTTTTTATTTAAGCCGGTTTAAATATTACCGATAGAATTCTTTTAGTTTATCTAGATAATTTAGATTTATTATTAATTTCTATAAGTTATCTATAACCGGGTAACCTAACTATCCCACCAAATATTCCAATTAACCTTTATTAATCCGTAAATCTAGTACTTCTTTTACATTATACTCTTCTTCTTCGTCCTCCGCCACCTCCTAGGTATTAGTCTTACTTACCGGTAGTACTAGTTCCAGAAGTAAGATATAAAAAGTATATAACCGTAGGCATATCGTACTAAGTAACTCCAACTCGTATACCGTCTCCGATATCTTCCTTTTAACCTTAAATAAGCCTACTCTCCTATAGTCCAACTTCTTACTAGGCCTCTTTATACGAAGATTATATATTAATAAAAATACTTTATCCTCCCTCTTTAAACGAGGTCCCTTAAGCCGTTTAATATTATAGTACTTACGTATATATTCCCGAACGAACTCGAGCTTTTTCTTAAGTTTAGCGTATAATATATATAGCTTTCCTGCTTTTACTACCGCCCTAAGTACCTTTACCTCTAATCCTTACCGTAGATCTACCTTAAAACCATAGTTCGCGAAGAATAGTATAACTTTTCGTTATCTCCGTAAATACCGTATTATACATAAGCTATACCGCTAATAAAAGTTTAATCCAGTTATTTTATTCGAAATTAATATAATTCCGAAGGTATTATTCGACGATTTAATTAAGCCTCTCCGTCTAACCGTCCGTCTATAGGTAATATATTAACGACGCCTTACTCTTTACTTCTACTTACTCCATTAAAGCCTTCTAAAACTTCGATATAAACTTAGTATCGCAATCTGTAATAAATTCCCTTAGCTATATATATATTATCATAACATTCCGAAACACTATATCCGCTAATTATTCCGCCGTCTAAGTCTCCCTATAGGGTAAGAAATATACCTACTTAATAAGCCTATCGATTACCGTTAAGATATTATCGTATTTAACGCCTGTAATTATATCCTTAGATTCTAGTAGTTTAATAATAAAGTCCATCGATATTAAACTCTACGGTTATTCTATTACTAATAGTAGCTCTAAGAACCTATATAGTTTATATCTCTCTACTCTCGTTCTTCTATAAAGGTTATACTCCCGTAATGTCTCTTTTACCTCTTTCCTTATTCCTAACTAATTAAAATACTATTTAATTTTTTCTATCGTTTTAGCCATTTCTATATATCCTCTAAGCTTCGACTTATAAATCTCCTAAATTAATATCTTCCGTTATTCTAAGTCGATATAGGCCTTATTATTATACTAAAGCCGGTAACGGTCGTCCTTCTAAATCCTTAATAATTCCAACTTAATCTATCGTTCCTAATTATTACCGTCGATATTACTTTAGTACTTATAAGTAATAGATTCCTCTCAGTATATTACGTAATACTCAGCCCACTATTAAAGTAGATACCTTAATATACCTTCTACTATTTCCTACAATAAAGGTAGTAACTCCTCCGCTATTCTCTCCTCGTAGTAGTCCGCCCTTCTACTTAAAGTATCTACCTTCGCATTTTCGGATCCCTTCTTATAATAAATCTGAAAATTAAATTCGGATAAAAATTCTAACTACCTACTTTACCGAACGTTAAGAACTTTAATAGTAGTAAAATACTTTAAATTCTTATAATCCGTATAGATTTGGACCTTGTAGTTAATACCGCTAAGGTATAGTCTCTATTTTTTAAAGGCTTCGATAATAGTAAGTAGCTTCTTATTGTAAATAGGGTAATTTTTATATAATTCCTTTAGTTTTTTCGAAAAGAATATTATCGGGTATAGTTTTCCATCCTTATCTTATTGTCCTAACTACCCTCCGATAACGTAGTCGGAAGCGTCTATCTCGACCTTAAAAGGTCGGCTTAAGTTAGGAAGTTTAAGTACCGGATCCGCTATAATAGCGTTTTTAATAACTTAGAAAGCCTCCTTTTACTCCTTTTCCTATTTAAACTCAGCGTCCTTTTTAGTTAGGTCGTTTAATGGTTTTGTTATAGTACTGTAGTTCTATATAAATATTCGATAGAAGTTTATAAATCCTAAAAACTTTCGAACCTTAGTCTTTAGCTATTCTACCGTTTCTATTTATAATCTCGGCTAGTCCTTAACTACTATAATCTTTCTTAACTTTATTTGTACTTCTCTTAGCGAGATTAGATAATTTAGGTAGATTGTCTTTTATATATAAAACTTGCTTTTATCTTTATTAATTAATAGTCTTGCTTTATATAGCGCGTTTAAGATCTCCTTAATATACTATTTATATTCCTTTAGAGTATATAAGTAGATAAGAATATTATCGAGGTAGTAAATTACTGTTTTATCGAGATATTAGCGAATTATATAATTAACGAGGGCTTAGAAAGTCGTAGGTATATTTGTAAATCTAAACGGTATAACGAGGTACTCGAAATGCCCGTAAGGCGTATAAAAGGCTATTTTCTATTCGTCTCCCTCCTTAATTCGTATATATATATATTTAACTAATATATTAAATTTAATAAACTATCGTACCCCTAATAGTTAACTCCTTAGTTAAGAAATCAATAGTAATAAATAACCGTTCTTTATTATCTCCTAATTTAATTATCGGTAATCTATATATAGTCGCGGACTTCCATCTTTCTTCGGTATAAAGAAAATAGGATATTTAGCCAGTAATATAGATACTTTAATATACCCTTTTTTAATATTTTCGTTTAAATATTTCCGTAATTTTTTACTCTACTTATTGTTAGTATAATAGACTTAAAAGAGCTTAAACTTTACTCCTTTTTTAAGTTTAATCTTATAATTCTATAGTCTCCTCTTTAGTAAACTTTAAAAGTATTTTACTATAAATACCGGATACCCCCGGTACTTTACCGGTACTTCCTTCTTATTACCTTTCTTTATATTATTATAATAAGTGTATTTATCTTTTATTACTATTATAATTTCCACTAACGTAATTATTTTTACTAACCTTACTTCTTCGATTTTACCGCTTTTATCGATTAAGTATACTAATATTTCTTATATCTTTTATAGTAGTACCGTAGAGGATGCTTATCCCGTACTTTACTTTTACTATACTTCTAATTTTTTATTATTAATCGAATACTTCCGATATTCCCTTAGTCGTAAGTAATTACCGTCCTTTTAATCGATATTTAGATTATAGTCCTTATATTACAGTTACCCTAGAATTATATCCTTTTTAGCCCTATATCTACGATATTAAAAATCACTATCGTTATCTTTCTTAATATTATAATATTTAATAGTATTGTTTCTTTAATTACTAACTATATAAGGAAAGGTCCCTTTATAATAACCTCTTTTTCCTTCTTTTTCTATAGAATTCGGGCTTATTATATAAATCTTAGTAAAATTAAGTCTGTTTTTACTCTATTATCTATAAGTACTTACGTTTAAAAACCCTTTTAATATATAATTATTCGTAGTCTCTTATCTTTTATACCCCTCCTCTATATAGTAATAACCTTATTAATACTTTATTCGTAGTCCTTTAAAGGTTTATAGCCTCCGCGAAAGACCGTAGCCCTTTTCCCGATTATTATTATACCTCTAAAGTATCCTTTTTTATTAAATTATCTAGTAGTTCGAAATTAATTAACTATTATCGTTAAACTTTTTCTTATTTTTTATCTCTTATACTTTATTAAATCCTCCTTCGATTATATATCCGCCGCCCCTTTACCGTAACCCTGGCTTTAGCTTCGGCCTAAGCGTTGTAATATCTTTTAGCCTTTATTTATAAATAGAACGTGTAATTTAGGCTTTTATATTACACTAATTTATATTCTTCTTTATTAATAGTATCTTTTCTTTAATTAGTTATTTATTTAAAGTAGTATCTTGTATATTTAGGTATAAATTATATAACCTAGAGTTCCTTCTTTAGTTTAATTAGGTCTCCCTATCTCTATAGGAAATAGTCGTTTAACTCTTCTTATTATCGTTTTTATTTAGCTATAGTTCTTGTAATAGGCTTAGGATCTCCGTTTCCTCCTAATTACTATACTAGCTAGTATCCTTGGAGAGCCTTACTTTAGTAATACTTTACGCACCTATATATAATATATTAGAACTAAGGCATCCTCCTATACTCTAAGTATCTGGGATATAACTATACTGTATCTCCATTATATAGTTTATATTATTTATAGTAAAGTATTTATCTGGGTATTTATAAAAGCCCTATATTAATAATCTTTTTATTTTTCTAGTACTTCTCTTAATCTAGTTCCTTAAACTCGAATTTACCCTCTTTATAAGTTAATTATAGTAACCTACTATAGTATTACCTAAATTTAATCTTTAAAATAATTTATCGTTTATTACTTTACTATAGCTATATAAGCGGTTAATAATTAGTTATAACTTACGCTATTTTATCTTCGAGCTTTTAGTAGTATTATTTAATTGCTTCGTATTAATTCCCGAGTTTTTTTATTTCTTTTTTAAATCTCTAAACTTACTCCTCGGCCTACTTTAGGGTCCTTTTATTATCTAAATCTAAGGTACGGATTATATTTATAGTAAAAAACCGCCTTAATCGTCGTAGGGTTTCCTTAGAGGGTCCTAGGGCAGTACTCTCCCCTAGTCTCGTAGTTCCTTTAACCAATAGTTCTTATCCTATAACGTAGTTTTCTTACTTAAAGTTAATTATTAATTCTCTTTCCTAGGCTTCGTACCTATAATCGTTATTAGTATAATTATCCGCCGAATCCCGAAAATCCTCGTTAGAATACTCTATACCGGAGATCTCCACTACCCGTATTATCTTAGCGACTACTACCGTCTTTCTTTTCTTCTAACGGAGCTACTTAGGTATCCGATAATCTCTCTTAAAATAGCCTATCTTCTTATAGTTAAAGTATTTAATATCGTTCTTCCCCTTAAACCGCTTCTAAATTACGTTTATTTCTATAGGTCCCGCGTAAGTAGTCCCTAAGACGTAAGTCCTGTAAAGCCGTCTCTTCTTCTTATCGTTAGGACGGTAGGGTCCTTATATACGTATACCTTTGCGCTCCTTGCGGCGTTAATACTATCGATCGTCGATGCGGACCATCATTGTAATATACTCGTCGATAGTCTCCGGTCGCTCCTATCGGTATAGTTTATCCTTAACTTCTTCCTTAAGCCCGTTGTAAAACAACTATATTAATCCTTCGTCGTTAATTTTACTATAAAATACATCCGTCTTAAATACTATAACGTAGTCGGCAGTAGATTTAGTTTATTTAAGGTTGGCTAGTCTTTCCTAAGTACGCCTGCCTTTATCGTACTCTCTAAATACCTTTTTAATCTTTTTTTTAAATCCTTTATATATTTTAAAATACTTTTTAGTAACATCCTTCCTTTCGTCGTACTTATTATCGAAATAGTCTCCCAAGATTAGCTCGAACTAGGTAAAGGCCTTATCCTTGAATCTAAATGCGGCGTATACCACCTTAGACTCTTCATCCGGGAAACAAAAAGGGTAATACCGAAAATATACCTTAAATTAGATCAAAAATCCTCCCAATTCTCCTTTAGCTCCTCCGTAACGGTCGGAAGCCTCGAGCTTAGCGCGGTCTCCTTCCTTACGCAAGGTACCGATCTTCTAGTAAAGTATATCGTTCTCCTACGTAAGGGCATCATAAGAGAGACGCGACTTATCCTCGAGCTCCTAGATATAAGTAAGGAGTTGGTCGATAGTGGGTTAGGTGTTGGTATTTCCGGCCATGGCGTTTAACTTAGCGCCTTCAACTTATCTGATAATAGAGTTAAAGTAAGTATATAACATATAACGATCCCCTATCCAGAACCTCTAAAAGGGATACTGGTTAAAGGCGAACTTCTAGATAATAGATCGGTGTAGCTAAACAGTACACAACAAGATATCTCAATGTAAACACAAGGTCCCGTAAATACAAGCTGTAATTATATACTACGGAACTATTTACAAGCTATCTAGTTCCTCCGTATATATATATCTGTAGATCACCCGGATCACGTTCCCCAAAGGTGATCTGGATCACCTTTCCTTCCCGTGGCTCACTATGCTCACCGTGAGCTCGTCGCTCTGCTCACCGGGATCACCGTGATCCTTTCGCTCCACTCCTGATTGGTCCGTAATGATTGGCTGGGAGCGCCCCGCGCTCCGTGCGTTGGTCCTTCATTAACGATTGTGACAAATATATCTTAATATTATAACTACTATATAAAAGATCTTTATTTTTAACAAAGTATCTTTTTATAATATTTTTATTATACTCTCTTAATTTTAATTCTATTAAAACTTTCTTTAATAATCTTAAAGTATTTATAAAAAAATTACTTTATTAATAAAAGAAATAATCTTATATTCGACGAATTCGAAGACTTTTTATAACGGAAAGTAAAAGAAATAAATAATAAAATAAAAGTAGTATATAAATATTTTACAAAATTAAGGTTAAAATTTAATAACGATTAAAATACTAAGAATTATAAAAATCAATATAAATTATAATTTTATTAAATCTTTATTATAAAAATAGTATAATAAATAATTATTATATAAACGACTTTAATTTAACTTTAATATTATTAAAATTAGAAAAATATTTATATTATTATTCGCTATATTTACTTTATTATACTTTCTTGATAAAAAATAAAAATTAATTTAAAGTTCTATTATTAAAATTACTTAAAAAATAATATAATTATTAATTTTATTATCTCGATTTATATAAAAAACTTACTAAAATCGGGATTTATATTAAAAACCTATATATTTTTATTATCTTTATTATTTTTTTTATTAAAAAAATATATTATTTACTTTTTCGTTAAAAAAGTTTTAATATATATCTTTAAATATACTATTATGATAATATCTAAGCCAGCCTTTACCTACTTTATTAAATTAATATTATATATTTACTTTAATTTTAAATCTTTATTAATATAGATCTTTTTAATTAACTAAAAAGTATTTAAATTAATTTTATTACCGGTATTTTAATTATAATATTAAATAATAAAGTCGATAATTTTAGGTTCGTTAGTTTATATAGAAAGTGATAAGTGTTGTATAGATATAATATCTTACGATTATTATAAAAGTAGTAATCTCTTTACAGTTATTTAGTATTTGTTGGTACAACTATTTCTACGTATTATATATTGGTATATACATATAATACTACTGCTTATATAATATTTGTCTTTGACAAATATAGTTTTATTTCAATAATAAAACTTCAAAATTAAATATTTACTTACTGGTTTAGGCTAGTAAGTTGATATTTTAATATACAATAGTATATTATATAAGCAATAGTAATTTTCAACCTAAACTAAAATATGTTGAAAATTGAAGGATTTTCCTTTATTATATATATAAGTAGAGAAAAACGGGATCGGAAAGACGGGACGGCTCGGTAAGCTCTTTGAAGCTCACCTTTGGTATTGTGAGGCTTTTGAGGTCTATTCAACTACCAAAAGGCCCACTGGAAGAAAGAAATTACAGTGGATCAAAGGACCGTTCAGTGGAAGGATCCAAGTATATATAGAGGTCCTCGCTCCCTCTCAGAGGCAGTTGAATTCTTAAAAAATATATACAACCACCATATACAACGAACCTTACAACCAATATTACACCAAATTCCACTTACTTCATATATTATATATATAGCGAGTTCCAACAATATACAACGAACCTTACAACCAATATTACACCTAATTCCACTTACTTCATATATTATTATTGAGCCATATATTCATCCATATATTCAAATATTCGACACATCAATCCAATATTATATATATTAATATATATTCCAATATATATATTATATACAACCCAGACCTCAATATATATATATTTATTATATATATAGCGAGTTCCAACAATTATTAATTAAAATAATAATATTAATTTTTTAAGCTTTAAATTTCTTTTTTCTTTTATGTATAATTTTATTACTTAATATTATAGAAAAAACTTTAATATTTATAATTTAAGTAAAATTATAAATAATATTACTTTATATATTAATTTCTGAAAGGAAGATTAATAAGTATTCCTTAAACCTTAATAATTTTTAATAAAAATATAATTCGTTAAAACCTATATAATAAAAATAGTCCTATTTAATAATATAAACTTATTATGTTATTAATTTATTATAATAGTAAATAATTAAAGTAAGTTTTTTTTTTTTTAAATTACTTTAATATCGGCGAAGGCTAAGTTCTTAAAAGTAAAGAGTATTATATTAATAAGGTTATTACTACTGTACTTCTTAAATATATTTATAGTATTTATAATTTATTTTTAAATAGAAATATTTATTTAAATTATTAATTAAATAAATATTTATTAAATTACTAGGGCCGGTAAAAGAAAAGGTAATAGAATTAGATTAAATTAATAAATTACTTTTAATTTAAAATATTTTAATTAATTTAAATTTTTATTTAAAGTTTTAATAACTTTTTCTATTATATTATAAACATTAATATTTATAATTTTAATATAATTTCGCTATAAATAAATTTATTTGTTTTATAAAAGTTTTCTTTCCTATTAATAAATACCATAAATAAATAGAAATTAGTAAAAGAAAAATAAAGTTTTTTTAATATCCCTTTTAATTTAATCTATTAATTAATTTAATTATGAAGTTTCTTTTTACTTTAATAATAAACTTTTAAAAGTAAAAGTTTAAAGAAAAATTATTAAAAAAATAAGACTTTTATTATTTTCTTTTATTTTTATATCCTTCGAATTTATATGTTTTAATAATAATAATATTATAAATTTCAATGAATTTAAATATAATAATAATATTTACTTTAAAATATAGATAATTCGAATTGAAACGGTAAGAAAAAGTAGGAATAATATAAATATAATACCGGAATTGTTATTATTATTTTCGGTATTTTCTTTAAATTTATTAAATAATATTATATAATAAAAGTAGATTTTATTTATTAATTAAAAATCAGAAGTTCGGTATGGAATATTTATAATTTTAAAGAAGGAAACTTTTAAGAAAAAAATAAAATTTCGTATTATATAAAGGTAATAAGTAAATTACTTTTTTAAAGTATAATTAAAAAAATAAGTTTCGTTAAAAACTTTATTTTCTTTATTAATAATATAAATATATTACTTTATTATTTTAAAAAATATATCAAACTTATAATCTTTAATAATAATTAAATATTAAAAAAATCTTTTAACTGAATTATAATTTTAAATTTTTAAATATTTATACCGTTATTATTTTCTTTAAAGAAATTACTTTATTAATATTACTAGTATTACTAATATTATCGGTATTTTAAGTTTCTTTAATTTTAAAAATTTATAATTTTAATCGGGTATATTTTTTTCCAGTACTTTTAACTTTAATAATTTATTTAAAAGGTATTAAATCGGTAGTTAAAAACCGGATTTTAATATATAATTCCGGACATAAATAAATTATTTAACAGCGTAATTTACTTTCAAATTAAAATATAAACTTTAGGGATATCAAATTTAATATTATAGTAAAGATTACGAAAGGTATTATAGAAATATAATTTTAAATTAAAAGAAATTAAATAATTTAAATAAAAGATTATTATTATTTTATTTACTATATAAAAGTAGCGGTGAGTTAGATTATATAGAATCCTTAGTAAAGACGCTTAGGCCCAAACGTCGTTTCGTTTACAAGGTATAGCAGGTTAGGCTGACTCCACCCGCCAATCGGCATGTGCCTTACCTCTGGGCCCTGCAGGTGGCTGCAAGGCAACGCAAGAATTCGTCGCGGACGTGAATTGACAGAGCAAATCGCATTCTTGGCTGGGCCTCTTTTTCTCTACAACCAACCCTTCTCTGTGCTTTTTTTCGTCTTGTGAATGCGGCCAGCCCTCTTTTTTGGCCCGCGTTCAACAGGTGTTCCTACCATAAGCATCGGCAAACGAAGTTTAGTTACACCACCGACAGCCAGATTTGCAATCTTCAACTACAAAAGCATAGCTTCCCGACCACTTCTTCACCTCCACGCCCATCCCACTCATTTGGCCAGTTGCCAGAATCGCGCCTTCCTCTCCAGAATCTCGACTCTCCCCTGTAGGGAGTACAACAATCACGGCTTAGTTTCTTCCACAACATCTGTGTCTTCGTCACGACCATCATCACAGCCTTACACGACCAACCCCACCGTCCCCGCGATGAACGGCACTTCCAACCTGACGCCGGCAGTTCGCACCAAGCGCAAGGAACCTCCCCACGCACTTGATGCCCGCCATTCAAAGCATCATCGCGCCAATGGCGACCTCGACACTAGTGGCGGCGAGAACACCCCGGACAGACCCGGTGGCAGCTTTATCGAGCCCGAGTACGAAGAATTCGATGAGAAGCTAGCCGCCTTGCTCCCAGCTGGTGCTGATACTGCCGAATGGCAAGAAACCATCCAGCGAGTGGTACGCAATGTTGTGTCGATCCGCTTTTGTCAGACCTGTAGTTTCGACACGGATCCCGCCTTGACCAGCGAGGCGACAGGATTCGTGGTGGATGCAGAGAGAGGGTCAGTTGTTGCGCTTGTCTCTGATCATCTTGGTGTGTGCTAACTCCAGGGCCTATCATAGATACATATTGACCAATCGCCATGTGGTCGGGTCCGGACCTTTCTGGGGTTACTGTGTGTTTGACAACCATGAAGAGGTGGACGCCTATCCCGTCTATCGCGATCCTGTGCATGACTTCGGCATTCTCAAGTTCGACCCCAAAGCAATCAAGTACATGCCTGTGGAGGCGCTCCAACTTCGGCCAGACCTGGCAAAGGTTGGAATTGAGATCAGAGTGGTCGGTAACGATGCTGGAGAAAAGCTAAGTATTCTGTCCGGTGTCATCAGTAGACTGGACCGGAACGCACCAGAGTACGGTGAGGGCTATAGCGATTTCAACACATGTTACTACCAAGCCAGTGCCGCAGCCAGCGGCGGTTCATCGGGCAGTCCTGTTGTCGACATTGATGGGTATGCAGTGGCGCTTCAGGCAGGTGGAAGAAGCGATGGTGCTGCCACAGATTACTTCCTTCCTTTAGACCGACCTCTTCGAGCGCTCAAGTGCCTGCAGGAAGGAAAGCCCATCACCCGTGGAGACATTCAGACCCAGTTCATTCTTAAGCCGTTTGACGAGTGTCGGAGACTGGGTCTGACCCCAGAGTGGGAGGCTCAAGTGCGTGAGAAATTTCCCAAAGAGACCAACATGCTAGTGGCCGAGATCATTCTTCCCGATGGTCCCTCGCACAAGAAGATCGAGGAAGGCGATGTCCTGATCAAGGTCAATGGGGAAATGCTGACCCAGTTCATTCGTCTGGATGATATTCTGGATTCCAGCGTCGGAGATACCGTCAAGCTTCTGGTGTTGCGTGGCGGGGAGGAGGTGGAAGTGGAGGTTGAGGTTGGCAACTTGCACAAGATTACCCCCGACCGATTCGTCTCGGTGGCGGGTGGCAGCTTTCACGAGTTGTCGTATCAACAAGCCCGCCTCTACGGTGTATCCTGCAAGGGCGTCTATGTCTGTGAGGCCGGCGGCTCCTGGCGCTTTGAGAGTTCCGAGTGTGGGTGGCTGATTCAGACGGTCGACCATAAGAAGACGCCTGACCTGGATACCTTCATTGACGTCATGAAGGGGATTCCGGATAAGTCCAGGGTCGTTGTCACATATAAGCATCTACGCGACCTGCATACTCTGAATACCACCATCATCTTTGTTGACCGTCACTGGGCCAAGAAGATGAAGTTGGCCGTCAGAAATGACGAAACCGGACTATGGGACTTTACGAATCTCGCCGACCCCCTCCTACCTATTCCTCCGGTTCCCACAAAGGCCAAGTTCATTCAGCTAGAGCACACATCGCACCCGGCAGTCGCGGATTTGGTTCGAAGCTTCGTTCATGTTCAGTGCACCCTTCCTGTCAAGCTGGACGGCTTCCCAAAGAACAGGAAGTGGGGGATGGGTCTCGTGGTGGATGCAGACAAGGGCCTTGTGGTGATCTCGCGGGCCATTGTCCCATACGACCTCTGTGACATCAGCATCACCATTGCTGATTCCATCGTGGTCGAGGGCAAGATAGTCTTCCTTCATCCCCTGCAAAACTATGCCATCGTTCAGTACGACCCCAAGCTAGTCGGGGCCCCGGTTTTGAGCGCCAAACTGGGGACTGAGCAAATCAGCCAAGGCGCCTCGACGTACTTCATCGGCTATAACAGAATAGGCCGAATTGTCCACGCGGCCACTACTGTCACCGAGAGCTTTGCGGTAACAATCCCGGCCAACTCGGGAGCACCTCGGTACCGTGCCGTGAATTTCGACGCCATCACCGTGGACACTAATCTCAGTGGACAGTGCGGCAGCGGTGTTTTGGTTGCACAAGACGGTACCGTGCAAGCTCTGTGGCTGACATACCTGGGTGAGCGTTCTCACTCTACTCACAGGGATGAGGAGTACCACCTCGGCCTCGCCACTCCCACTCTTTTGCCTGTTCTCAGACAGATCCAAGAGGGCACTGTTCTCAAGCTCCGGATGCTGCCAGTCGAACTCCGTGCTGTGCAGATGCTTCAGGCACGTTTGATGGGGGTCTCAGAGGAGTGGATCGAGAAGGTTTCGGTGGCCAACACGGCTCACCATCAGCTCTTTATGGTCACCAAGCGCACGTGTGAGCGTGTGGAAGATGAGGAGGCGCCAACTCTACTCGAGGGAGACATTCTCTTGACCCTGAATGGCAAGATGATCACCAGAATATCGGATCTTGATGTCATGTATGCCAACGAGTTCCTGGACGCTGTCATCGTTCGCGACTGCGAGGAGCTCAAGTTGAAGCTACCCACAGTGGCAGCGGATGATGTCGAGACGAACCGGGCAATTTCGTTCTGCGGTGCAATCATTCATAGGCCACACCATGCCGTCAGGCAACAAATCAGCAAGCTGTTTAGTGAGGTTTATGTATCTGCTAGGACTCGGGGATCTCCTGCATACCAATACGGGCTGGCGCCAACCAACTTCATCACGCACGTCAATAACAAGCCGACGCCGGATCTGGAAAGCTTCCTGGCTGCGGTTGTCAAGATTCCTGACAATACCTGTAAGTTTCTTTCTGGCATATTTCATTTGGTGGCTATTAATTCTAACACGTGCTGCAGACTTCCGCATGAGGGCAGTGACCTTTGACAGCGTTCCGTGGATGGTCACTATGAAGAAGAACGAGCATTACTTCCCCACTGTGGAGCTCATCAAGGACTCCAAGGAGGAGACTGGGTGGCGGAGAGTCACTTACGAAGGCGGCGGAAAGGTAGTTCAAGGTGAAGGAGAGGATGGGGTTGTGCCTGTCCCTGGAGATGCTGGGGATATGGAAGTGGACGGCTAGGGTTGTCTCATTGGAGTGGGCTTAACGGACTGGGCCTGGCTTATTCTTATTATTTGCAGACAATTGGCTGAAACAATCCGGGTTGGGGCGTTTACAGAGCGCAGTTGTGACGTGGGAAGCCACCAGGCAAAATAACTCTGAACACACCATGGTCAGGAAAAGATGGTCCTAGGGGGGTGTCTGCTTATGTACAAATATTCAGCCAATAACCGGGTTTATGGCTTTAGACATGAATGAACCTTGAAGCTATGCGATGAACAATCAAACTTGGCGCTACTGATGAGGTTCCAAAGCCGATGAAGACACTCAACTGAGTACTTTTAAGGTATCATTTCATGCAGGTCATTGCTAGGATGTATTTTTTGACCTCCTTGAATGCCAAGCATGTTGGTTGCGAGCCTCGGAATCATAAGGGGTCTAGCAAGGCTGTCAGGCAGCGGTCCCCGCCACCATACCACATCGTTCGAGAGCAAGGATGAAAAAATCCTGGATGCAACAGGGCAGATGTAAAACACCTGAGCATATAGGATCAAATAGGCAGGCACCTGCCAGGTAAATTGTGATTCAAATGAAGGCGGTCCCACAAACGCACAAGTTCCATACATATCCTATCTGGATGTGGTAGTCACTCACAGCCAACTCACTATTTTTATTGCTAGTATATAATGGAGGATGCGACCTTTTCTTCCCCTGCTTTCGTTCCTCCTTGCTTGTGGTTTTTCCTTCTACATTGATTTTGTGCCCACCCACTTATCAATTGTCTCCTGCCCCTCCTGAAACCGACTGACCTGGACTTGTCTGCGCAACTCCATTGGGAGAACATCGTGAGTATGATCCTCTCGCGTTTCTTCGGGCTCGGCACGAACTCCGTTTGATGAAAAATACACCTATTAGGTGGCCTGTCTTATGGAACAGGTGAAGAGTGTTGGGGTCTGCGATTCCTCGCTCTTTCCCTCCAAGTGAACCTCTGGACGCCAGAGCGGAAAGTTCAGACTCGCGGGCACACCCTCCCTACCTTCCTGTTCGACTCGACACCTATCCAGGTGTAAAAATGACGAGATTCTTCGAGTTCTCCTCTTCGCCTTCATTCCTGAGCTAAACCTTTTCTTCCAGAACGACG
This sequence comes from Triangularia verruculosa, assembly GCA_033296885.1. Taxonomy (NCBI): domain Eukaryota; kingdom Fungi; phylum Ascomycota; class Sordariomycetes; order Sordariales; family Podosporaceae; genus Triangularia; species Triangularia verruculosa. The sequence goes on from MU863894.1 coordinate 148,170, forward strand.
GTGTGCCCCTCAACTTCTGTGCTTTGATCCGCGCCGAGCTCAGCATACGGACACAGCAATCATGGATCTCCCCAAGGCACTCACTGCGGTGCTTCGATTCCTCCAGGTTAGACATCTCCCATGCGCCGCCGTACCCCTATTTCTCTTTTAGGCGCTGTGTTGCTGATGACGAATCCCGAGCATAGCTTCTGCTGTCAATCACCATCCTGGCCCTGACCCTCACCTTCCTCAAGGCGCAGGTATACGGCGACGTCCCCGTTACCACCAAGTTCACCGTTTTCGTGGCCGCTTTCACCATCGTCATCGCAGTGTTGAACCTTGCCGGCACTATCTGGTGGACATGGCTTGAGGACCTTTTGCCAACCATTGTCCTGCTGGGATTGGACGGTGTTGCGGCATTGCTGCTCATCGCAGCCGGGATTGTGAGTGCTTCCCCATCCCTGGTGCTTAGAATCGGGATACTGATGTGGAGGAAACATTCAGGCTTGGACAGTGGGCCTCAAAGATGCTCAATCTTGCTCGAATTACGAGAAAATGTATCTTACCGCGCTCATCAACGGCGGCACAGTCGACGTGGGTGGTGAAATCCCATTTATTGGTGTTGCAAACGAAGATGATACGCACGAAGCGCTCTTCAACAGGTTACAGGGATTATGCAAGAAGGCCACCGCAAACCAAAGCTTGATGTTCGTGGTTGGCGCAGCCTTTTGCGGTGGACTGATCGCGTTGAGACTGTGGAGGCACAAAAGGGGCGGGCAGAAAGTGACTTATGTGTAACCATTCCTAATCGACCTCTGGGTTACACGCACGGCAAAATCAATTAATGAAGAGGGGGTTTTGAAGGGATAACGGCCGACATAATGATGAGGGATCTAGTGCGAACGAATTATGGTATTAAAACTATGCAATGTATTTTCATCCGGCTCCTTTCTCTTGCAATCCGGTCTCTTGTCCCCAAATGCTCAAATCACAGAAGCAGATCCGCATTGTTTGGTTGCCCCTGGGCAGAGTAGACTGGTACCTGGGCGTCGAACTGATTGACGACGTAGCCACCTCCATGCCCCTGATCCCCAAATCCATCATGTTGTCTGGTGTGCTGTTGCGCAAAGTACGCATCCGCATCCGAAACAGCGGCGCTCATATTCCCCTGCCTCTGCGGCGCCTTGTCACCACCAAACCCGAGCCCGCTCAAGCTCTTGTTTCCGTCATCTCCTGCCTGCCTCAGTCCAGGAACGGCAACCTCTTGACGTTGCAGGCACGGACTGTCGTGCAACTTCTTTGGCCGCGCGTTCCTAAACACCGTCTGTACCGGCTTGAGATACACTGTCGCCAGCGTGCCCACGTTCAGACACATCTCCTCGAGGGTTTGCGGGTCGAGCTTTTCGCTCTCGGCAGTGATGGCTGGCTTCTCCCCCATGACCACCCGCTTAGCCGCTTCCATGTCCGTCGACAGCAGTCTCCAGTACATGTACGCTCTGTCTCGCAGGTCAGGGTTGTCCGTCTCTTCCGTGGCCCACTTGAGGACCTTGGGAACCAGATCCTGCCCCTTTGTTGGTCTCTGGATGAACAGCTTGACGGTAGCTGTGAGCAAGGCAAGTTGGACCTCCACTGGCTCTTCGGCAAAGGAATCCAAAAAGTCTTCCAGCAGCACGTCGGAATTCTCAATGCGGGAGGCATACTGACCAATGACCCACACCATCGCCGCCTTTGCCTCTGGCTCGTCCAGGCTGTCGAGATGCTCGCACAAGGTGCCGATGATGGACTCGTACTGGTTGGGGTACTTGCGGAAAATGTTGCGAATGACCACAGTGGCCTCTTGCACAATGTAGGTGACCTTGGTGGAAACCAACTCCAACAATAAATTGATGCACCGGCGCGCGGCTGGCTCGATCTTGATGGCGAGCTTGCCGATGGCCCTGACAGCTTTCCGAACAAAGTGAACGTCGATTTCGGTGGCGTACTCTCGCAGTTCGGTCAAGACCTCGTCAATGTTCTTTTCGTTGGCCAGCATAAAGATCAGCTCGAGCTTGGTGACCTTGACGTAGATTGGATCGTTGTATTTGCAGAAAAAGACGCGGATATCGTTTCGCAGGACTTCAGGGCGGCGCTGAAGGATCAGCAAGGCGTTCCGCAGAGCCAGATACTGAACCTCGGGTCCCTTGGCCAAGAGAGTAACGAGTGGTGGCGACAGTTTCCGACAAAGGGCGGAAATCTGCTTTTGGTCGGCAATATAGTTCATCAGGTACAAAATCACTCTGATACAAGTGAGGACAACTGCCGAGTTGGAGTGCGAGAGCCGAGGAGCAATGCGCTCAGCCAGCAACGTAGCTTCTCCAGACTCTTGGGGCACATACGACATGAGCGCTTCCAAGATGTATGTCTGGCCCCATCTGTCAGAGCTGTTAGCACCTCTAGTTTCGGACGCATATGAATCCCAAGACCTACTCTGAGCAATCTGGCAGAATGGCAACCATCTTGGACGCGTTGCTATAGTCGATGGTAAGTTTGATCGCGTCGCTTCTCTCCCATATATCCATCAAGCCGGCAAGCGCACTGGCCACCACTGTTGGGTTATCGTCCCTGAGTAGGCTGTTTAATCTGTCGATGAGATCCGACTTCTCCACCATATGCCTGTCGTGATCATACAGCTTGGCAACGGTATACGCGGCTGTCTTGCGCACATACGGATCGGGGTCACGAAGAAGATGCTTGACAATGGGTACCGTCGCCTCAACAAACTCCCGTACATGGATATAAGACATGGTCCGCAGAGCCAACGCCCGGACAAGAGGGTTTGGGTCTTCCATGTCCTACTCATCACATCAGCACATCAACACCTAAGAGGGGAAAACGGGGCCAACCCACATGTTCCAAAACCGGGATTGCTTTCACTGCCACCTCGGGGCGCATTCGAGCATAGTTAACTAGGAACAAAAAGCACATCTTCTTGATCTCGAGGTTCTGAATGCCCATGCACCCGATGATGTCTGGAAACAGAGCCACCATGTCATTATTGCTCATGGTCATGTTGGCAACGATCTTTTTCAAGGCGATTTTCTTTGTCGTGAAGTTCTTATCCTTCTTGCTGCCGCTGTTCAGCTCGAGGCGAAGCTCGGCGACTTTGCCCTGGGGTCTTTGTAAGTACGTGGACGGAGGAAGATATGCCATGAACATGTTGACAGCTTGGTGTTCATGAAACTGGCTTCGACTTGGGATGGATGACAGAAGCGATGTGTGTTGAAGCTCGATGAGGGGCAAGGAATGCAAGGTAGCAACACGGAATGCGACAAGGCGACGATATCGCCCTCAGCCAGTTACCCAGCAAGCCATCCATACAGCTTGGTAGGGTAAGATAGCTCCTCCGCCTTCCCCCCCCACAAACCCGAACCATGACCGCGAAACAAGGGATTGTGTGCTTACCCGAGCAAAAAGCTTCGAATCTCCTCCCTGTGCGCTGGCCATGTTGACTGTCTCGGATTCTTCCTTTTGCTCTCTCAAGGGTTGATATAATACGCCGACGGGGCGGACCCCTCACACCAAATCCCGTAAGTGCTCTCCCTTCGTCGTCGTTTTTTGTATCTTTTGCTGTCGCTGATGGACGCGCCAAGCTGTAAATGGATGTAGGGAGCTTCGAAATCCAACAAGTCGATCGCCTGACCGGTCCGGATTCGCGTGAGGAGCTCAATCTTGGAGCGTCAAGGTATCGGGGTTCTGATCTCGTCGCGTCGCTGTATATTCCTATCGTTGCGATGAGCCAAACTGGTGTTGGCTTAAGTACTAGTTCGAAGCCACCGGTATTACCGTCCTTCCCGTTCGATTTGAAACTCGGCACAATGTCGGGCTGTCAACGGTCGGGGAAATATTGGCGGACTGAACTGCGGCTCTGCTGGGAGGGGGGGTTTCGATGGAGGCGTTCAATCGGTTCTTATTCTGTCTATCGAGTCGGGTCGGGTGCCTGCGTGGATCTCTCTTCGGGCAGTTCTTCAGAGGCCCCTGAGAGATTCAAATTGCGCCAGGGCGCAGCCTGGTGGAGAATGATTCTGTGGGGAGTGGGGGAGTGGGTCCCGTCCGGAACAGCAGGGGCTCCAACGGGAACACCTCAAGCATGGACCGCCAAGAAGCTGCTGAGTCCCAAAGCACGGGCGCCATTCAATCTTGACATCAACCTTGCACCTTTGAGCTTCACGTCAATCATCCACCATCGCGGCGCGCACTCTTTGGGGCCATCACAACACAATGTCAGCTACACCATTACCACCGTGGGCTATGGAGCTCAAGAACCCACCATCATACAAGGCCAGATCCACAATTCCTGACCCCCCTGGCTATCCCTCCTCACAGCCCTCCAACTCCAAAGTACGTCCCACACCTCTCTCGACTTTCCTCCCTCTAGCTCCTGACTAACCGCTGTCTCCGTATTGTAGAAAGACAAGAAATCCGTCCCAAAACGCGACCCCCCATCCTCTGAAGAAATGGACACACTCAAACTCAAAAAGGCGTGGGAGGTGGCCCTGGCCCCTATCAAGTCCCTACCAATGACCGCCATCATGATGTACATGTCCGGCAACTCGCTTCAAATTTTCAGCATCATGATGATTGTTATGGCCTTCAAGAACCCCATTATGGGTATCCTCGGCACAAACCAGGCGTTTGAACGGTTCGAGACGGAGACAAACAAGAGCAAGGTCCTCCAGGTGAAGCTGGTGTATGTGATCATGCAATTTGTGGCGCTTGCGCTGGGTGTTTGGAAGGTGAATGGGATGGGGCTGTTGCCTACGACAAGGAGCGATTGGTTGGCATGGGAGGCGCAGAGGGAGCCGGTCGAATTTGCTGTGCCCGGGTTATAATGTGTGGAGAATATGGACTAGAAATTAGGCGGGAAGTGTATTATAACAGTTATGAATGGACGGTGTGGATAACAACATATGAAATTGTTGTGCTTCAGGGGAGATGAATGCAACTTTCCTGGGATCCCTCCCTTCCTTCAGACCGTCTTAGATTCCGTTTCCGAGTAAGGTACCTGGCAACTAGGCCACACCAGTCTTGTTGAAAAGGGACAAACGCTTCAATCACGTACTTTGGTTTCTCATTGCTGATGCTTTTCCCCATAGATCGCCATACATTCTCAAAACAGGCTCCTGAATGCTTATTGTCTTCAGACATGGCCCAAAGGTTCAGAAGCAAAATCTTCGCCAAACAACAGATTAGCTTAGCTGAGCCATGTGCTTGTCTTTAATATATATGTGCAGTACGACCAACTAAATTGGAACGGTAGATAGTAGGTACAAGTAAACCAGTACGCTGGTCTGTAACTCGACCCACACGGTAACGGATTGGTCCAGCTTTCCTTTGTCACGCAGGGAACATACATACATAATCGGTAAACAAGTGCGCAGACAAGTTAAGATTTTTACTAGGTAAATTGAATGATACCGTCCTCTGGTTGCAAGCACTGGACTGAGGGTGACAATGATGCCGTATGATGACCTATAGTCTGATGCGAGAATCAGTCCCATGAGTGGTAGTAGTTCTATATGTCCGTTCTGGGATATTTGGTTGTTGGAGATATGAACATACAGAAAACTCAACGCTGCATCCTATCGGATATAAGTTGGTCAAGTGAGATACCTGGTGGTTGGGGAATATGCAGTGTCTGAGGCATGTCTGCACAGTGTAACCAAAGAAAGCACAGACAAGGCCCAATGCTGGGTCCAGGCTGTGACCCCTGGCCTGCCGAGCTGGAACTAGTACTGACGTATCTGGGTGACGATCGCTGGGGCTGGAGGTGGGATGAACTGCCCTGCCCTCCCTGCATCGTGACGCCTCTCATTTCCTGCGGTTGACATTGTTTCCTTTTACATTCTCGACCTCACATTCAAACTTACAACATTCAAAGTGTTGCGCATCTTACGAGCTGGTCCGCGGTTGTCACTTCCACCAAGATCCGCATTGACTAACAGCTTATCAATTGCTAATTGACGTCACCAAAGTCATCGCGACGCTTTTGAAGTCCACGACAGTCAACACCACAACAAGAAAGCCAAAATGCTCGGCTGTCGTCTGTCTCGGCAAGCCGGGCTCAGGACAGTCCATTCATTGTCGCCTCGAGCCAAGCTTTCAGCACACCCGACTAGAATAATATCCCCAGCGCAGCGACGTGTCGTTTCTAACATCCCCTCCTCGAGGACCACCGCCCCAGACTTCAGGACATTCTTCACAACATCACCCCTTACTTCAACTCACCTGCGGTCATTATCCACCACAGCTCCCAAGCACGCATCCAAACCGGGCCCCAAAGCTCTTAGATACGCTTACCGCTTTGCCGCTTGGTTTGGGTCTTCTGTATTATTCGTCTCCCTCGGCGTCATCGGTTTTTTTGTATACGATGCTACCACCTACGTTGACCATGCATCCAACAAATCCGATCTTTCCATCTCACAGCTCGCGCTGAACCCCCGACGAGGTGGGCCCAAGAACCTCCCGATCTTGGAAGCCTTCATCGACGATGAGGACGACGAAGAGCGCAAGCGCCAAAAGGACAAGCCACGGCTGGTGATTCTAGGTGGCGGGTGGGGCAGTGTGGCTCTACTAAAGGAGCTTAACCCAGAGAGTTGGCATGTCACTGTTGTCAGCCCCACCAATTACTTTCTGTTTACGCCCATGCTACCTTCTGCCACGGTGGGGACGCTAGGTTTGAGGAGCTTGGTCGAGCCGATACGAAGGATCATCCACGGTGTCAGAGGGCGCTTCTTGCGGGCGAAGGCTGAGGATGTGGATTTCAGTGCGAGGCTGGTGGAAGTCAGCCAAGTTGATTGCCACGGTGTTGAGCAGAGGTTCTATGTGCCTTACGACAAGTTAGTAGTGGCAGTAGGCTCGGTGACAAACCCTCACGGAGTCAAGGGCTTGGAACATTGCCACTTCCTCAAGGATATCAGGGATGCCCGAGAGATCCGGAACAAGATCATTCACAACTTGGAGCTGGCGTGCCTGCCGACGACAACTGATGAAGACCGAAAGAGGTTGCTGTCATTCGTAGTCAGTGGAGGCGGGCCAACCGGTGTGGAATTCGCGGCCGAGCTATATGATCTGTTAAATGAGGATCTGATCCAGTTGTTCCCAAGGTTGTTGAGAAACGAGATTTCGGTCCACCTGATCCAGAGCAGGGACCACATCCTCAACACATATGATGAGACACTTTCTACCTACGCCGAGGACAGGTTCGCTAGGGACCAGGTTGAAGTGTTGACAAACTCCAGGGTCAGCGAGGTCAGGGAGGACAGCATCGTGTTTACACAAAAGCAAAAGGACGGGACGGTCATCACGAAAGAGCTCCCCATGGGATTTTGTCTATGGTCTACTGGTGTCTCTCAAGCCGAATTTTGCAAAACTTTGAGCGCAAAATTGGGCAATGCGCAGACCAACAGGCATGCGCTCGAGACAGACACCCATCTTCGACTGAACGGCACGCCCCTCGGGGATGTGTATGCCATCGGAGACTGTGCCACCGTCCAGAACAACGTTGCCGACCATATCATCTCCTTCCTCAGAAGTATTGCCTGGAAACACGGCGTCACCGACCCCGAAAAGCTTTCCCTGCATTTCTCCGACTGGAGAAGCGTGGCAGAACAGGTCAGGAAGCGGTTTCCCCAGGCCATGGGACATCTGAAGAGGCTGGATAAGCTCTTTGAGGAGTACGACCGTGATCGATCCGGCACTCTAGATTTTGGGGAGCTGAGAGAGCTGCTGAAGACAATCGACAGCAAGCTGACCAGCTTGCCGGCCACGGCGCAAAGAGCTCACCAACAAGGGTCGTACCTCGCTCACAAGTTTAACAAACTGGCGAGGGCGGCTCCAGGGCTCAAGGCCAATGAGATCTCTGATGGCGACGTGGATGCCGCAGTTTACAAGGCTTTCGAGTATAAACACCTGGGAAGTCTGGCATACGTTGGAAACTCGGCGGTTTTTGACTTGGGGAACGACAGGGGCCGGTTTGCCGGTGGTTTGTGGGCCGTGTATGCTTGGAGGAGCATCTACTTTGCCCAGAGCGTCAGTCTCAGAACAAGAGTGTTGATGGCTATGGACTGGGGAAAGAGGGCATTGTTTGGAAGAGGTAAGCTGCCCCCGTCTCCATGAGAGTGAATTTCGACTGACCAACTGGCGTGAAAATAGATTTGATGAGCTATTGAGCCTTCTTTAGCTGAAAGTTATACGGTTCTTGACATGGAGAGATGGTTACTGCCAAACATGTACATCAAGCCATATTGTACGATAGACCGGTGTTGTGAGTGAGCCTAGCGCGGCGTTATGACAGACAGGAAAGCAGTTTCACCGTTTCTCTTGTGAATTGGAGCCAACAGGGTCCCAGTAATGACTTTTCACGGTTCAAAGCTCACAGCCAGCAACTGCCAAGGATGAGTGCGTGTGTGTCAGGTCGGGTGAACTCATTGCGTATATAAACTTGGGACTGATCGGCCCCGGCGCCATGCTACCAAGCCCATGTGCAGACTTCAATCCAGGCCTAATGCGACCATTTAACACCGGAAATACCGCCTCTCGACCCAGCGCTCTTCAGCATCAGTGCAGAGGTTGCCCACCACAACAGAGATGTCCGGGAAGACCTTGGTCAGCCTGTGCAGGCCCATTCTGCCGGCACTGTACGTAACCAAGACGATTCTCTCTTCCTTGACGCCATGGTCGAGAAGAACTTGCACCGCCATGAGTGCCGAGCCACCAGAACTCATCTGAGCGTCGAGCAGTAAAACGGCAGAGTGGTCGGCGATGTCTTTTGGGAGTACCTGGTAGTGTAGCTCTGGCTCTCCGGTGCGAATGTTTGACTGAATGAGGACACGGCCGGTTTTGCAGTCTGGGATTACGCGATGAAGACCAGCCTCGAGAGCCGCGCCGCCTCGGAGGACAACGACGGCGGATACCTCACCTGATGGGGCGAGGCCGCGGTATGGGAGGTTCTGAGGCGTGACGACGGTTTTGGAGGTGAAAAAGATGTTGTTCAAGGCTCTGTGATGAGTGTGAGATCATGGTCAAGAGACAGTATGCTGCCAATAAGGGTGACCTACTGCTCAACCAACAAGGCGGCGAGACGGTTGAAATAAAAGATGAAGTCTTCTGAAGAAGTATCAATGTTGTGGATAATGGTGTTCATGCCACGCATCTGAGATGTTTGGTTCATGATATGAACTTTAGGAGTAAGGGGCTGTGAGAGGGCGCCGGTTTCGAGGCGGGTGAGTTCTGCACGATGGTGGGTAGACTTTTCGAGAAGCTTTTGTTGGATGAATTGGGTGACCATGGCTATGATCATTAGTCTCAACCGGCACTTGACTTGAATATCCAGCAGCTTGACGTACTCATCGCAACCTGGTTCTCAACACCGCGTGGGACGATAATATCGGCCACCTTTCGTTGAGGATCAACATACTATTCCCAACGTTAGCAGAAACCTCCAGCGAGAACCACATCAGGCCTACCATTTCGAAATTCGGCTTGACAAATGCAAACCATTGCTTGATGATGCCCTCAACGTCGCGGCCTCTCTCCCGTTGGTCTCGAAGAACTGCAGGGGTTGTCAGATCCAAAGGTTCTCTCACAAGACCTTGATACACTCGAACTCAACCTACTTCTTCTGGAAAGACAGGTATCTGCATCCGCCTCGCAAAATATCTTTGTCCCACGTCAGCATTTGCATGAGAGAAATCCGAGGGCGTAAACCGGAGTTTACCTTCATGTCTAAGAGCTCAAGGACCCTAGGGTCGTGAAGGGCGAAGATGCCCTCAAGGATCAAGACATGGGGTGAATAGATGGAGGTGGTCTGTTCCATGCGGGCATGTTTCTCGAAGGAATAGACGGGAATATCGGCGCGTTTGCTATCAAGGTTGGATCATCAGACGGGCTCTTTTACAGATTCACATTTACGGCCAGACTAGGAGGCGGAAAGACTCACCCCGCTTTCAGATCTCGTAGCCGGTCTACCAAAACGTCAAAGTCCAAGGCCTGGGGTGGAGACGATCCTGGTAAGCCTGGCAATCCCGGATCCCATTCACGAGAATGGTTTGGTGGAGGTTTGTCTTCTTACATCTGGCGCATCAAAGTCGTATTCACAGCGGAACGCTTTTCTCGATGCTTCTTCATCCAGGGACTTGTAGAACGAGTCCTAGCGGATATGAAAAGAGCATGAGTTTTTATTTTGTTTCTAGCCTCCTGATATCTCCTCAGGCCCAAGACTTACAATGGATAAAATGACAACCCACGGCAGGTTCAACTTCTTAACAATGGCCTGCGAGAGAGTGGACTTGCCAGAACCCGAGCTGCCGGCGATACCAATGATGCTGACATCGGCCCACGGCGGGGCATAGTGAGCCCTCTTTGCAATAGTGCCATCAACTGATGAGGTTCCGGCGGTGCCCTTGGCCGCCAAATTCATGACGAGGTCTTCCAACTGCGGCGTACTCGGGGCGACGGGGACGGTGGAAGGCATCTTTGGACCAGTGCTGTGAGGTGGCGGTTGTGAGTGGCTATATAGGTAGCAAAGTCGTGAGGGCGTGGAACAGGTTGAGGCGTTATGGGGAACTCATTTGCATTTATGCCTTGCTGGTGCAAGGCTTAAAGCTTACCTTGCCCTGCTTTGCTGGCCAAGCTGTTATCGGGGCAAAACCGTCAAAAATCAACCATTAGTTTTTCGTGGGAGTGCCCTGCCTTTGTTTGGAGCCACGGGGTAGGTGCCCGAGGTGCCTGGCAGTCTCCAGGATACCCCTCGCCAAGCGTCAGGTTGGGGAGGTCCCGAGCGTTGCCCGATTATGAGTGGCCATCAGCATTGCTATCTTGTGCCCGCCGAGCACAGTGCTGAGGTGCTGTGGTTTCACACAGTGTCTTTGCCCGGCTTCTCTTTGACCCTGACCGAAGAGCCTCCGCAGAGACTCCACCGGGAGCTTGGACACCTCTGTCGTCCCGCCTCCAACTTTTCACCTCGAGTTGAGCTCTCTTCAACTTCCACCTCCTCCATTCCCACAACCACCAAAACCATCGCAGTGCAACCTGACTTCGGGTGCACCCAACGGCAGATGTAAAGCAGCGCACGCCAGTTTGCACATGTCCAACTGGCAGCCCTACCAGCAGGGGCACCTCGATCCCGATTTTGCCTTTAGGGAGCACATCTTCGCCCAGTTTCGACAGGCAGCGCAACGTCAGTCACAGGCTGGTCCCATGGTACGTCCCCATTCAACCATGTGTATGCGCTTTATCACTAACCTGTTCAACGCAGAATTCTTCCACATCGACTGCCACTGCGAAGCATGCATTCGAGGCGCGTCTCCGCGACACCAAGACGCCCAAAAAGTTAGTCATTGACCCCCCTCACACATTTGCCATGGCAACCTGATGATCGCATATCAATGGGAATCTCTCTGATTATTATCCATGAGGAGAAACTCTGCATTAATCTCGTAATCTCTGAACTGCCTCTTTTCTTCTCGTCTTCCTTGTCTCGCCGTCATCGACATGACTCGGTTCCGCGCTGACAGCAGAAATAGTGACATTAACGCTTTGATATTGGACTACCTGACGATGGAGGGGTACCCAGGCGCGGCTGCCAACTTCTCGAAGGAGGCAAACTTGGCACCACAGCAAGAGGATCCCTCCATCAAAACCCGCCAGCAGATTCAGCATGCCATCCACAGCGGTGACATTGAGACGGCCATCACAGCTTTGAATGCTCTCGATCCTGATGTAAGCCTTTCTACCCTGTTCATCCCTTGCTGCTATGATTCGAAGCAGAGTTTCATGCACCACGCATAATAGACGCCTTCGGGCTCTTTGCTGAGAAACACCCACCACTTTATGAGCGCAGCTTATACCCCTTTTACTGTGTTGGAACCGTTTGTTTTGAGTCTGTCTCTAACGCGCAATTTCAGATACTGGACAAGAACCCCGAACTCCACTTTTCACTTCTGCGTCTTCAGCTGGTAGAGCTGATCAGGCAATGTAATGGTGGTGACATTGCGCCGGCCCTGGATTTTGCCACGCAACAGGTGGCTCCAAGGGCATCAATGAACGAGCAATTTCGAACCGATCTCGAAAGAGCGATGTCATTGCTCTTCTTTGACCACAACACTAAGCTCAGCCCCGAGTTGCAGGACTTGCTGTCGTCAGATTTACGCAGGAGAACTGCCACCAAGGTCAATGAGGCTGTCTTGGTCCGCCAAGACCAGCGTCGGGAAGCAGCGATTCGGGCTCTGGTGCGCATGCGAGCATGGGCGGAATCATCCGCCAGATCATCCAAGAAGAAGGATTTGCCCTCCGACATTGACATTGGGCTGAGCGACGCAGTTGAGTTTCAAGAACTCACAGAGACGAACGGACACGAACCAATGATTACGACATGAAGATGACCACTGGATGGGAGATGACGCGACGATATCCTTTTTGATTTATTTGGGCGTTCGAGCGAGCTGGATGGTATTTCGGGGCAGGGGACTATCTGCCATAGGGTTTTGAGGTTCTCATTTCTAAGGCGCCAAAGGACAATAGGGGCACTCGGCAACGAGATTTTTCGGGTAATACAGGACTGATACGGGGTGCGGGCTCTTCTCAACTTTCTATATATATTGAATGAACGTTAATTGAGAAGTGACATGTGGCATGTTCCATCACATAAAAATACATTGAATGATTAACCAACTGATCAAAGGTTGTTATGGCTGGGAAATGCTGGTGTGGGCAATACTGAGCAAGAGGCCATCACATGCCTCTTGTTTAGCCCAAGACTTCCGCTCTGACGTTGGGCTACATTTTGCCCACCATCGAATTGGACCTCCAGTTGCGCCAATGGTAATATTTTCACTGGCAATGCGAAGTACGATGTTCACATTTTGTGACCCTTGGAAACAAACGGGATTCATGTCGACAAGTCCAGATGATATCACAAATGCGTGGCGGTCCGTCCGAACACTAGTAGCAATTCTGTGGTTTGCTCCCAAGCTGGTCTGGATTTCATCAGTTGAACAGAGCACTTCCATGTCCAAATACTCCAGTTCATTCGGTCGAGCATTCTATAACAGCAACAATAAGCAACATCCCGCTTCACATGCCGGTTACCCTTCCACCTCCCCCTTTTCCCATGATATGTACATTCCTTCCCTTGGTGTTTGGTTCCCCTTACTTGGTCCTGACCATCTTCAGCTTGCCGGGCGAGTAGAGGAAGTTGTTGGCGTAGGCCTTTGGCGTGAAGGCACGAGTGTTTGGCTCCTGGACAAAGTACTCGTAGCCCTGCTTCTCGGCAAAGGCGATGGCGTCCTCCTTGGACTGGAAAGCCAGGTGGGTGCCCTGCATCGAGTCGGCCGAGGACTGCCAGCCCATGAGGGGGTTCTCCCATCTGTGACCCTTGCCGAGGACGTCCCAGTCCATGCGCCAGCGTGAGCCCTTGGCAGTGCCGGACTGGGTGGCCGGTTTGGAGGGCTGGTAGATACTTTACAAGACGGCGGTTAGAGAACGTTCTGTCAGGGGGTTTGCCACAAAGAGAAGGAAGAGACCAACCGGACTGTACGGGCTTGGAGCTCGAGAGGGGCGCCCGAGAGAAGACCTGCGGGGAGGGGGAGATTCTCTTCAGAACCGTCTTGGATGGTCTTGGGTACTGGGGTGAACATCCTATATCACCCAATATCAGATATCAAGTTGGGTATGATGTAGACATTTTGATCGAAATTCAATCATGGAGGGGTCGTACGAGGTGGCCTGGTCAACAGGGACGTCATAGTCGGGCGCATTCCGCTGGACAGGGGCCAAGTCCTCTGCCTTGGGTTGCTTGGAGGACACGGCGGTCGAGTCGGGCGAAGAGGTAGAGCTCTCGAATCGGCGCGAGGCGGGGAGAATGCTTGATCGGGGGGCAATGGTTGCTCTGCGCAGCAGTCTGGCGGCGGCCGAAGCCGTGGATGGGCGTAGCGAAGCCATTGTGAGCTGGTGTCGTCGAGGTCGGGGATTTAGTGAAGCTCGCACCGCAAGCTTTCAGCGCAGAGCTTCAATTGATTGGAGGCGAACTCACAGGTCGTCAGAGCTGCTTGGGTGCTGGACCTGCTTGCTGCTGGGACCTGGCTGGCTGGTGCTTGCGTCGAGTTGCGGCTTTTGGTCCCACCCAGGCGGCGTTCATTGGCCAGCCGGAAACAACCGTTTTGCGCAACAACATTCTTGCTAGCCGGATGATTGGGAACCTTGCGTTTTCCCGCAGCCTTTCCCAGTTGGACCTTAACAGCTCAATTCCGTCAATCGTTCCCGACGACGACGACACTCCGCTCAATTCGACCCGAGCCGACTCCTTTTTGTCTTCGAACCTGAGAATCGCGCGAAAGCCGCGATTACCCCCTCTGCGACAATGAGCTACGTCACCCGCCGGGCGCTTTCGACCCTTATCCCCCCCAAGGTAAGATCCGGCAAGATAGGGAGGGCAGTAACTGGCAAAGGGATTTCGCTAATCGATGTCTCCAGGTCGCTTCCCCCAAGGTACGTCTATTTTGATCGAGTCCGACAGCGAATTCGACATTGGAAAGCCGAATGACATTTGGAGAGCGGGGAGGAAAGAGCTGGAAGTGGAATGAGGGGCGACGGGATCGAGTATGCGATACGTTGATGGAAGGAGGATGCTGTGGAAATGGAAGATTTGGGTTATTGATGCGGCCCGGATCAGCAGCTAACGAAGGAGAATAGGCCATTGGTGCCAACCCCGATGCCGTCCGCATGCAGCGTGTCGTCAACTTCTACTCCAAGCTCCCCCGTGGCTCTGCCCCTGAGGTGAAGCCAACCGGTCTCCTCGGAAGATACCAGGCCAAGTACTTCGGCAAGAACCCCAGCCCTGCGCGTAAGTAGTTCTGTGTTTGTTGCGGATGGCAGAGGAATGGAGCCGGTACTGATCATGTCATAGCTATCGTTCACGCCATTCTGCTGGTTCTCATCACTGGCTATGCCCAGCAGTACTACTTTCACCTTCGTAAGTCTTGAATCGAAAATATCAGCGTGGCAGATGTAAGGCTAACCGATTTATAGGTCACCACAAGAACAACGCCCACTAAGCTGTTGTAGCCAGTGTCGGGAAAGCCTTTTCCGCTTGGAGTTGACTCGGGCGTGTACATAACCTGTTACTGAATAGAGTGAAGTGTCTCATGAAACACTGGGCAACAGAGTTTCTTTTGTTATAGCTCTGTTGGTTGTTCGAGATGATCTATGTCTGCAGGGTGACCACTGATGCAACTCGAAACCGCTATCACACGATTTTATCGCGGCAATGAGGGACGGTGACTTCTGGATCAGATCCAGTATCATCGTAGGGAACTTGTCGTCCTACGAAGTAGTCTGCTGGATGGCCGATTGTTCCATTCAGCAGTGAGGCAGTATGTAATGGGTGGGTTCTTATATCTAAGAATATAGCTCCTATAGCTCTCACTCTCAATCTTGATCGGTTGTTAGTGTGGTGGCATCATACTTCTGCAGGCCACATCATGTTTAGATATATGGCATTGGAATATATGCTGTGCTTCGTCATGGTCGCTCCGTATAGTTGCTGGCTCGGGACTGGCCGTGGAGGGGCCCTTGGGGGAGCAGCCCGATCTTCAAGACTGCACAGACCACCCCCTCAAGCGCTAAGCCCGAAGCGATGACCCTGGCAGCTCTGACCTCTGGGTTGCCAACCGACCGAGTCGTCAGTGCTGCAAGTGGGCAAAAAAGACCTCCGACCACCAGCCGCATCGCCTCACAGGACACTTCCTGCCCTCTTTCTCCAACGACCCTTACCTCCCTCTTCCACGACGAACGAATACGGATCTGCGACCGTGAGGTATCGCCGTTCTCAATTATCCCCAGCATCTTCAGGGTCAAGAGGTACGTACCTAACCTCGCAACCAGACCAGGCCAACCAAGTGGGTTGGTTGCACACGACGAACAAAGTTGCGAGTCGGCTTGGCTGCACCTGAGTCCCTCACTTGCACGAGGCCCAGCCTTCGTTCGACCTGCTCCGCGCTGCGCCCTTGGGCAAACCAATCCCCCCCTGCTTTCTGGAGCTGACTGGAGCCTACTTTCTCTTCTACAGAAAATATTACAGCATCGTCTATCTGTACGCTACGACGGCATAAACTGTCCCGCGCCAAACTGCGATCGGACTAATCCCCTCCTCGATCCGACACCACGAACATTCTACACGGATGATGGCCACTGAGTCACCAAAAGAGCGACCCGATGAAGCTACCATAACTTCTGACGCCGAGCCCGTAAGTTCTCAGAATTGTGCACTCCGTTCGGGGACCACCCCGCGTTTGCTGACTGTCGCCGCGCAATGTTTACAGTCTACCAAGGTCGATACTAACTCGCAAAATGTCGACGTCAACCGGACGCACATAAATGGTGCCTCAACCGACGACGTTGCCAATAAGCACATATCCGACATCGACGATCTTGTAAACTCAGCTGAAGTTAGTGTTAGCGGAGGGTCCGACAACGAGGCGTCTAAGGAAGGTTCCAAAGGTAAAGAAGACGGTGCCAACCATGCCAGACCCTCGTCCACCCTCAAGAAGCCAGCCTCCTTCAAGGCCATCAGTGTCAACAAAACCTTCCTCCACCAAAAGGGAACGGTGCCTCCTGCTCAGACAAAGCCCCTCGAGAAACCCGCGGCCACCCTCAGCTCCTCTCCGACCCCATCTAGTACTTTGACCTCATCTCGACCCCGATTGGTTGCCAAGACCGGGAGTGGCTTGGTCGCAAAGTCGTCTGGCGCAAATGGAGGGAAATCGGGATCAGCTCCAGATGCAAACGCAGTCTGGAACAAGAATCGACGTGAGCAATCATCATGGAGTGGCAAGGCACCAGAAAGTGCCATGGACAATATGCTGATTCATCTTTTCTAGCTGCGCCTCCACCGGAGCCCAAGAAATATACCGATGAAGAACTTAAGAAGTATGGCATCCATATGGCGAACCGGCTTGGGCCCGAGGACATTAAAGGGGAGAATAACTGGGCCGACATCGAAGATGACGATGAAGACTGGGCCCCCGAGGCTATTGTATGGGCCGATGGAACCAAGACGACCATTTCGCACGTCGATGACCATCATGCAGCACCAGCCTCTGTCTCCACGTCCGCGCCCGTTGCTGCGCAAGCGCCTCTAAATGCCGAGCTAGCTTCCCGACAGACATCACGAGAAAGCGAGAGTTCAGCCAAGACCCAAGCCGCGGCCCCTGTTGCCCCACCGGCTACCGTTCCCGGCCCTGCACCGAAGACCCATGTACTTGGTGGCGGCAAAGGCTTGGTGTTGAAGGGTGCGCCCGAGAAGCCAACTCTTGTTGCGAAGCCACCTCCTCCACCCGCCGCTATCAAGTCGCCTTGGGCTGCGATACCGAAGGTCGAAAAGGTGTCGCCGGTCGCAGCACCCGACCTGTCTGGCCCGTCTGCTCCGCGGTACCCCCCGCGTGACCCTGCGTTTTCCGGCGATGCTCGCCTGGCTCCCAAGGAGATCGCTGCCGATGACTTCAGCAGGTCCCAATGGCGGGATGGTCCGGCACACAGCAACAGAGAGCTGTATAACTCGCAATCTGGCCGCTATGAACCTGTTGCTGACCGCCGTGGTCCGGTACGTTCGGATATGCAACAAGGCCGACAGCCTGCGCTTTTGCATCGACCTTCGCATTACGACCAGCAAGGACCACTCGAGCCCTCCGGGGCCTACCCGGCTGTTAGGGACAATGAACAACCCGGCCCCTATGGCCGACGCCGTGGATCGTCTAATGTTAGTGGCGGCAGCGGAAACTTGCACCGGCTGAAGAATCTTGAGCATCCGATGCCTCCTCCAGAGCTCATCAACGCCAGACGTGGATCCATGACAGTTGGCAGCGATAGTCCCGCTTCGCCACGAAACTTCTCACCATCTGGCGGACCTCGCCATCCTCAAGGATGGGTTCCACGAGCCTCTCCCGCGATGTCACACGCGACGCCGTATCACCAGGCACCTTCAGTAGCCAGTGCCCAAGATGCTGTCCCTCCGACTATCCAACAATCTCCACTTGTGCCTGCGGCCAGCCTTGTCGGTGTGACTGAGGAGGATATCGAACTGCAGAAGAAGCTGATGAGAGAGCGCCGCGAGCTTGCACTGAAGCGTCGCCAAGAACAGGAAGCGAAGGAGGAGGCCGAAAGAAAAGAGCGCATTCGCGCAAAGCTGGAAGCGATGGGACCTGCTCCTGAATCCAAGAGTGCCAGAATTGCAGCAGCTAAGGACCACCCACCAGCTGCCACCCAGCCTCGTGAACCTGCCGCGCAGAAGACCGCAGAAACTCAAGGGTTAACGCCGAAGGAGGATGCTCCCACAGCCGGCCCAGCTGAATCTGACCACAAGTCTGAAGCTCTGCCGAACGGAACTTCAGCGCAAAATCCGGCGACTCTTGACAGCGTCGATACCCGGCCGCATACTCACGCCCACCCTTGGCCGAACTCATCAGCCAAGCCAGTTGAACGGTATCAAGCGACTCCGACCTGGGGTCCTCCACAGACCGGACCTGCCAAGAATGTTTGGGGCGCTCCAAACAACAATCGCACTCTGGGCAACGGCACATTCGTGTCTGACTTGGGTACTACGCAGCTTCCTCATCAGCTTTCGAGCAAACCTGGGCCTGGTCCTATAGCCCCACCGAACAGCGTACGCGGCGCCATGGCTCCCACTACCCGCTTGCCACCGATCGGCCCCCCGAGACCAGGACCTCGAAGTGAGCAGGCTCACGAAGCCAAAGCATCTGAGCCGAGGCAGACTGCTTCGTCCGCCTGGACTAACAGCGCTGTAGGCCTACAAGATGAGCTGTTTTCGAAGATGTTGGGTGATTCCACTTCGGAGCGAGAGCGTCGACTGAAGGAGTCCGGCCGTGGGCTTAACGACCAGCCTACCATCAAGGACACTTGGCGGCCAACAAAACTGGATGCCGACGGTAGGCGGATGGAGGCTGCCCCGAAGCAGACAGTCAAGATTGGCGCCGAACGCACTTGGGGCACCGCCGCCGATGTGAAGTCTACAGTCTCTCAACAAGAGCCACCGACATCGAGTGGTGGGCCATCTGAGTACGGCCACCTTACCCAGAGTACTATTAATACTCGGGATATCTCAACAACTTCCATCTTGGGTGCCCCGATTGCGCCCCAGCAAGCTCGTGGGTCGCGTTTCTTCCCCTCGTCCCGCGATGTTCGTCTAGAAAGTAGCATGGAAGTCTCACGGCCCAAATCACCATCTCCTCCACCGCCGGACATGGCGGGTCATCCTGCATTCGATGGAGATGTTGCTCACCCTCACGTGTCTCTGCCTCGTCCCCAGCCTGTTGTACGACTTCCCCCGTCTGCAGCCAATGACCCATCGGCAACTGGCCAACGGAAATCCCAGACCCCAAGCTTTTCGTGGGCGAAAGAAGCTGCCTATAAGGAACCAGAACATCTCTCGCTTGGATCAAGCGCGGCTAATCGTCGACCATCCTTCACCAAACCAGAAAGTGCTTGGCAGGCAAGATTTGACAGCCTGCTCGGCGGACGCAAGGCTCACTCGGGCAATCCCAAGTCCCCCAGTGGCCTCAGGTTCGGCGATCAGCCAGTTGATTTGCGTTCCGAGCCCTGGCCTACTTCACCCTTTTCTGACTCTTCTTCGGCGCTGTCCGGCAAGGATGGATCGGTAACCACCAAGGGCATGGCCGAAGACTGCTTTGAAGAGCAAGAAATGGGATCGCTGCCGCCGGTTAGGATCCCTAACACCGCTCCCGAGGCGGCATGGCAGCCGTCTCCTGCTCCCAAACCTCTTCCAAAGAAATTTTATGCGGTCCCGTCGAGCGTGGATTCCATCACGTTTCCCGTCCCCATGTCGGGAGCTGGCACTATATGGAGTGTGTCGTTCCCTGGGGCCGAGAGGAAAGAGATCGTGGTCCCCCATGGCCGGACTCGTAGCAATCCCCGTCGGGGAGGCCCCCGTGGTGGCAGGAACACCACTGCACCCCATTACCGGCAAGGCGGTAAGGGACGGGACACGCCTTCTTCTTCCGCTGACCAAGGCTCAAGCTCCACAGGCGCCAACCCCTCGCATGGTCGAGGCAACCGTGGCGGCTATCGGGGCCGTGATAATTGGTCACGTAATAACCCAGCGCCCATTCAGACCTAGAGGAAATGAATGGATTCATGGCATGGTGGGATACCGGACCGGCACATATGGATATGATTCCCTTTTCTTTGGAGTCGTCAGCTGTGTTTATCGACAAGTGCAAGTCGAATCGCGACGTCTCAGTTCTAATCACAATGGCCAATCAAGACATTGGCCCCCTACTATATGTTGAACTTGTCGCCTGGGATGCGGCGACAGTGTACTAGTTATCGAACCTCTTTCCTTTTTCAGCGGCATTTAGCCAGTCGAGCATCTCTGCCTTTATCACATTACCCTGGTCGCCAATGGATGCATTTGTTGGGCGAATCGGCAGGAGGCTGTAAGTTCCCTGCTCTGGAATGTCTTTCTGGGTTCTCCTGGGTTCGTTCAGCTTGTTTAACGACCATGAGGAGACTGAACGGAAAAGGTGGGACCATGGGAAGTGAGGTGGGATGTCAAAAGCAAAGCAGCTGCTTGTTTGGGCTTCACAGCTTTTGGGACATTTCCAGCAGGAGGCACTCGAAAAAAATGAACGGGATGGTAATCCGGGAGGTTGGTGGGACATGCGGATGTTCCTAACACATTCCATCATGGTGCCCACCGCCGAGAATCACGGGGTGTATAAGAGAAGGATGGGGACTTGCCATTTTTATCTATAGCGCATGGAAGTAACAATTCCACAACGCTTTTCTCAATCTTGAAGCATGGGCGATAAGCAATACAGATGGGGTAACATTGTAACTTACTAGTTCAGTGCAGTAAATGAGCTCATGACTGTATTATTTGTGAATGTTTTTGTCATGGGTGGCTTGACTCTGTACTCTGGTAAATATTGATTTGGTCGCCCCTTTCTACGTAGGGAGACAATTGTGTCATTCGCCCCGCACTTCCTTCCGTCTTCGGTCGTCTTTCTGTCAGAGTACTTTGCTCCACTCAAGACAACCAACTTGGACTTGGGGATTGCGTTATCGACTCCCACCATCACTTTAGCTAAAGCCTGCACTGTCTTATTAGCATTGACGTATGGTCGTTGTCAAAATGCCACCAACAGCATCTAATAGCGCGATGTCGAACTCAACAAATACCTCATCCGTCCTACACGACATAACTAATCAGAGCCTCGACCCTGACAGGAGCGTACCCGGGTCCAAGAAGGGGCTGATCAACTTTCTTCGAGGCTGGCCCTCACCATCCTTGCTTTCCCCTTCTATCCTGCAGTCCGCCACGACAGCACTCCTATCTGATCCTGCGCTGTTTGTTCCGGCCTTGCAGTACGGCCCAGACCCCGGGTACCAGCCGCTCAGAGAGGAGCTCGCTGTTTGGCTAGGGCAGCAGTATTCGACAAAGACCAGGAGCGAGGAGATCTGTATTACCGGGGGTGCGAGTCAGGGGTTGGCATGTGTGCTGGCTAGCTTTACCGACCCGGCTTATACACAGACTGGTATGTAAGCCGCCCCTGATTCTTATGGGAACCATGGTGCTAACAAGCTGTGAAATGTCAAAAGTATGGGCCTCAGCACCATGTTACTACCTCGCCTGTCCAATCTTTGAAGACGCGGGGTTTGGTCCGGGACGTATCAACGCCGTGCCGGAGGACCAGCAGGGCGGCATGGACATCGCCCTGCTCGAGACCCTGCTCCAAAAGTACGAGCCTCGACAAAATGTTGCTAATCATCGAGAAAGAAAAACCGCCGGTCCGTACAGAAAGCACTACCGGCATGTCGTCTATCTCGTCTCCACCTGCTCCAACCCCTCGGGCACGACCATGCCGCTAGAGAAGCGGAAGGCACTGGTGGAGCTGGCCAGGAGATACGACGTGCTAGTCGTGAGCGATGATGTCTATGACTTTTTGCAGTGGCCCATCGTCACCACACCAACAAAGACTTCATTTTCTCCTGAAGAACTCGGCCCGCTGCTGCCACGGTTGTCAGACGTCGATTTGTCATTACCTTCTCTCTTAGCTGACATCACCGAAGGGAGACGGTTTGGTAATGCCATCTCCAACGGCTCATTCTCAAAACTGCTGGGCCCGGGCCTCAGGACAGGATGGGTCCACGGCACGCCAGATTTCATCACGGGGCTTTCACAGACAGGAGCAACGAGGTCGGGAGGTGCAGGGAGTCAATTTGCCGCGGCGTTGGTGGCCGAGGTCATGAAGGCTGGTGAGCTGGAGCGGCATTTGCGGGAGACGGTCAGACCTGGACTGCAGAGGCGGCATGGGCTTCTCATTGACGTGATACAGCAAGAACTGGGGCCATTGGGGGTGACAGTGGCCGCGCAGGACGGGGCCAGGTTCGGGGGTTATTTTGTTTGGCTGACGTTACCCGAGGGGCTTGACGGCAAGATGGTGGCTCAAAGGGCAAGGCAGGACGAGGAGCTTATCGTGGCCGAGGGCGAGATGTTTGAGGTCCGGGGAGACGATCAAGGGGCAAAGTTTAGGGAGAATATCAGGCTGAGCTTCTCCTGGGAGGAGGAACAAAACCTCAAGGAAGGCGTTGGGAGGTTGGGAAATGTGTTGGGGGCCTTGGTAGGGAAGAAATAATGACTGTATGAATTGGGTGGATCATGATATGATGGTAGAGCATGGAGTTAGAAGAAGGGACTGGCTGCCGACTTGATAAAATTGGTACAAACTGAGATATGTAGATGCTCGGGAATGCTACCAATTTTAATGCAACACACTTGCAGGAAACTTCCATTTGCCAAAAGGGTTGAGAAGCTCCAACAGGGTGTACTACGGGGATCTAGTCGTTGTCGGTTTTGCCGAGTTTGTCCCACCACTACTTTCAATATGTGGAAACGTACACTAATTTGAGGTATACAACAATTCAGATTCCCCATGTGCCAAATAGTACCTATACACTAATCATCTACCCCTCGGGCTAATATCGCCCCCTTCCTTTGCCCATCTAGCTTCATGTATCTCTCTCTAGGTAACCACTTTCTATCCCGTCTCCTTCCCCGTTTTGACTCATGAGCTGTGTTCAAGGCAAATCTAGCGAGAAAGCAACAACGAAAAGGCAACCATAGAGTTTGCGTCTAAAGCCCATGAAAAAATAATACCCACCACCTTAGACTCCGTGACAAGAAAAGACTGGTCATAATGTCATAAACCACCCAAACCAACCGCCCACCTGACCCAGCAAGGCCATGCCGCCAAATCCCATCCAATCGACCCTCCTAGCGAACCTCTTAGCACGTTTTTTTTTGGCCTTCATACCAAGCTCAATTTGGTTGAAAGAATAATGTCTTGTCTCCAACGGTCTCATTCCCGCCAACAGACAACTCCCGTCGATGCAACCATATGAGTTTCCACGCAGATTTCGTGTCCATCCGTAACCGTCCCGTTTCAAAATGTGAAGGAGCCAAGTATCCCTGCCTGGCACATATAGCCTTGGCCCAAAACCGATTGTGGGGGTAGGATCCAATTATATGACAATCAACGCGAGGCCAAGCACACCATCCCTTGCTGACATCAACCGGATCCAACCAACAGCCTTTACTGATTCCTCATCAGACCCCGCCTCATTTTCTCAAACTCCTTGAATCGTAGCTCATGGTTGTCGCATGCGGTTAGCCACTTTTGTCTTAACGGCTTGTCCTGCTCCAACGCGTTGACGTATTCCTGGTAACCGCTATCGCCTAGAGTACCTATCCATGAAAAGCCTTCTGAATTGTGGTGAGCCTGGCGTGTGGAGAAGTGTGTCAACATCGTGCCGTTCCAGTGCGACCAGGCGATCATGTAGGCCTCGAACTCCTTGGCGTATGTGTTCCAGGCTGGACTCCCCATCTTGGCGCCACCAAACGCGAGAGTTGTGGGAACTATGGGTGCTTGAGGAACAGGCGGGCAAGTGAGTGGCGTGGGCTTCATTTGAGGAATAGGAATCCTGACAGAGGGTCTGCTTTGGAACGGCAGATTCTGGCTCAGGTCGGCGAACGAGTTCAATCCGCTCGCCTTCTGGTTAAAAGGCGCGACGTTCTCGAACTCCGCAAATATGTTGGGCCTCATAAAGTCGTCCGTGTCTTCAGATCCTGCATGGGTTGGGTTGACCGGGGGCATCTTCTGCGCACCGTTGACCTTCGGGGGCACCGGTGGAGCAGCGGCTCCGGTGGAGCCAACATGACCAGCCCGCCACTCCGGTTTCGTGGGCTCAACGTGGATCGTTCGGGCATCGTTCGCCGCGGGATGCTGCTGAGCTGATGTCTCGGGGACGGGCGGATCAATGTCCATGGCGTTGGGACTTTTGGTACCGCCGAGGCTAGCGCGTCCAGCACCGGCCGGTGCTCCGTCATCACCACTGCTGTCCTCCTCCTCCACCATTCCGGCGGATCCTGCCGTCAGACGCACACCTCCACCACGGGTCTTCTTCAGAGGCTTGACCGGCCGGGTAGGGGAAACTGACGACCTCGTACCCGACCTTGGAACAAAGATGTTCTCGTCCTTCATCGATTCCGTCCATTCTGTCCATTTCTTGGCATCAAAGGCACTCGTCTTTGGAGCAGCTTCTCGCTGCGGCACGGCTGGTCGTGTTGCGGATACATTGGCGAATGCTTCATTCGAGCCAGGGACTTGGTTTCGAGTCGGGGACTGGCGAGTAGTACGTCGTCTCGCGCGCGCAAAGGGATCGGTCGGAGAATTCGGGAAAGACTCGGCATCGTTTCCGGCACTAAATTCAAATTTAGCCTTGTCTTCTGCGACAAACTTCGTGTTGATATTATCGGCGCTATGTCTCGTAAACCGGGCTTGTTGAATCGGCGAAGTTGGGTCGTCGTCGTCGTCGTCGGGCACCGTAAAACTGGCAGGTTTTCTGGCGTCAGCATCATGTGCGGTCCTTTCTGGCGGTTGCCCATCAAACGCTTCTCGGCGGCGTTTCTGTGGCAAGTATGCTTCCTTCTTGGCCAGTAACACGTTCAAGTGGTCGGTCAAGTCATTTTCAAACAGGCTTGGATGAGAGTCAGCCTGCTGGACTCCACTTGGAGTCTCATACATGCTATGCTGAGGGTTGAAGGCGAAGGGGTGCTTGATGTTGCTGTAAGCAGCGTAACCGTAAGAGCTGACAGAAGGGTGGCTGGCACCAGGCTTGATGACGTTCGGAGATTGTGTACTAT
Source organism: Triangularia verruculosa (assembly GCA_033296885.1). NCBI lineage: Eukaryota > Fungi > Ascomycota > Sordariomycetes > Sordariales > Podosporaceae > Triangularia > Triangularia verruculosa. Next base: position 173,422 of record MU863894.1, read on the forward strand.
GAGCGCCATCTTTTGCACGGGCCCGCTCAAAAGTTGCCGGCATCTCAGAAACTTTGCTGAAATAATCTGGATAGGGATAGTGAGAAGAAAGGGATGCACCGTACACCTTGGGGCCTGTCCTGGCATGAGCAGAAGCTCCTCCGTTCACTGTAGCTGAATCTTGTTAGCAACCAGAGACCTTGATCAAGAGAAGAACTGGCACTTACCGTTCGCGCTGCTATTGACCGACGAAGAAGAACCATTTGCGGCTCCCGCAAATCCGGCTGCACTTGGCGGCGCGGATTCTGGGGGTTGTGCGGTTCGGGGACTGTACCGGGCACTCGCTTTCGACTGAGCCGGGAAGCGTGTGTGGGTGGTCGTCTCGTGGTGTGATGGCTTCTCATTACTGGATCGTCGGAAACCATCTGAACCAACGCTGGCACTTCGCTGGCGGTTGGGCGGTGCTGGTGGCACTTCAGTAGGGAACCTGCGCGCGTTGTCCTTCATGCTCTTGGCTCGGTTGACGTTGTTCAAAGGCTCAAAGGGATTTGTCTTCTCGCCAACATTGGTGGCATAGGGCGTGCTCTGGCGGCTATCCAAGAAAGTGTCGCCAAACTGTTGGGCAAGAGGATCAACAAACTCGGATGCCGGCCGAGGTTTGTTCGCAGGGGTTGCGTCTGCTGTTGCAGTACTCCCGGAGGCTGTGTATGTGTTGTAGTGATGGTTTCTAACCGGCGGCTCGTCACCTGTTGGCGACGATGGCGTGAAGCCCGTCTTTCTTGTTGTGTTTCCACCAAACGCAGCCTGCTGTCTCCGCTCCTGAGCTGCACTCCTGGGAGTTGGCGGTACGTCTTTGGGTCTGGGGGGGACGGGGCGTGTGGCGCTATAGGCAGATTGCGGGTTTGATGCCCTAGACCGTTCCCAAGCCTCTGACTTTGATTGCTCTCTCATCGATTCTGTTTTAGTTTTCGTTCTTGCCTGCCATTGCGAGTATCTTGAAGCCCCACCCGTGCTCGCTGCTGCCGTCGGACGGGTTGGCATTGGAGGCCGTCTCTGTGGTGGAGCGCCATATTTTGAGTTTATATCTTGAGAGGTATTCATGTAGGGATTCCCTCTGACTCCGGACGCTCCTCCGTAGGCTGCGCTCCATCGCCCCAAGCGTGCGCGGTGAGCATCATATTTCGCTTTCTGGGAGGGGTCGGTGAGGATCTCATGAGCCGTCTGAATGAGCACAAACTTCTCCTTCGACTGGTCCTCATTGCCAATGTTGCGATCCGGGTGATATTTGAGAGCTGCGTGTACACAGTTAGCATGGACTTGATTCGACTGTGGCTTGGGTGGAGTCAAACCTACCGAGCTTCTTGAATTGCTTCTTGATCACCTCGATCTCGGACATAGATGGCAGCTCGAGATCCGCATAGTAATCGCGTTCGAAATCAGGTTTGACCATGGTGATCGGATACTGGGCTAGGGCAAGCCCCGCCTGAAAGTTTTCTCAAGAAAGGACCAACTGTTGTAACAACTCCCCCAAGCGCTTGATTTCGAAGCTGGCGACGATTTTCCTATGCTAGGTCGAATACTCGAGAATCTTTTGAGGACAGAATAGTCGGGAAACTTGGCCAACTGCTTATCGTATTGTGCGTGGTCAAGATTAACAGGAAAGTCTTGGTTTCTTCCTTGGCTCGCCGCGCGCACCCAATTTCTAACGAAAGCAAACAGCGCCGTAGGGTCAGAATAAGCGATGACAATCGAGGCCCGATGCAGCAGTCTTGGGCTAGGGTAGTTGTATATGGTGCTACTTGTTACGACCAAGATGGTGCCGTGTCTGCAAGTCGCTTTTTGTGCGCGAAACCTATCGCAGGGCAACTCCGGGCGTTTGTTTGTTGTGACGGCACGTCGGGAGCTTCCCCAGGAAGGGATCGAGTCGCAAAACCGTGAACAATGTGGTGGGGTAATATTGGACAAAAATGAGAGTCTGAAAGTGGGCTGGGCTAGGTGGAAGCAGGAAATCAGTCTCGGCGAACCACCGGATCGGGGGTTAAGTGATAGGTCGTGGGAAGAGCACGCAGTGTGTCGTGCCAACTGAGCGGTTTCCGCAAAGAATATTCGATGTGATGGAGAACTGTGAATGTTGGTTCGTGGTTAGCCGCAGTTTGGACAGGCGCATGCGTTTTGGGAGCACAAGCACGCCGCGCGCAGGCAGTGAATCCAATCCTCGTGTCGCTCTCGGCTTACCTCACCAACAACGATGTCCAGACAGCAACTGCCGAGCAATAAGATGCCAGTACCGGATCAGAAGAATAATCCCAACGAGTGACTGCTTTCCAAACAACAGCAAAAATACGAAGTACCTAACGAGTTGCTGGATGGAAGAGGTCGCCTGGCACGGTTCACTTGATCAAGACAATTAAGTGGGGTCTGTTCAGCTGTCAAGGGCAACATTGGACGGAGCAAGGCGTTCTTGGAGGGGCTGCTAGCGCGTCCTTTTCCCACCAGTGTCACAGTGAAGATGACGTACTTGTTGGTCCCCTGTTTTCTGCGGTTTCCACTGGCTTTTCCTCTTCAAGCTGGTGAATCTGAGGCAAGTTAGCCACGGGAAACCGTCCTGGTCAGTGAGTTCATATATACAGTACTTCTGTTTCACCACATAGACAAGAGAAGCGGTGAGCGCTCTGCTTCGCTATCTACATCCCGTCTCCCGCGTTTCCGCAAGTGAAGGACTCATCCATCTGAATTCTCCATGCCGAATACCATCCTGTCGCTCATTCAGTCGCAAAATCCTGGCTCCGAGTCGGTAAAGCACCTCTTTTCTTCTAGCCACTTGAAAATATTATCTAGCACAAGCATATTGGTTGGCGGCCGGGGCCACCGTATTCCAGATCAATTCATTCGGTCATGGGCATGACACGCGGGCACGGGGCGTAGCTCTTCCTCCCCTCACCAGTTCAAGTTAGAGGGACTGAGTGGGAGGAGATTCGAATTTCTGGGGCTACTTTGTTGCTGTAATGCTTCAAAACAACTCAAGTGCCTCGTCACGGGACACTGGAATGATAGGACATCAGCCTCCAGGTGGGTTGAGGCTGTGCTGTATGTCGTGGGGGAGATGAACTGTCATCTGCCAGAAGCCGAGACCGCTCATAACGTCAGCCTGCATGTGACAGTTCCTAGTACTCAACAAACCAATTCTGCTGTGTGATCAGCATGTCTTGAATATAGTTACTACTGTAGTGATGTCTTTATCGAAGATCTAGATAAGATGGAGCTCTGATCTTCCCTCACCCTGGGTTAGGGTCTTACCCGTAACGCCAGCTTGCCAGCTTGCCGACACCCTCGCAGACACAGGTGAGTAGAAGAAAGAAAGGGCAGATTAAAAGACTCAACTGACAGTTCAACAAGATTGCATTACAGTTCTGTTTGAAGGTAATAGTTATTTATCCCTGCCCATTTCCTAATGCACCCAACTTGGAGAACGCCGAGACACCTGATAGCTCTAACCACCCAACGCATATGCGATACACCTCGTGTCAAAAAGATGTAAACGAACCGAACTCTTTGTAATGCATGTGTCCTCACAATAGCTCACCCTGATATGTCTTTGGACAACTCGTAGCTCCATCCACCATCCCGTCTCATTTTATCTCTTGCCATGTTATCCTTTCTGACTTCATCTTCTGTCAGTCTGTCTGTCCCACTCCAGTTGGCCGAGCTGGTCCTCGCCCTGAACTTGTGCCATCTGTCCTTGCTCTTGCTGAACACCTCCTCCATGTTGAGCGGTGCTGGTGGCCCAAACACTTGCATTGGATCCATACGCTCCTGTGCCAACAGTGCCTGCTTGAGAGCTGGCGAATCTGCCCAGTCCGCCACATTCATGTGCTCGTCTTCATCCTCGTCGTCATCGTCCGTCTGAATCTCAGGGAGCTCAATAGCCTCACCGTTCTGAAACCGAGGGGATGACCGTGTGGCAGTCTTGGTGGTTGACTTTGGAATGCCACCAGCACCAGGCCGCGCCGGCGTCTTGTGGGGATTTCCTGCTTGCCCAGTGGGACGATTCGGCGCGAATGGAATGGCGCCCTTAGAAAACTTGGACGTGTCGAGGTGACCGCTCTTGACGGTGCTGTGGTGCTGCGCTGTGACGGTGGCCTTGAAGAGGTCTCTACTCGCGCTGGGCGGAGGCACGTTGGCGTAGCCGGTCGTGTACATGGACTTGCTGAGTGGCTCCTGAGTGATCCGTTTAGCATCATCCCAGATCACAACCGCCACGGGGCCTGCCGGTCGACTCACCTTGAAACCAGCCGACGGCCTCACAGGCGGTGGCTTTATCATCCGCTGCTGGCTATCGGCCATCTCAATGTCTTGGTCAAACTCCTCGCTCAGGCGAAGGCGCTTATTAGGATCTTGCATCTGATGTGACGCCGCTGGCCTATTTGATTGGGATTTGGAAACGCCTTCATTCTCCGGCTGATGAGGACGTTTCGTAGACCCCTTACCACTTGCCAAACTCTGGTTAACCAGTCGACTTTCCTGGTGCATAGTAGAGCCCAGGCGAGAAGGGGGCCGCGAGGGAGCCTTGTCCGCCAAGCTGTAGTCCGGAGGCCCATTCGGCTGTGACCTAACGGCCGGAGGGGGTGCCTTGGTGTTCTTGGCCTTTTCAATGGCAATACGCCTGCGCTGCGCCTCGCGCTCTTCTTGCTCCTTTCGCTTCAATGCTGCCGAAGAGGCTGAGGTCTTGAGATTGGACACAGACTTCTTCTCATTCAATGAACTCTGGCTGGTTTTATTCTTTACATGCCTTGGAGGTGGCTGCTGCTGCTGTTGGCTCAAGGTCTCCTGCAAATTGGAGGCCAGGACGCTATTTGAAGGATGAAACTGAGACTGCTGAGAGCTGAGAGGATACACGCGCATGACGGTTGGGGCTTGTCGAGTGGATTTGGTGAGAGTCTCCTTTGTAGGCTTGATAGGTCGCTTGGTTCCCTGAGTTCTGACCGAGGATGCGGTGGTGGGCCGTTGAATGGATGAGGGAGGCATAGCCATAGTGACTGTGGAAGTAGCGTCGCCCATGTCCAAGTCGATCTCATCAGAGAAGCCCTGAGGTTCGGTCTGCCCCTTCGTTCGCGGGCTGGTTCGTGTAGACTTAGGAATGGCCTTTGGCAGAGCCTTCCGCGTCGGCGCAGGGGTTTGCAAATCTTGGGGCTGGGGTCGGTGTTGCGATTGAGTGGTTCGTGCCTGTTCATGCTCTCGTTCTCTTTGCTCTCGTTCTCTTTGGGCGATTTGTTTTTCCATGGCAGCGATCTTTTCCTGCTCCTTGCTGAAAACCCGGGCCTTCTCATCCTCTTGTTTGCGCGCCTTGTCCAATTTTTCCAGTTCCTTTTCTGCTCGCTTTGTTTCCTTAATTTGCTTCTCCTTTGCCTTGAAGTCCTTCTCACGCTCTTTAGCCTCAATCTTTTCTCTATCGGTAGATGCCCTAGTTCTCCGAGTGCTGTTGGATCGGACCGGGCTCAAAGGTCGAGAAGCGGCCGAGAGCTGCTGCGTCAGATCCGGGTACACAACATTGTCATCAGATTTGACCGATTCAACCGATGGTCCCGGGTGATGGCCTAGCTGCGCTGTTGAAGGCGAGATCATGGCTTTACCTTCGGCGCTCAGAGCCGCGCTCCTCACACCCAGGCCTTTGGCGCTGAGCAATATGGAGGAGATCTTATTCTTGACTTGCTTCAGGGGGTTGTCCCGGAAAGCACTCCGTGTGGGTGATTTGCTCGGTGATGGCATGAGGCCATGCTCTTCCACTGAGGCCAAGGTAGGTTGGGTTGCCGTTATGATCTTCTTAAGAGAAGCACCGTCACCACTCTCAAGCTCTGCAAGTGTTGGAAAAGCAGGAACGGAGGCCGACTTTGAGTGCCCGGGAGTGCCGCTTGTCCGCCGGGGGCTGACCTGCGCTTTCCAGGGGGAAGCCGGGTTGCTGGGGGGGATGGCAAACTCCAGAACACTCACCGAGGACTTGCCCGTCACACTTTCCATGACATCTATGGTGAAGTCCTTGCGGAGCTGGGGACGGGGGCTGTGTGTCATAGTCACAGAAGCTGCAGCCAGAGTATTGTTAGAGGGAGCAATCCAATCATCATCGTCTTCAGGAAAAGCCCCAGGGCCAGATACCGGCTCTTTCGTCCCCCCAGCCAAATGTTTCGGCGAATGTGATATTTTGGCGTCCGCGATCGATCCTGGGTTGGCTTGTGCTTGAGTGACTGGTGGTACGAAGAGGTTTGCGAGTGATTTGGAGGGCCTCGGGGCAGTGGCCTGTGACTTTCCAAGCATACTGATCTGGTCTTGAAGCAGTTGAGTGTAAGTTTTGTTGTGCTCAGCAATCCTTGCAGTGTTTTCCAGCTGAGCCGTAAGCTCTTCATCAACATCCATATCATCATGATCCTCATCATCCGAATACTGTCTGACGTTGCCCAGGCTCTTTCCACCAGTGTGGCGGTTGTAAAAGCTTGGGCGGCTGAAATCCAAATGACCCGTCGTGGATATCCGGGTACCGCCGAGACTCTTCTTAGGAGCCAATGGCTCGCGAGCTGGCAGCGAAGCGAAGTTCAGGCTGCTCTTGCGAACCATGGGCCTGATCGGGCTCGAGGACTCTGACGGCGACCTGAGATCCTCAGCGTCATCCTCAGACTCTTGGTGCCTTTCGCTGGATAAATTCTCTGTAGGCTTGGGGAATCCCCTTGGAAGGCTGGAAGTGTCCTGCTTCACGGGCGATGGCTTTTGGGGGGACGATCTTCGAGGCGATGATGACGGCTTTTGAGGAGAGGCGGTTTTTTGAGGTGATGGCTTGTGGGGCGAGGCCCCGGCGGGCGGTGACCTAGCAAGGGATGCCGCCTTTTTCGGTGATGGCGACCTTGGGGACATCATGGCGAGCTTAGTGCGAACAACAACAGGACTGCTTTGCTGTTCCCTTTCGGAGGGAAGGTCCTCATCGGCTGGGGAATAGGTCACGGCGTGGTGCGTCTCCTTCTCGTCGGCGAAATCCGATGCCTCGTCGGCGAATGTCAAGGTGGGGCTTGGTTGTTCCCCAAGCTCGTCATGCGCCATAGGCCCCAAATCGTCTACATAAACTTCTGGTTCTGGGCCGTCGACCATATCGACGTCATCGTCCTTGTCACTATAATCCATGTTGACCGTGTCGTAGTTTTGGCTGCCGTGGTAACCAGAGTCCGTGAACGGGAGAGAAGCGGGTGCTGTGGTGGCCACGGCATGGGGAGGCGCTAGAATTTTCGTTGGGCTAGCTGTCCTGAACATAGGGGGCTCGAACTTGTCTTCTGCTACTTGGAACTGTGGCAGCCGCGCTGAGTTCTGTTGATGCGGAATGGTGAATGGATTTGGCGCGTCTTTTGGTGTTGACGAGAAGACATCCGATAGCGGCTGTGTGAGCCCAGTTAGCATTTGACGCGTTTCATCAGCCTCCAGATGCAATTTCCCTACCACTCGAGACTCTAAAGGTCTGATTTTCCGCGTTGTCATAGGCGTCTTTCCACGTAACTTTCCAGGCGTTTTGAAGAGTTCAGCAACATTCCTGTCAAATATAGTTAGCGGCCTGTTCGTCGTTGCACCAAAGAATCACCATAAGCCATACATTTGGTTCTCCGAGAAAATCTCGGCCATGTGCTCGTTCAACCAATCCAACTCATTCCGTGCTGAAAAAGAGAACTCCTCGATCTCTGACTTGGCAATGTCGAGGGCAGAATTCCGTTCTTCCTCAACCCAGGCGGTGGACCCGACCTGAAGTCGAGGGCCTCCGCGTAACACCATTGTCATCAATCGTACTCGTCGTGATCGCTAATAGATGGTGGAAACTGGTCGTCGGTTTCCGGTTGTTTGGCGCGCAACTCGAAGGGTGACAAAGGGCAGGCTGAGCACCTGCAGGAAGAAAAGAAAAGAAGCAAGAGAGAGGACAACGAGAAGAAGACAAGGGCTACGGCGCTGGCGGTTGCAAGAATTGGGAGGGATGGGGATTACCAGGAGCCATCAGGGAAAGGGTTGGGCGGTTGCTTTGCGAAAGTTGTGGGTTTGCGAGCGGGTCGTCTAGATTTGGTTAGCCATTGTTTTGATTCTGTCCAAAACAGGAAAGGTGCAATCTGAAGCACCTTGGTGGGGCCCTCGCGCTCGGCGCTGACGCCTGTTCACGTGCGGGGCATGCAAGCTGTTTGAGTGCACTGTCTTTCCCATCTGCACGCAATGGACCTTTCCATCGCCCAGATTCAAATTGCATGCCAATGCTACCTGCTGACGGTGCTGTGTCCGCTGTTGATACAGGGACTCTTGATCAGGTATTGAATCCGCTCCCTCGTAGGTACCCATACTCGATCCCTTTATACCGTAATCTTGCAGCTCGAGAAACTATCAATGACAGCGCGTTCGATAGATTGGCTGTAAACCAAGGCTTGAAAATCAACGCTTGAATTTGACAAAAGCTGCTTCTGGAGGCATGTGGATTATCACTAGGTATCTTTCCTTTAACCCTTCACCAAACATGATCAGACTTGGTCGCCCTATCTGGCCGTAAGATGCACGGCCATGTCGCTCTCGAAATGCGGTCATTTTCTGTTGCTGATAAGGTCTTTCTGCCTTTCTTTAAGTTGTTTGGGTCAGACAGCGATAATCTATTAGAAGGGGGTTGAACATATCTGGTCTAGCCTCATCGTTGTGTTTACCATTATACTCCTCGAATAAAGACCTCTCGAGATCTCTACTCATCTTGGCAAATACGGTCTCCTTCATATGGCGATACTGATATGATGCAAGTCCCGATGAGCCCTCATCTCCTTAAAGACCAACACCTTGTCCTCTCCATCGTCATTAGCTTCCGCTTCGCTTTTAACTTCGTAAGCGAGTGGCTGCTCTTTAGGGTGGACCGGGAATCACCTGTCTGAATCCCAGAAGGACTTTGTCTAATCTTTTTTTCGTTCGATGTATTGTGACTTGGCGACTATAATTCGGAACCTACGAGGGCAACTCTATGTGGTTTTTCCCATCGGCGCTGGGCTTCCAGATATGTCTAACACTGTCTCTAACAGGCTGATGAACCTTTTATCCAGAAAGGTATGGACCTTGTCTCTGCTATCGGTAGCATCGAAATACCTAAAGCTTTCCACATGGAACATGCACTAGAGGTTCATCCATTGGCGGTCCGTCAAACTGAACCACGCGAGCGAGTCTATGGCTCTTCCCGAACCACTCTCCAATAACACCATGTAAGCATTAAGCAATGAACTCCCAACTTACTCATCGATCCGCACTGGACTTGAGCATGTGGCGCCAAGGCCACCTCCTCGATAACCCAAACTCGTCTAAACCACGCCCTATGTAGAAGCAAAAAAACAGATGTCGTGCACGGCAGCCCCAACAACGGACAAACAGCCTTCTCACTCATCTTCACCAACGTCACGCCTCCTCCTGAGAGGTTTTGGGCAACCTTTGCAAGATTCGGAGCGCCGTCCTAGAGAACTCATCTTGAGGCCCCAACGAGATAGTCACATTCTGAGAAGACGAGCAAATCTTCCCCATAATGGCCACCTGCCCCTTTTACAGTCAATTTAGGCCCGATTAATAATTACAGACTGCATCAATCCAGATTTCGTTGGGCAGCTTCGAATGACGATGAGGCGAATGCAAGTGGGTTTCGAGAGAGCTGTGTATACATCGACACTCGCCCATTTCTCAGCATGTTGGGAGGTTGCCATAGGTAAGTGAACAATGAATAGACTGACAGTCAAGAAGGCGTGTAACACACGAAAATAATTTGGAAACCATATGAAGGCTCCGTTTCATATTCTTCATCAACTGAAATGTTTTGAGGGACGGATGAAGTTCTGTGTCCAAGAAATGAGGCGCGGGAGCCCAAAAGGGAGCCCAGAAGGAAGCCCAAAAGGGAGCCTGATATCTAGGTCGGCGTTAATAAGGCATATCAATGAGCGACGAGAGCTGCTCAATGTAGCCCACTAGGCGAAGCCACGACTGGTCGCAGCCCTGCTATTTCATTATCCATATACAAAAAGCCATGAATGGATTCGGGGGCCTCGTGTTGTAAGCCAGGGCGATACTGCGTAGTTGGGAGGTAACTGGAAACTAGCAAGATTTGAACTGTCTTTGAACAAAGTTTGAAGTTGTAAGACTGGCAGGACCAGGGACTAATAAGTGAGGTGGCGCACGGACCAGCCCCTCTATCGTCTGAAAATGCGAGCGTGAATGGGGAACTTGTGAAAGGAAACATGGAGACACTACCTACATCAGACGTAAGTGATGGGATGATTTCATGCGTGCAGGGTAGAATGTGTGAATATGTTGATTGGATGTTCTGTATCTCTAGAGGAGCAAAACGGACGGGGTTACACGACGTTTGGTCTCAGGAGCGTGGGAGTGGCAATCAGGCCCACTTTAAGTTTAATGGCCCAGTCGCGTTCAGCAAAGAAAGTCGCGTCCTGCATCACCGTCTGCGCTTCTCAAAAGGTTGGGTCGTCCTTGTCCTTGTCCCCCCCAAATATCAATCAACAAGCACAACACACACATAGCCTAGGTTCGCCGCATGTCAGTCCGACTTGCTGTCTTCGGCCGCACTCAGCATCAAAAATGGAGATAGAGGTGTCAGATCCGACCGACTGGCTGGGAACACCACTTGCCCACTTGAAGCCCGTCGAAGAGGCCTTCCGCTGCCACGTGTGCAAGGAGTTCTTTACCTCACCCATGCTGACATCATGCAACCATACATTCTGCTCGCTTTGCATCAGGAGATGCCTCAACGCCGACAGCAAATGCCCGCTTTGCAGAAAGAACGATGACATCTCCAAACTACGGGGCAACTGGGCCTTGCGAGAGGCCGTCGAAGCCTTTGTGGGAGCTCGAGATGCAGTTCTCAAATTTGCAAGAACACCCGTACCAACTGCGCCATCAAAATCACCCAAGCGAAAAGCTGCCGAAGTGGACGACTCTGACGACGAGTTTCAAGAAAGCAAACGACCGAGGAGGTCTACGAGAAACCGCAAGGCAAAGGGGTCAGAAACATCCAGTCAGATTACGATTGAGGATTCGGAGGGCGAACTGCCAGAAAGCATTGACGTGGAAGACGAATATGTGCCAGAGCCCAGTATGTTCAAGGTTGACTCTCAAGTTGCTGGCGACGAAGTTAACCGATTCTCAGATGATGGACTCGTTGCGTGCCCGATATGCGAACAGCGAATGAAGGAAATTCTTGTGGATAGGCATCTTGACACTTCGTGCCCAGGCGAGCCTCAACCTCAGCCGAAGCACACTCCGACAGCCAACCGCTCGGTCGGCCATACTCTCCGATCACCCCCCAAGAGACCGCCAGCAGCCCCCACCAAAGCCCCTGAGCGTCTTCCGACGCTCCAATACTCCATGGTAAAGGACCAGGCTCTTCGCAAGATTATGCGGGATCTCGGTCTCTCCACTTCCGGCAACCGACCAATGCTCGAGGCAAGACATAGGGAGTGGCTTACACTTTGGAACGCGAACTGCGATTCCGCCCATCCCAAAACCCGCGCAGCTCTATTTCAGGATTTGCAGGCGTGGGAAAGGACCATAGGCACCATGGCACCCACCGGTTCCAAAGCAGCCAGCACGGGCGCCCAAATCAAGGACAAGGACTTTGACGGTGGAGCTTGGGCGGCAAAGCACGACTCCTCCTTCAAGGATTTGATTGCGAATGCAAAGAGAACTAGGCAGCTGGCCGAGCAAAAGGCCAAGGAGGCTGCTGCCGAGGAGGCCGCAAAGCAAGAAGCACTCTCGTCAGCTCCCAAGTCTCCGGTAGCCCCAACGTCGACACTAGCAGCGGCGGAACCGGCTCCGTTGGCGCAGACACCAGTGAGGCCGATACAACCGCCAGCACCTCCACCGAACCAAGATTATAATGTAACGGGGGAGACATTACGTGGAAGTCAACAAGCCGTCATGGCTGCCGACCATTCTACGGTAGCACCGCCACCACCCCCGCCATATTCTCGCCCTGAGCAATGGCAACACCAACCTCCTCCAGCGCGGGCCTACCAGCAACAGCCGCAGCAACCAACACAGTACCAGCAGCCACATTTGGTCCCCTCATACTCACACCACCCTCTACCCCCACACCCCCGAGGGCCTGAAAATTATAAGCATTGACCCAACACTGATCCAAGAGGCTATTACTGAGTCAGCAGAACTCAGTAACAAGGGCGTCTTTGACCTGGCCTTCATTGCGTTTTGTATTATTATATATGTAGACAGATCTGATCCAATTTCTGAGCGTCAGACGACCGATAATTCGTCTCGGTCTGGCAAGGGGTGGGTTGGTAGTTTTAGACATGAGATAAAGGGGTAATTCAGGTTGCGTAGAGGCCTTCTTTGCTTAACCGTCATGGATCTTTGCCGAATCCGCTTTGTCAAAGATATAAATACGCAGCCTCGGACATCGGTCCTTTTAGAGAGGAGAAAGAGGGCAGGCATAGTACGAAACCAAATGATATTTCCTACATTTTGTTGGCGTCCGACAGATAGTCCAACTTGAATGATGTCCCGGCTACCTTTGTTTCCAAACAACGTTATCCAGCGTTTTCACAAGAAAAATGCTCAACGCCATGCTTCCCAACTCCTGCGCCATGCCATAAATGTGTACTCGAAAGCCCCTGATCATGGAAAATCTGACTGGTCGTAAAAATCGTGAAACTTTTGGACCACGACGACATGCCGTCACAGCGCAAACCCCGTCAAGCATGAACTAGTATACACAGATTCGAATTAGCATACATGTATTGACATAAAACCCCTTGTACCAGACCACGAATTATTAACCGAGAGTAAGCCTACCCATCATAGCCTCCGCCTCATCGGTCTCTTTATCTTTGACAGGGACACTGCCAGGCACTTGGCCAGCAGCCTCCAGCCTCTTGCGCATTTCCTCCGCCTCCTTCTGCTCCTCCTTCTCCCTCTCCTCGGCTGCCTTCTTCTCCTTCTCCTCTTCCTTCTTTCTCTCCTTCTCCTTCTCCTGTTTCTCCATCTCGGCGAGTTCATCGTCAATCTCAGCCTCGTCCAGCACAGCGGTTCCGCTGGCCTCGGCAAGGATCTTGCCAACCTCGTCTGCATCCGCCATCTGCTCCCTGAGTCTGTCGACAACTTCTTCTACTCTCTCCACGCCACCGGCCTTGGCCGTGAGACTCTTGAGCGCGTCTGATGATGACTCCATGACCTTGACGATCTGGACATTGTCGCTTGCCTGTTCGAGCTGGGTTTGGACCTGCTCCAGTTGGTCGACTGTGGCGTATCGCTTCTCCAGCGTCTGCTCGGCCAACTTCTTGCTCTTGAGCGCCGCCAACGCCGCTACTCGGTTTTGCTTCGTGACTGCCTCCTTGGCCTGTGTCCCAAGCTCCTCGACTCGTTTCGACAAGATGACCGTCTGGTGCGTCAAGGATACCAGCAATTCCTTGAGCTGGGCGATCGAGGCGTCCTCCTCTGTCAGGCCCTCTGCCTCTCCTTCTCCGTCCTTGATCTTGACCGTCTTCCCGTCATACTCAATCATTTGTTTGTCCCGCGCCAAAAAGACCAACAAAACATCCATATCCGTCTCCGACAACTCCTTCCCGCCTTCTACTAGCTGATCATTGAAAACCTTGGCAAAATGGGCTCTGGTGAATGTCCTCTCAAACCGACCCTCTGTCTCCTTGATGCCCTCCCCAAAAGCCTTGCCCGCCCCCTCAACATTTTCCACTACTACGAACTGCCCCGCCGGTACTTTGTCTCCGCTGCCCCTCAAGAAATCCGTCACGCCGGCCGTCTTGAGAACCCATCCGGCCAACCCCCAGACCGACCAGGAGCGGGAGTAGATGCTCTCTTTCTGCTCGAGGAACTGCCTGAGCGGGACTAGCTCCTTGTTTTCCACAGCCTCTTTGATCACTAAGCCTAACGATAACGGGCGACCGTACTGCTTTGTCTCGAAAGCGCTGACCAGTCTCTCATCCGTGTTCAAGACAAGCAGGGAGGGTTTACTGGACGACGTTGGTGGTGGTGCGAGCCCTGATTTGGCTACTTTGGCAAGGGCGCGACGCCAAGCAGAGATATTGGCGGCATAGCCGTCGGGATTGAGGGTTCGTTGGGCGGCGAAGGAGGAATACAGGGCTGGCAAGCGGGCTCTGTTGCATCCTTGTCAGTAGAGGAAGATAGGACTGTGAAATAATATGAAGACGGACTTCCGGAAAGATGGTTCATTTTCGACTAGATAGTCTAGAAGTGACTGAGATTTCTGAGGCATGTTGACTGACAGTACCAGTGATGAATTGCTGGTACGTAAGACTTGGCCGACAAAGGTCGGAAGGATGGCGACGAGCTGGGCAACCAGCCAGCCTTGGAAAGGAGGATGTGTCGTACTGAGAGCGACGCGCTAAAGAAGTCCAAGCTACCAGTAATTGGGCAGCAGAAGCAGCAATAACAACTGAGAGTCCGCTAGTCCTCAAGTTGAGCTTACAGATAAGGTTGAAGGATAACAGGCGATAGATAGACAATGACGTGGTGCAGGGACCGTGTTGACTGGGGTCAGGGTTCTTTATCTTATCAGCGTGTCATAGCACGTATCCGCTGGTAGGTATCCCTCGGGCAGTGTGGGGTAAGCATATCAAGGAGGTTAAGCTCCTACTCAAACATAAAAAACATGAGGATACCGCTGCGTCTATTCTATGGTCCTCGAGTCGCCAAGTAGACATTAACTCAACAAGTCATCGGTAGTATTAACCAAACCCGTCCTTACTTGGACCACTTGCGTCTCTTTGGCTCTGCAACGGCGCCGTCTCCATTCCCGCAGCGGTCGCTCCTCCTAGAGGGTTGATGAGGCTCGTCCTCCTCGTCCGTCTATCGTCATTATCAAACGTCTCCTCTTCCACGTCCACCAGGTTCTCCTCGGGCCCTGCTAAGTCCACCTGTAAACCTTGCTTGACCTGGTCGTTCAGCATCGCTAAAAAGTCACTGGCCACCTCGAATCTTTGAATGCCGTTCTCCCCTGGCAGCAGTGAATACATTTTCCTCGCTTCATTCAAACACCTTTGAGCTTGGATGTATTTCTCCTGAGCAACCCAGGCCTCAGCACCGAGCACACTCCACAGGGCCGACTTCCGCCGTCTGTTCCCCCACGCCTGGGAGCCAGCCCCTGACTTGGATGCGTAGCAAATGGCCATGCGTTCTTTGAGCAGCGCGTCGCCGACCTTGCCCATCAATCTCGATTCCAGTACTTTGATGCCCCATCTGACAGCCTCGTCTATCCCAGATCCGCCCCGGAGCCGCAGCAGCTCCAATGCAAGTACTATGCAACGTGTAGCACCATACAGTGAATTGCACCGTGTCTGGTAGGAATAAAACGCATTGTCAAGCATCTGGTTGATCGTCTCGATGCGAGTCTTGGATGACATATTCTGTGGCATAATGAGCAAAGCAAAAGCTGCCATTTCGTTGGTGGCCGCATGATATTTCCAGGCCTTGTCGTTTTTAAAATCTTCCCGCAGGAGGTCGTACGTCGACATGGCCAGCTTCCAATCCCTAAGCATGAAAGCAAAATCTGCCAGTCGGCGCATAATGGCCTCGGGGCTGTCCGGCCTGTAGAATCCAGACGCATCGTAATTGCTCGATGAGCTTGCTATCCCAGATGATCTACTAGAACTGCCAAATGCCCATCTTTTGGATAGACTCATGAATCGCCCGCTGATGCCTTTACGTTTCGAGGCCACCTGGTCGTTCCATACCGAAATGTTACGCTCCATCGTGGGAATGAGAGACTGTGTTGCCATTTCTCTGACAAATGTTCGTATTGCTGTGGCATCCGATTCAAAGATATGTCGTGTTGGATCCTCAAAATCCTCCTTGGTCTCGCTCTCCTCAATATCTGCCAGTTCCTCAGCTGCTGTCATCCAGTCGCTCCTTGGTAGTGGTATGCTATCGTCGTCTGTTTCGGCGCTTTCGGAGCTTCTCAGCCTCAACAAGTGACAGTGTAACCCAAAATTCCTCTTCATCTGCTCGAAAAGAGCCATAGATTTGCCGATGTCACTGTTCTCTTCGTCGTGCACCAGGATATAGTACCGCAAGTATTCCCCATCCACCCACACAGGGTACCGACTCTCCCCTTCCCTTGTTTCGGTATACAGCCGATGTAACGCCTCAATAGGGTTCGGGTTTCGTGAGCTAATGGCCATCACGCACGCCACCGGGTGGGTGAAAGATTCGTGGGGTGCAAGCGGCATGCCGGATAACAGTCTTCGAAGATACAGTGCATAGTAAGGGGATGTCGCCTCCACGTCTAAACCCATCCTTGTCGGTGTTTGTGGCTCTACCGTCCCTCTGTATGCCTCCTCAGCAAAACTGAGGTGCCGCTCTACAACCTTTTCCACGTCCAGTATTGGATCCTCTTTTCTCCGGCCTCCTTTCTTTTCTGAGCCGTTAAGTCCATCCAATACGTCTGGCATCTGTAAATTCGAGTGATCCCCGAACTTGGTAAACCTGAGCGAGAAGTCTTCCCATGCCCTTGACACGCCGTTGCTATCCCTCACGTTTACTTTTCCCGTGACCCGTTCCCCAAAGGGTCGAAGAAGTTCCCACAGCCCTTTCTGAAACCCCTTGGCGTTGACAAGTTCGTCGACATCTTGGCTAGCATGTATTGCGACATGCGGCACGAAACTCTTGAGAACGAGATTAAGGGGGTCCCCCGGAGAATCTGCAGCCTCTGTGTCGAGTAACGAAGCTTTGAATCCTGCTGTGCCAGCGAATATCGACCCTGTCATTGCGCGGGCTGGAGATCGGGTTGATCGAATGGTGGAAGCGGGGGAGGCATCTCGCGGCGAGCCGGGTGGTGTGTTATTGAGAATGGTCGAACGGAAGAGGGAGGCCGATTGTGGACGACGACTGGTGCTGTTTGTCCGTAATGGCAAAGAGAATTCTGATTGCGAAAGAGGGTCGGTTGGCGAAGAAAGAATCGAAGATGCGCCTGGCCGGGGCTTTTGTGGCCCAGAAAGGGATCGGATTAAGGAGGAGGCCGCGAGAGGGGGGGACTGAACCGGCGATGGTGTTTGAACCGCATCTTCGTGGGGTTGCATGGAGTTTGAGTTAGGTGACTGTGAAGATGAACAGTCTAATGCTGCGGGTTGTGTATGTCAAGCGCCTGTTGATGTAAATAATTCGGTTATGTCGCAAACATGTCCAGTGTCTGTATATCGAGTTTGGAGACCGGGACCTCCGCTGTTCAGTGGGTTCAACTCGCTGGCGGAGCAATCAGGTCGTGATTGCAGCAGTCGGGTTCTCTGAGATGTCCGGCCAATTAGGTGTGACATTTCAGCGGGGTGGATATCGTCACGTGGAGATAGCAGGCCCCACCACGGGCAGTTGTTTGTTCAGTGGGAACTCATTCGCATTTCAGCATGCCGACACGCTGGAAGAGACGACTGGACGATGTGGTCTGTCTAGGAACTAGGTATACTATACACTAGAGTTGCGGTCTCTCACGAGAGTAGACCCCGGGGACTTTCTATTTAGATAGACTTTCTCGTCTGGTTGGAATACCCAAGTTGCGAAACTGTCCACACCAAATGCTGGATGCCAGTCCTGCCTATGCCCGCGTAATACAAGGAGGTCCTGTGAACATCACATCTCGAGGCTCGCCCAGACCCCAGCTTCATAGGTTTTCAACCGATATGCTTTCAACTCATGAAAGAACAACCGACGTCTTGGATCCTCATATATCAGCATACCCGCAGCGTCACATAGTCTGTGGCATACAAGGCAAGATGTCTGCTCAATATATAGGCTCCCTCCGCACTCATGACAGCTTATTGCTCAGCATCCACGCATAAGGAAGCAGGATATCTGCTCGCATCATACCTGATTTTGCACGGATGTTTGTGCCGACACATAGTCCCCAACATCTTTCCTATGCCATAGAAGCTGATTTCTGTAAGGTCTCGACTGCCGATTGAAAGCAGCAAGGTGCAGACAATAGCCACTCGGCTGAATACCAATGTTGCTGGCGTGGAACCACATTGGAGACTTGGAGTAACGTTCAACTTGGCCGACGAGAAAATCTCGAGGTAGTCGTGCCGAGGAACCGATCCAGCTGATGCTCTGTTGATTAACCAACACACCCATCTGTAAGGGGAGATGCGGGTTCGGGGCCTCGCCCCTGAATCCTTGCTCGCACCCCAGCCCCTTGGCACTGCGGGATCTGCGTGCCAAGCGCTTGGCTGCCGCGATGCGAGTGCCGAGAAGTCTCCGCACTGCTAAATTAAACGTCCATCCAGCTTCTCCATCCACTTTTCTTCCACTGGCTCATGCGCTCAAGAGATATTGCTGGCAAAACTTGCTCAGAATACTAGGATTCATCTTCCGCTATACTTCACGCTACACTTATTGGTTTGTCAACTTGTGGGCTAGACAGATATTCGGCCACGCTTGGTTCTCTGTCTCAATGATTGGAATGACCAGATTAGAATTTGAATACAAGCTTTGACAAGCACTGACAAGCCTCACCAAGAGTTCTAGAGTTGCAGTCCGCGGAGGTAAGCGAAGGGGGCTGCCAGGTCAGCTCGCCAACAGCGAATTTATCCCTTCTTCCATGCCGCTGTACTTTATTTTCCTCGCCAGGAAATGGGTGCATATGGCGTAAGCCCTATAAGCTGAGCCCACTCGACGTTCCACTGCGATCGATGAACCATCGACTTTGTTACATTCAGTTTACGTACCAGCATCCAGTCCCCCTTTTCCTCCATGGATCGGTAATGGTGCAAGCCGAAATTCCTAGCCGCTGGCTTCGCAGCTCGGTGGCGATGGAGGCCATACATATACAAGTGATCATCCTGGAACTTTGGCCCGCGCAATGAACTTACTGTCCTTTCATGTTCTCAAAGTACCTTTTTGACCCACGACATGTTGTTCGAGCGTTGGTTAGCCGCCGGGCTGGTTGGCCTCTTGACTGCCGCCGGAACAAACGCCCAAGCCTGTACATCTAACCTTGTCATTGACAACTTCACCAAATGGACGAGCGGTGTCAATAACCTGGAATCTCCGAACGGCGGTGGGTAGTCCTCTCACTCTTGTATTCTAGTGACTGACAAGGGGCAGACGATGGTTCAATGGATTTTATCGCCGCCGCAACTGGTCAGGTCATCTTTACCCCGAGAGATTCCACATCGTATTTCTATGAATCATTCGAGTGCCAAACCGCGGTAACAAATGGATATGGAGGGTTGCAATTTACTGTTGAGGGCCCTGCAGGTGCCTCATTCGCTCTCGAGCTTCAAACAACTTCATCTTGCAGCGCCAACGATGGGACACACAAAAGTCACTACATCATCATTGAGAACTTGACAGGCAGTCGTCAGACTATCAATGTTCCCTTGGTCGGTTTTGACAACGAGCCCAACTACGATGCCGTGGTCGGATGGGTCTGGGCCGCATTCTCGCAGCCCAACGTTCAGTGGTCGATTGGCAATATCACATGGATTTGTGGAAATGTGGCTCAGCCAACATCTCCGGGTGTAACGAGTATGCCGTCATATCTCTAGTGTTCTGTTTCGAGTGTCTAATTGTTCTCAGGTCTACCAACAAGGTCGACGATAGGACCTACTGCTACTCGGTCAACAATCTCGCCACCGGTCACGACCAGCCAGCCCGCAACGTGCTCCAATTTGCTCATTGACGATTGGGCATCTCAGTCCCGACTCACATTTTTGGGCTACAATGCTATGGGACAGGCCACAAGCGACGATGGCACCATGTCGAGTGTGGTTGTAAGCAACAACAGGGTGCTTCTCAACCCCAAAGACAGCAACTCTTATTTCTACAGTCAGTTTGGCTGCCTGAATGCCAACAACAGATATGGGGGCATCTCTTTCAGAGTCAGAGCCGCACGAGGGACAAGCTTCTCAGTGGCTCTGGGGTGGTCCGATGCTTGTGGTTCAAACGATGTCAAGACGGTCAGTCTGACAACGGCACAGCTGAAGTGGACATTTGATGGCACCGAGAAGCTCTACTCCTTCCCCTTGTCGGCCTTTGGTGGTGTCGACACGACAAAGCTTGATATGATCTTCTTTACAGGCCTGAACGCTGGTATCATTCTCGGTCCCATGTCGTTCTACTGCGGATCGACCGCCAGCGAGTACACTCTGCCAGCAGCCTCCCCAGCTCCATCTGCCCTCACACGGACAACGACCCAGGTGGCGGCCCCGAGCGCCAAGGGCTATGTGATCGACACATTTACCAACGAAAATACCAACTCGCTGGGCGAATGGCACGGTCCAGACGAGGGCATGGCAGTTACATTTGGGAACAATGCCATGACCATCCGCACCAACGATTCCGATCAAAGTTGGAACACTCAACTGACCAACAAATGTGCCGACCTCCGGAACTTGACAGGAGGTTATCTTCACATCGCGTATTCGGGCAGCAACAAGTTCAGCATCGCTCTCCAACAGCACAACTCCAAATGCAACGAGACAATGGCTCCTTATCCCGAGACGTGGGACTCGGTAGAAGCGTCCCGTTACGCCACCGCAACAGACATTTACGTGCCCATCAACCACTTCAGCGTCAACCTCGGCCGGGTTATTGGCTTCAACTTCCGCGGCTTCTACACCGCCGAGCCGACCACCATCACCAAGGTCGAGATCACCACCTCCCTTCCGTCCAACTTCAAGATCCCACCCAAGCTAGCCTCAGGCAGGCTTGTGTTTTCCTGCACCCGCCCCAATTCGTTTGCTTTTGCCGTCGACGACGGAAATCCAGAGTACATCCCCCAGGTGATGAAGATTCTCAAGGAAGCCAACATACCCCTCACTTTTTTCACTGTCGGCCTGCCCTTGCTAGACCCCAACACCGGACTCGCCGCCGCCTACAAGGACATGGCCTCCCGCGGCCACCAGATCGCCCTGCACAGCTACACCCACCCCAAGATGGAAGGCCTCGCCACCGAGCAGGCCATAGACTGGGAGATACAAAACGACATTGGTGCCGTCCGCCAGGTGTTCCCGACGCTGAGGTCGTCCTACTTTCGCCCTCCGTTCGGAACAGAAGGTGCGAGGATGCGGCAGCGGCTGGCAGCCAATCTGAACGACCCCGAGCCGTACATTGTCGGGTGGAGCATCGACGTCGAAGACTGGCTCTGGGCCGACTCGCCCACCCCGAACAAGCAGCTGGACGCCTTCAAGCGAGATCTGGCAAAGGGCGGCAACTTGATGGTGATGCACTATCTGCACCAGAGCACGGTGGACTTGCTCCCCGAGTTCATCAAGCTGGCCAAGGCGAGTGGAAAGAGGCTGATGAGAGTCGATCAGTGTTTGGAAGATCCAAAGGCGCCGGCGCTGACATGATGGAAAGCCAATGGAAAAGACTGTCGTTGCCGGATGCATGTAAGTAGCACAAGTCAAAATTTGTAGGCAAAAGCAACATGTTTCTGGCTGCTGGCCAACCTGCAACCCTTGGACAAATGAATCACGTAAAAAAGGCACCTAGGTATCATTGAAAACCAAGCGATATACAATCCATGCTCCAGCCAGTTAGTTCATTTTGCCTTCCATCCCGTGGTTACACATACCCAATCATCTTTTCTGGACATTCCGTCATTCTATGGATTCGTTCATACGTCCTCAACCGCACAGTTGGGGTGCAGCACATAAACGATCTTTTGCGCCGCGGCCGAGGATCCAGCCTGGCCATCCTCTGTATCTTCTTGCATGCCCTGGCCACGAATAGCCATGAGGATGTTTTCCTGTTCCGTTCAAGTTAGCAACTCGATGGTCATCAATAACGGATAACAAGCCACATACCTTGACCATCTTCTTCAGGACCTTCTTCGCTAGCGCCAGCTCCCGCTCGTATTCCTCCTCTCCACTTAGTTCCTCTTCTTTCTGCTCCAAGTACCACTGTACGAGATCCTCGCCTTCGATGCCCTCGCCACTGCCCGAAGTCTCATCCTCGGCAACCTTGGACACGAGCATGTTGACGATCGAAATGTACTTGTCATACGAGATTGTCTGCTTCTCGCTGTGAGCGGCGGCGGCAGAAGCATCTCCCATGGCCGTGTCGCCCTCACCGTCGGCCTCGGGAGGCGCCGACGCCGACGCAGCGTCAGCAGCCGCCCTCAACGTAGCTCCGTCCTCAACTGGCTGCTCATCCTCTTCATCAACTTCGACATCGTCATGCTCGACAGAGATGATACTCTGTCTCAGTAGATTGTAGGCTTCGTTGACGAAATCTGACGTGATGTCCTCTACGCAGTTCGCCTTGGCAATGGCCTCCGACAATCTGATCATACTTTCCAGTTGCCTGACCGTGATACGGTAGCTGTTCTTGCCAATGCCGCCCTGGGCGTCATCGGCTCTGAGATCCTTGTACCTTTGCACGAGCACCTCCTTGGCCTCGTCGGTAAACTCTGGCCGGTAGGTCCGGGCAAAACGGATGTATCTTTGTAGCTGTTCGGTCGAAAATTCTGGCACAACAGCCTCGTCGCGCAGCTGGTGGATGCCGACAATGTGTGAAGCTAGATGACGGTCGACTTGCTCGTTGCATTCGTCAAGAATGACAAAGAACAAATCAAAACGGGACATGATAGGGGCGGACATGTTGATGTTGGCGCGGAGAGATGTCTTGCGGTTATAACGGCCACCGACAGGGTTTGCGGCAGCCAGAATAGAGGTGCGAGCGTTGAGGGTGGCCTGAATACCGGCTTTGGCAATAGAGATGGTCTGCTGTTCCATGGCTTCGTGAATGGCGACTTGATCAGCGATATCCATCTTGTCAAACTCGTCAATGCAGCAGACTCCATTGTCTGCAAGCATCAGAGCACCAGCTTCGATGGTGAATTCGCCGGTCTCTTCATCTTTGACCACGGCGGCCGTGAGACCAGCTGCGGAGGAGGCCTTGCCGGAAGTGTAAATTGCCCTTGGGGCAAAGTTACAGACATACTTCAAGAACTGCGACTTGGAGGTCGACGGATCACCAACGATGCAGATGTTGATATCACCACGAAGCTGCATGCCCTCGGCCGTGCTCTTGCTCACGCCAGACAACATTTGCAGCAGAATACCCTTCTTCACGATCTCGTGGCCGTACACCATGGGCGCGATCGACTGCACCAATCTGGAATAGATGTGATCACTGTGCACCATGGCACGGAGATCGTCCACCTCGGCTTGTGTATACGAGCTCAGCGTGGCATCCTGCATCTCCTTCAGGCTCTCCGCCGTCTCAACCGCCACATTCCCGTTCAGACTCCCAATCATGTCCACAATCTGAGCCTCACCAGAGGCACCAAGGGAAGACACATCTGGCGTGACCATGCAGGCCAGGAATGCCAGCCTGTAGGTCAAATCTCTGACACCGAGCGCTTTCAACCCGCCCACACCACTTCCACCTGCATCAGCACCCCTATCATCTCTCACCGCCACTTTTCTGAGACCTGGCAGACCGAGCTGACTGACATCTGGAACCACGATCAGGGCACCTGTGAAGATGCACTTCTCTCCTGCCTTTGCTCTGTCGACAATCTCTCCTCTGAGGATCACATCCATCGTTCTTGGCATGCTGCCGGTGGGAATTTCACTGCTGTTCTCCTGCACTCTGACTTTCTGCCAGTCGACGAACGTGCTCTGCCTAATGTCTAATCTCCACGCGGTCCTGTTCTGGCAAGTGGCGTTGGGGCATTGGGTTGGTTCTGTGTACCGGAAAGTCTGCTCAACATCTGGAACAACAGCCCGGCAGCCCTCACAGACGAATGTCGCAAGGGCCAGTTCGGGTCTGACCTCGGATGTACGAGTGACGGTGCCGCTGATACTCAGAAGCTGGCCTACATTTCTGGCCCTCATCGACCGGACTCTTGACACAAGGGGAAGATTGTAGAAGGCGATGGCAAACAGCTTATCAGTTTGCTGATTCGCGGTTTTGCTATTCATTTCGGACTGAGTGCCTGTCCCGCCGAGTGTGCTGCTGCCAGTACCATGGTGCTGGCTTGATGCGGTTGGTTGCCTATGCTCCCTGAAATATTGTGGCTCGTGTTTTGCGATCTGGTTGTGCAGCGCCGCTGTCAAAAAGGGCAAGAAGCGGTAGTAGTTGTTCATGATACCATCGGCCAAAGCGCCATTGTTCCAGCTGAGGAGGTGTTTGTAGTCGACATACAAGGTGGATAGTTGATAAGTGCGCATACCGTGGATTTGTGCGACGTAATAGCGGTCTGTGGTCACAGCTGAAGAAGTGGGCTGGCCAGAGGAAGTGGGTGTTTCGACAAATCTATCATGATAAAAATGTTATTACAATCATCTGGCTAGAGAACCATGGCTGCGATCGTACCCTTCAATAAAATTCTCAAAGTGGTCCTGGACCATGCGCCCGATACTATCTTCCACTCGGGGAATATTGGCAGGATCTGTCGGTCTGGCCCTCACTGGGACCTGATCGTCTGCAAAGCCATCGCCGGCGCCAGCACCTTCGTCATCACTGGGCGCGCCGAGACTTTCTGAAGGAGGACCACGAGGTCTCCCACTGGAGGGGAACTGTTGCCTCCCGCCGGCGCGGGGTGTCCTCGATGGACCATCCGACATCATGAACCCAGCATCGCTGGAGGCTGAAGGGGTTGCCATTTTTTCGCTACTATTATTTTCGTTTCTCGTACAAAGCGTATCGCCTCTTGACAGCCGGTGGAATGAGACACAGCTGTATTCGGGGGCTGGTTTGGTTGTTTGGTTGTGAATGCGACCAAAACAGGGCGGGGAAGATTGGACCGGGATGAAAGATTGTCGCAAAGAAAGCTGCGTTGTCAGCGCGGTTGTCAGGGACAGAGACGAAAGATCCACCGAGTCAATAGAAACGCGAGAAAACGCGGGACACGCGCTCCAGTCACAAAAGGGGTACGTGATTGTGGGGTTTGGTTTAATTGACTCGTTACATGCATACCTACCTTTGCGTCCTGGATAGCTGCACATCAATGCTCCACTGCAACAACCTCCGACAACTACATACATATATACACACGGGGGCCTCGCTACTCTGACCAGTCCATCTCTACCTGCTCTGAAAGTCTCGTAGCATAAACTGGCCTTTTTTCCCCTTGAGCAGGTGCTAAAAGTACCTCCAAGGTTGCAGCCGGTTTGCAATCGGGTATAAGTTTCACTGGCAAGCCCTCGTTCTCCATCGAGCCTGTCCTTAACCACATTTGCCTCAGTTTGGGATCGTCCTACCAACCCCAAGTTCTTGATGATGCTGTAAATACGGGCGGCTTCCATTGGATTCGTTCAGGATCAATCAGCCTCTTCTGTTTCGCCCTGCTCTTCGCCCTCTGTTCAATCAGTTTGTCTGACAACACAATCTTGTGCTCTCCCTTGTGGTAAACCTGCATCTTGAGCGCCTGGAGAGTATGTTCAACGTCGGTCGCCGTCATGGAGAGGTGCTGTGCGATGGTCTCAATGGTGCACTTCTCGTCCCTCTCGCTAAAGCCAAGGAGCAGATCAATGATGTTTTCTGACCAGTACTGGCGGTAACTCAGGAGACCAAGATCCGAAAGCGGCTTCTCTGGCGAACCAAGTTTGCCTTCTATCTTGGAAAGCTCGTATGAGAACTGAATCAGAAGACGTCCATAACCCTTGCGCTGATATTGCGGGAGCGTCAAGATACACGCAACGTTGTAACCATCAGTACTTTCCTTTTCCTTGGAGAAATATCCAATAAGATGGCACCCGCGCTCGTCTCTGGTCGTCATGACGTAGAACAGAAATGGGTCGACATCGTAGTAAAGCGTCTTGTGGTCAAGAAACATCTTTGACAGTAGACACAAGTTCCGGCACCACGTCCTTTGCCTTCGGCCGTCAATCTCAAAGAAGGACACAAAATCGTCGCGGTAGATTTCGTTTCCTGGAGGATGCTGTAGCGTGCATTTTTGCCGATGTCTCGAAAAGGACTTCATATCGGCATAGTAGCTCAGGCAGAATTCGCAGATAAATATCGACTCCTCCTGGCTGAACGCCTCGGGATACGGCGAGAAATACCATGGAAACAACACGTACCGCCCAAACTCGACCTGCGAGATATTGCGGATTCTCGATACTTCAGCCGGATTTTGTGTCATGGACCCTGATGTGCGGAGCTTCTCGATTTCTTGCTGGCGACTGAAAGGACCGAGGCTTTCCTTTTTCGCGGCGCCCGCTGGTGTCTCGTCTTCGTCAATCTCCATCTCGTCGGGCCCAAGAGCACCAGGTGTTCCTCCCACCTCCAAGCTCCCCATCGACTTCTCCTCTGTCTCCTGGTTCTTGTCCTTGTGCTGTCCATTCTCAACGTATTCTGTCCAAGGGTGTGGCGTTTGGCCCTCAGATGCGACCGACTGCTCCCTTTTGCTTACTCGTTTCTGATTCTTCTTGGATGGTTGTGACTTTTTGGACGTCGCTGCCGTTGTCTTCTTACTCTTCAGATCCTTTGGTTTGTCCTTCTCTGGATTTGGCCACTCAACCTCCTTGTCGAAGTTTATCCTCGATTGGGGCACCCACTCGTCCAAACGTTTGTTGAAACTGTCAAAGTTTGCGTACCATTGCCGTCCACTTTTGGTTTCCCGAATGCCCAGAATTGTTGCGCGACGTGGTTCGCCATCTTTCGTAACGTATGCGACGCATCCAGCTCTGTTTTAAAAAATGTCAGCATACCGATCGCAAATGCGACGGGCGCATCGCCAGGAAGGCAAAACACCTACACTAGAGTATCCGCGGTCGCGAAGCCTTTTTTCTTTGGCTCATCACGTCCGACCGATGCTTCTGCGCTAGGACTCATGATGAAATTCAATGCGCGATGTACGATGTAGCAAAGCCGATGAGATGGATGGCCACGCTGATGCGAACCGGATGTTTGATGAAATTCAATTCTGGTGCCCGGGCCTTGAGCTCTAGGAGCTTCGACACCTAATAACCGGCAGTGAATTGCCCCTCCAAAAGCTTGGTGGACTTTTGGGGCACGGTCAACTACAAACGGCGCCGCTCGGGTGGTCCAGAACAATTCCAGGCACCTTGATGGCCGCTGTCAGAAATGCCACCTCAGGGCGGTGAAAGACAGGAGTGTCAACCTAACCCCAACCCTCCGTCGCTTAGCGACGACGGGAAGTCTCCACTTTCCTTCTTGGTGCAAATCCCATGAATCTCATTTTCACTCCAAGCCATACTCCATCACCATCCTTCTCAACACCACTCAGGCTCACGATCCTGAGTTTACTGATGAGTCGGCAATAACATTGCGACCACATAATCCGCCATCATGGCCCCCGAGCTCTCATCGAACTGGAAGATTCTTCAAGCCCGGCTGAAAGCTGCATCTGCGTCGAAACCGGCAACCTCGTCCCCTCCAGCCAACACTTCAACTTCGGCTGACAACAAAAAGAGAAAATTAACATCTGATGACAAATACTCAAAAACAAGTAACAAGAGGACCAAAACATCTTCATTTCCCAAGAAGCCACCACCAAAGACTACCTCAACTACCAACTCCAAGGGGAAAATGGGCGCCGTCTCGTCTCAACCAGTGACTTCAACGGCCCCCCTCACGAATCAGCCGTCTATTCAGTTTCTAAGACAAAATCACGGAATTTCTCGCGAGTCTCTGACGGAAGCTTACAACCTCGCAACCTCACCCTCACTACTCTCTTCGTTGCCAAGTCATCCCAACCAGGGCCTCTCCCCAACAGCTTCATTGGACAAGACGAAATACCTGGCGATCGATTGCGAAATGGTCGGAATCGGACCCGGAGGTATCGACTCCTCTCTGGCTCGCGTGTCAATAACTGATTTCCATGGCACCCAAGTCTACGACTCCTATGTTCTCCAGCGTGAAAAGGTCACAGATTGGAGGACTGCCGTGTCTGGCATTGCACCAAAACACATGAGGGATGCCCGGTCATTCTCTGACGTACAATCCAAAGTTGCCGAACTGCTGAAAGGCAGGATAGTGGTTGGTCACGACGTCAAGCATGATCTCAGGTGCCTCGAACTTGACCACCCAGCCAAGATGATACGGGATACAGCCAAGTTTTCGGGATTCAAAAAGTACGGGAATGGGCCCAAGCCAGCTTTGCGGGTGCTAGCGAAGGAGCTTCTAGGTTTGGAGATCCAGACGGGACAGCACAGCAGTATTGAAGATGCAAGGGTTGCAATGCTGTTGTTCAGGAAGCACAAGCCAGCATTCGACATGGAGCATGCGAACCGTTACCCAGAGGATGTCAAGAAGCCGAGTAAGGGAGGGAAGGGCAAGAAGTCGAAGAGGAAGTGAATGGGTGCGGAATATGGACGGGTCATGCATTACAGAAGACTATCTTGAGCGCATTCTGGAGGCATATCGCTGAAGCAAGGCTTGCCAGCATCCGAGGGTCTCCAGCGGAATCAGGGGCCGCTCTCCGTGGTTTACAAAGTGCACTGTTGGTTGCAGAGACCATCAGTCTTGCAGTCTTGCCTTTTCAGGTTGTTGTTTGGCAGCAGCAATGGAAAAGCAACTTTGCTCCAACCCTTTATCTAGGTGCTATCAACCAGGTAGACCTTAAGAGATGCGATTTTCGGTGGATATTCAGCCAACCACAGCCTGCAACGAGTCAAAGATGTACGACCGATAAAGGCAAAAACTTGTTCACAAGTCCCACCGAGGATTGCGAGCACGTAGGAATTACGGGGTGAGGAGGTGGCAGACAGTCACCAGAGACACCCGCAGAAGAAGATCCATGTTGCAGGATGAACTGTTACAGAGAAGGGAGGCAACGTATCTTAGGATGCGATTCATCATTTCATGTTGAGTGACCGAAGGTCAAATGAATAAAACAAACCATATTAAACGAGTCGACTGCCATTTTGTTCTTAATTGAGGGATATACTCTTTGCGAGATTTTGTAACATTGAAGCTAGAGAGGTGAAAACGGGTAATGGTGTCATGATGAAACGGTGAAATGGGGGAATGGGGGAATGGGATGCTAAAAATCAAGTATTGACATTAGTAACTAAGCTGCCATGTACTCCGACCCGTTGTCTGTCTAGTATGTTGAAGTCGTGCATCAGGGGCTTGCCACATCATCGACAGGGTTAGGGTTGATATCCCCCTCGTGAACCTTGCTGGACACTTGACGCGTCTCCAACCGCGTTCCACTTAAACACCCAATTCAGGACGTGTTTCCTCAGAAACCATTGCACCCCCGAACGATTCCAAACAACACACGGCAAAGCCACCTAAGCGGCATCGACGTAATCATTATTCTCTTACCATCTATCTCAGTCTCGTTGAACCAGAAACAAAAATGTCAACTTCACAACCTATCCTCAATCTTGGCGCCGTGTCATCCTCACCCAAGAAGACCACAGCTCACCTCCTCCCATGCAAAATTCACCACACCGGCCCTGTCGAACCAACGCGGTCTTTCTGGGACCCTCAGCCATCAGCATCGTCTTCAGGTATGTGATTCCGTCATCACGTTCGACTCGGTCCGAGTAATCTGACATGGATTGCAGACACAAAAGAAGCCTACTTCCGCGGCCGCAAGCTAAAGGGGAAATCCGTCGCCTTGCCGGAAGGCTACAAGGGGGTCGTCGCCATCTCGTCTCTACCAGATCAGAACGTGGATGCGGATGTAATAGATCTGGAAAAGGATAGTCACGGGAAGCTGGAAGTCCAGGCTGAGTTTGACGAGGTGGTAGTCTGGGGCCACGAAAGTTTAGCCGATGCCGGTGCGGATGGGTATGTGAGAAGTTTGGAGGAGTGGGTAGGTGTTGCAGGGGCGATTCATTGTTTTGATCAAGGGGCCAACAAGTAGCGGGGGTTCGTTGGCTAGATGCGGTTGGCACAGCATGAAAACATATATAAATTATGTGGATGGTGTACAAGAGCTAAACACAACTAAGGGAACGGGCTAGATATACAACAAAGTCGCATCAGACGCCTTACAGCTTAGGTGACTGCGCGCCTTCATCCTCCCCATCCATGAGAATGACCAGTTTGCCGAACTGCTTCCCGCCCTTGAGATCCTCGAACAACCCATCAATTCCTTGAATATTCTCCAAGCCACCGCTCACAACCCGGCTTACCACAGGCCTGATTTTATTCTCGTCCACAAACCTGACCAAGTCCCCAAACTCAGCCCTGCTACCCATGCTGGTGCCTCTCAGCTCAATATTCTTCAGCACGGCGTTCATGTTCCATTCCATCTTCGGCCCAACCGTCATTCCATAAACCACAATCTTGCCTCCCTGCTTCAGCAGCTTCACCCCCTTGGCCACAATATCTCCTCCCGAGCCGTCAACGATAACATCAATAAACGGCCGTGTCTTTGGCAGCTGCTTGAGCAGCGTCTTCTCCCAAGTCGCCTCCGTGTACAACACTCCCCCCTTGGCACCCATCCCCAGTGCCTTGGTGATCTTCTCCTGAGAGGACGAGGTAACATAGACATTGCACCCCTTCTTCACCGCAAACTGCAGCGCCGCCAACGCAACCCCTCCTCCGATTCCCGTTACGAGCACGTTCTGTCCCCTCTCGGCCTCTCCCTTTGTGACCAGGGCCCTCCACGCTGTCAAGCCGGCCAATGGCAGCGCAGCGCCCTCCGCCGGAGTCAAATGGGCCGGGGCGGGGAAGACCTCCTCTTCTGGCACGAGAATAAAACTCTGGGCGGTGCCTTGATTGGAATAACGAGCCGAGCCACCGATGACGCTCCATTCCTTTTCCTCCTTGTTGGTTTCCGTGGCAGGGATTGGTTCAGGGCCATCGGGAGAAGAGATCCAGCCTCGGGAGGGCGTCACCAAGACAGGCTTGTTGTACAGCGGCGACGAGCTGGGCGATACCACAGTCCCATAGCCATCGGCCAACAGTGGGGCCGAGAAGGAAATTCCGGGGTAAAGATGCTGGCGGATGAACAAATCGCGGTGGTTGAGCGCTGAGGCTTGGACCTTGACGAGAACCTGTCCTGGCCCTGGCGTGGCAACCGCAGAGGTGTTGAGCTGAAGGCTGTGGCGATGATTAGTGATTGCTGGAAAACCACAACAATAACACAAAACTCACGAATAATACACCTTGCCAGGCTTTGCGCCTTCAACAGGCTTGATAGTAAGGCTCTGGTTTCGAGGCATGGTGAAATCAACGACTTAATTCCGATGTCAATCAAGTTTCAGTGGATTGTACATATCAGGAAGCAGTCAACATGAACAAATGGGATCTACCTTGAAGAGCCCCTGCGTGTGTGCCTGCGTGTCGTCCTTTTAAGAAATCGAATCCCGGCACTAAGAGGAGTTGGGGCCCGGGTCCGTCTTCCCCACGTTCCCCCGCACCAACGGCTATGGATCTCGAACCGATGACGCCAGTTGCCTCGGTTCCTTTCCCAGAACTGCACAATGAAAAAATGGTATCTGTCCTTGAAGCAAAAAATAAAATAAAAAAATCAACCAAATCACAAAAACAAAAACATATGAGTAAACTCGTCAACAGTTCACCTGCTTGGGTATCATGAGTTCTGGATTCAAAGATCCAGATTGACAGGTTTCCATTACACAGCCGTGACAGCCTCCCTTCTTCCCATCCGCCACTTGAACTCATTCGTGCGAGGTCTTCCTCTTCTTGGACTTGGCGGCACTTTCCTCGGGCGGCACATACTCCTTCTCACGCTCGCGCTTCTTTTCCTCCTTCTTCTGCTTCGACTTCTCCGCCCGCTCTTGCTCGGCCATCCGTTGCTTCGCCTCCTTGCCCAGAAAGTACTCGCCACTCTCGATCTGCATGTCGACCTTGCTCTTCTCTGGCGCTGGGGGGAATGGTGTGTAGGTCTTCTTGGACTTGTCTGTGACAACGTGTGGCTTGTGTCTCTTTGACAGCGTGCGCTTCTTGAAGTTTGGTAGGTATCGGCTCCAATCTTCGTGCGCCAGCGCAGGATCCTTGGCCAGCTCTCTCTTGATCCTGGAAACTGTTAGTCAACGTGTCTGATGTCTAATAGACAAGAGCCAACTTACATCAGCTCCTTGATCAGATAGATGGGGTGCACGTTTTGCATTGTATCTTCCACGACCCTTCTCACTTCCTTCAGCCCCTTGAATGGCCCCATCACTGAGACTGTGTTTCCGTGCACCAGGATATAAGTCTGTGTCAGCAGTTCTAGCGCCTTTAGTGCTGCAAAGTGTGTTAGCTGTTTGCTGCATCACCGTTTGACGGAATCAGGCATAACACTTACTGGTACCGTTCTGTCCCAGAATACGTTGCCGCCTTTTGACGAACCGTTCCTTGTTTCGTACCATGCTGCGAATCTTGATGATATCACACGCCATCCCATCCTCCAATATCTTAATCGCCTGGGGTGCTGGAACCGAACGCGCCAAAAGCTTGATCAAATCTCTGGCGTTAAGAACCGCTGCGGGATCGTATGTCTACATTTTTTGATTCGTGAGTTTCTATTCTCGTGCCATGGCTGATGGCGCATCTGCTCACCTTTCGGGTTGTCTTGACAGTCATGGAACCCTCGATGAGATCCAGAACTGCGTCGATGCCGTACTTCTCCAGAGACTTTGTCACGAGTGGCCAAGAATCCTTCAGGTAGCGCTCGCGATATTTGGGGAATAGCGTCATGAACGAAGACTCCTCTAGAAATGCGCCGGAAGAATCCTCCTTGGTAAACGGGTCAATCTTCCACTTGTCGATGTCGTCGGTATCCCATGGCTTCTCTTTCTTGTGTGTGGACGGCATTCTGTCGCAAATAAAATCGGCAAGCTCGCTTTGTCAGTTGAAGGGAGAGTGAATTGTGGGTGCACAGAAGAGCAGACTGCTGTCGAGGTCGGAAAAAGAGCTGGTCTGCGATTCGGGAGTTTTGCGATTTATTGATGTTGGAAATATCCTGGCTCTCTTTTCTTTGATGGAAATTTTTGGAGCACAGTACCTTGCAGACCGCAGAGTGGGGCAGGTGCATGTTGAAGCTTCCAGTTGAGCAGCTGACAGCTCAGCCTGCCACTTGGCGGCCAGCTTGGGGTGTGGAAACTGCGCTTGACCTGCCGCAGGTATCTCGGATCGGACAGCCAGGGCAATATCTCACCTATCTGCATATCTCAGACCAACCTAGATACACGCTCTCTTCAAGAAGAAATCCTGGAGAGACCTTGATCGAGACCATACACAGTGCAAATGTGCTCTGATTACTGTCTACTTCTTATCATCCAGTTCTTGTCTTATCAGCTCTGCCCAGCCTCATCAGTCCCAGGATGTGCCTTGGAGGGTAATGAACAACAGACTAGACAAAAACGCAAATATCAAGTTCTACCTCTATACAGAAGCGCAGTCACTGTGTTCATTTTCTCTGATGAAGCATTAGTGTAGCGCCTATCTGAAAATCTGGCTATTATCTCGAGACGCTGCTCGACAGTCAGCGCGCCAAGCGTCCAAATATAGCGGTCGGTCCCTGGCCACTCAAAAAGATTAGGTTAGCGCTACTGTGTAATTCCGCGTCGTAACACAAGCTACCGTACAAGCCGAGTCTCCAATCGCCCTGCACTGGAAAAAGGGGATTTTGTTTCCTGTATCGTATCAGCCTGGTCTTTTATCTCGTTTGCTTCTTCCCTCGTTTGCTTTGCGCACCTCCGAAGCGAAAAGACATACCTCTTATTGTAATGTCTTAGGTCAAGAGAACGAGGAATTCTGCAGTCTTTGTTCTCTTCTGCCGCCACTGTCTCGAGCGCTTCCCTTTGCATTGTTGGCACGGTCGCGCGTGTCTGGCGAAGCCATCAAGTCTGGGCCTTGTTTGCTACTACTCTTTGCACCTACATCGCACTGCTCCGATCCAATCGCACACAGCCGGCCCTATCAACCACTACCGACTGAAGCACACCGCAGCACCCGCTTCCTTCCCGATTCCACTTGCACCGAATCCCCCGATCGGCCGCCCCGCCCCGCGACCCCCGTCCCCTTCCGCGCTCTTCCGTCGACGCCCTTCCAAGTTCCTTCCGCGATCAATCAAACTGGCGCAACTACAGCCTCCCCATCTTTCTCCTCTGCAGTCGGAGCCGACGCCGCCTCCTGAGATCAATCAACCGCCGTTTCATCCAAGCTGGAAGATGGATGAAGGTGCGCCCACCCCAGTTCTGCCATCAGGCTCAGGACTTCCCGTGGTTCCTGATTCCGAAGCGCAACCAACTTCACCAAGCCTGGCGGCGACACATGCGCCTAGCACAGTCTCCGGAAATCCTTTAGCAAACCCGTTACCCAGTATTTCCACCTTTGCCGCTGGTACCGCGAGCCCTCAAATCCAGCAGCCCAGGTCAGTGTTGCCAGCTTCATGACACTTGGAGGTGGGGGAGACGCGCATTCTAGCTGCGATTCGTCGCATGTCACTGCGATCCCAGCCTAGTCTTCGCAATCTCTACTCGCCACTGCTTGCCAACCGCTTCACGGATCACACCTGACTAACGCGTTTGTGTTTTGATTTAGGCCTGTTGCGATCGCGCCTGTAATGCCTCCTAGAACGTCGCCCGCAAGCACCCATCCTGGCCCAGGCGGTAACTTGGTATGTGCAGATTTCACAGTTTTTTTCTTGTCAATTCCCCACAACGGCATCGCATAGAACATCTCCGCGCCTCACGATCAAGGCCACGCTATAGACGTCCCATTGGGATGCCCGGTTGGCGGGCCGCAGATGGGGTCGTGTTCGTTGTTGGCCAAACCCCCCAAATGGTTGTTCACGATGTCATCAGGGTGAAAAATCTGGTGGGGTTGCGCTTATCTAAGCCCCCATCCCATCCTGCGCTGGCTCCCGCGCTGTCCCCAGATCGATTAGTCGCCCGAAAAGCGATTTTGTTATCACTGGCGCCCCACTTTGGGATCCGTCAAAAATTTCCTTATCATCTGCTTATCATCACTCCTCCACCTTCCCATATCTATCCCCCTTCGCATTTATCAGGGCCGCCTTATCGTTACGATCTAATCGCTCTGCCCCCTTTCTTCCGTCGAATCGGCCGGAGCGCACCGCTATCATGGCAACCATGGCTAACCATGATCGTGAAACAACACAGCCTACATGCCAGAACTGCGGGACTTCGACGACGCCACTTTGGAGACGCGACGAGCACGGCGCTGTCCTCTGCAATGCCTGCGGTCTCTTTCTCAAGCTGCACGGCCGACCTCGGCCGAGCTCCCTGAAGACGGACGTTATCAAGAGTCGCAATCGCGTCAAGACTATGCGCCCAGATTTAGCAAAACAGAAAAAGGTATGAACTTGGAGCGGCATCCCTGAAATCCCACTGCCGAGTCACTGACCCAGACTTTCGCGCAGGCGCAGCAAAATCAAAACCTCCCCACCGGCGCCGACGTGAACGGCGCTGATCTTGCCAACGGAAATGGCGCGCGTAGACCGTCGCAAAAACCAACCAATGGCCACATGGACGATACGAACTCCCCCATCTCCCGCACCGGAACACCGAACGTGTATAATGCGCACATGGCACCCATGTACGGTAACCAAGACGAACAGTTCCAGGCGCAACAACTTTCTGGCTTCCAGGTAGCTGGTGGGCCTGGTGGTCACCCCACCTCGCCCATCAATGGAGACCGCCCAGATATGCCGCAAGGTCACGATGAGACGGCACAGCTTAGGACGCGTGTGAGCGAACTTGAGGTCATACAAGAGCTGTATCGAGGTAGGATTCAGCAGCTCGAACACGAACAGCAACAAGTTTCACAAGTCCGACAACAGCAAGAAAACGGCGGTTCCGATTCGGATGCCCAGCTGCGCGCCCAGGTGGACGCCTTGACAGACGCCCTCAACCAGGCCCGTAGCCAAAACGAAACTTTGGCTGCCCAGCTGGAGGCTGTCACTGCCCAAGCAGACGTCATAACTGCTGCTCATGCGCAGTCGCAGAGCGAGCTGGAAGAAAGCCACCGCAGGGAGAACATGTTCAAGCGGCGCTTGGACGAGCTTGAAGTTGAGCTCAAGGAAGCTAGAGACTCCCGGGATCACACTTTGGAAGACGGTCGTGCTGCCAAGAAGCTGCGACTGGAGGAACCGGAGCACCCGTTGGTGTTCGAACAGCAGCAAGATCGGCAGCAGCCGCAGCAGCAGGAGGAGGGGGGGGAGCATCAGAATTACCAGTCAACTCCCATTCAAATCGTCCCCATCCCCGAACCCGCTGCCCATCCGGTGGCTGAGGCGGCTCTCGAGGCAGTCAACGAGGCGTTACCAGAGACCATGGAAGAGGTTGTCAACACCAATCAACTACCACCGCCCGAAGTGACCGCGCCATAGCAAAGCGCCTCGGCCACGGGTTCTGGTTGGTTTGAATTTCGTTAGCTTTTTGGCTTTAGATGGGTTGACTGGGTGGGAAAATACATACAGCGTTTTTCTTTTTGTGGCCTAGGTCTATTTACTTATCCCTTCTCGAGCTTGGCGTCAATTCTCTGATTCCGGATGGACGGATGGACGGAATTTGTTATTTGGTACTGTTCTGATTGAAAGCGAAGCGACCTTGTTTTCATTGCTGGGCCGGTCGGTGGGTTGGTTGGTTGGGTGGGTGGTTTGCGCTTGCGATGCGGAAACATGTCGGGTTTTTATGTCTCTTAATATACCTCTTCTCTTGTTCTTTGTTTTATCTTCGTCGGTCTGGAGAGTGGCAGTGTTGGGCTTGCGGCAAAAAGCAGGAAACAAAAAAGCGGCTGCCGAAGAATGGATTTCTGATGGCCCATTGAAAAGGTGGATTGCGAACTCCGAAGGACAAAATCTGGTGTGGTTCAGTCTATCCGTGTGGCTTAGCTGGCGAAGGGCCTTGATTCAAAAGGGGCGGATTAGAAAGAAGTCGCAGTGATGAATATTGCGACTAGCCAGGTACATACGGCAAATTCTCTCCGATGTTGACGGCATGATATGGGTATACAAAACGGGGATATTGTATGATTCCTCTTAAACTGGTGCGATATTCAACTGAGGTTTGTTCCTTTCCGCTATGGCCCTATGACACTTGGTTTGATAGTGCATACTCCTCCACAACTACTTGTATTCTCAGTAGGCATTCAGCAGAGTGTCACAGATGATTAAGAAACCCCTCAACGCCTACTATAATGCAATGAACGCTTGCGCGCTCCCCCCGAATAGCATGCTCAATACTTCACCGTCAAGCGATCAAAAACT
Source organism: Triangularia verruculosa (assembly GCA_033296885.1). Taxonomy (NCBI): domain Eukaryota; kingdom Fungi; phylum Ascomycota; class Sordariomycetes; order Sordariales; family Podosporaceae; genus Triangularia; species Triangularia verruculosa. The sequence continues at coordinate 210,539 of MU863894.1, forward strand.
GCTCAACCAAAACATCACAAACCTCGCCCATCGTAGGCCATCTCCCCCGCTTCAACAGATCCCCTAGCATCACCACTCCCGTCCGAGTACCGTTCACCGCCACCCCCTCTGTCAAGTACGTCTTTTCTGGTGCGGACAGGTCCCTCTTCTCCACCTCCATCCACTTCCGCTCTGCCTCCTTCCTCGCTGCCTCCAGCACCGCCTCCTCATCCTCCTTTTCCCACAGGTTGCACTTGGAACACTCTTTGCACTTTGTGCCGTCGCCTTGGGGCCGGAAATGCTGACAAAAGTGCTGATATCCGGCATCCTGCGCCAGGGCGCTGTCCCCGATGTCCTTGCGGCAGACATAGCACATCCTGTACCCACACGGGCAGGTCAGTTTGTTGCAGCCCGATGTCTTGACGAAGCCGGTGTTGCACTTGGGGCAGACGCGCTTGATGGCCAGGCTCATGGCTTGCTCAACCTGCGTCCGGAGGGCGACGAGGCTCGATTCGTTGCAGATATGGACGTCTTTCCAGGCCTTGTTGCACAGCAAACAAGAAGCACGGCCGCATAGGGGGTTCTGGCAGGTGAAGCGAAGACCACGGCGACGGCGGCGCTGACGCTGGCGGGCAGCACGGAATTCGGCCGTGACGCTGGCGCTGAAAGTTTGGTGGTAGACCAAGAGCAGGCCGATAGCGCAGGTTGCCAAAAGAGCCAGCGGGGCCAGGAAAGGGACGGCGAACAGGCACACGGCAACAAGGATAATATTCCAGATGTTGATAGAGTTGGGCCTTAGCTGCGTTTCGGTCTTGGGCTCGTAAATGTCGTCTATTTCGGCGTAAGAACAAAAGGGGCAGTGAATCAGGGGGAGGCCGGTGGCAGCGAGAACGTTGTCAGCCAGTCGCTGGTCAAGTTTGAGAAGCTTCTCAGGGCCTGTTTTGTCCTCCATCAGAGCTCGATGTAAGTGGTGTGATGGGATATTTCCTGTGCACTCGGGTGATTCAGCGGCTAGGCATCTGAGGGTTCCCGTGTTCGGATCGATACTGCGCTGCCAACCTTGGCCAAAAATGGCCTCCGTGAGTGTGTGTTGCACACATCGGAAGCAGATCATGTGGCCGTTAGCATTACAAGAAGTAAATTCCTCAAAGACGGACTCAGTGTAGCAGCAGACACATTCTAACAAATTGTCGGTCTCTTCTGCTTCGGCGTTGTTTATGGCCACTGCCAGTTCGTGGTCATTGGCTTCGCGTTCAGCCTGTTGTTTCTTCTTCAGGGGCAGAATGAGGGCATCATAGAGCTCCCTGTCAAGCTCGGCACTGCCTGTCGCCTTGATGGTCGGCACAATGGACCCTTGGCCAGTCGATTTATAGATAATCAGCGGGTGCTGTGTGGCGATGGCAGCCGAAACCACTTTGCGGCCTCGAAAGAAGGACGAAATCGTGAAGCTCCATGACTTTGACGCCAGCCCAACTAAGGTTTCCCGGGCTTCCAGATAGGAGTAATTTGATTCGGCCAAGACAGCTTTGATAGTTGATCGAGACAAACCCTTGAACTCCTGTAATCCAAGGGTCTCCACAGCAGCCTTGTACTCCGGGTTTCTGAATACTTCTTTCGGCGGCACTCGCTCGAACCGTCGGTTGGCCTCTCTGTCGTTCGGCTGGAGTCTTTGCCCGTGCGCTTCGGCTCCCATATTGTCTGCTGATCCCTTCTTCTCAATCCTCCACCGACCTTTCACCCAGGTGGCACGATTCTTTAGCAAAGCGTCGGCAGCGAGAGCGAGCCGGGATTCTCCGTCAAAGTTAGCCAGCAGCTCTCGAAATACTTCGATTTGGATGTCGGGGAAAACTGCTGCCAGGGCGTCGAGACAAGCATTCAACTCTCGCAAATCGGGTGGTTCTTCGCCCAGCGGCTGAATATGTTTCTCCTCTGCAATGTACTCTGGGAAGACATGCTCGGAGGCATCTCTGGATGATCTGGGTGTCGAGGTCGCCTGCAAAGCAGCGCCCTTTGCTGGGAGTTTATTGCCCTTTCTTGCGCCGCGACCGGCTGGCGAGGAGCCCATCAAGTCCGGAAAGCCCATGTTGATGGCTGTGGCGTGGCACAAGGTTGAAATAGTAATACCATGCTGGTTTCGGGAACAACAAGGTTTACGGTTTTCTGGGGGGGCGTCTTGGTCCCTCGTTGGCTTTGGTTCATTTCGTCATTGCGAGTTGAAGCTGTATGAATGAGGCCCCCAAGATGTGAAAGTTGTGGGGTAGGCGCCGACCTCAGGTGGACAATTGCTAGATTAGACGGGTATGCAGGAGGTGGCCTGGAGCACCTGACACTTCCACTTGATTTGATGATGTGGTGGTTGATGTGTTGACAGTCTGCTGTCAGCTGGGAGCCACCTCTGCTTCAAGCCACCGGCAGCCCAAAAGAGCAAAAGGCTGTGTGGCCAGTGCACACTTAAGCCCCCTCGCCTTGTTGGGGATTCTGAGTGGGGGTGCCAGACAGCTTGCCTCACCGCTAGAAACTTTTGGGGCTCGGTGTGACATCCACCCGCTATAAAAGAATGCCTCACTGCCTTTATAAATCAGCCAGCCTTACCTCTCATGTCTTACGACACCCGAAGGTGCGTCAGAAAGCCTGAAAAGCATGATGCATTTATACAGTGATGTGCCAAAGCCACTTTCGTATCAGACTGGGCCATAACCAGACCTCTTCAAGGTACTTCTTGATGCTTCATCTTACACCTTGACACTTTACGACAATACCTTCCAGCAGCAGCATCGTGAAGATATCGCAGTCAGCCCATGATACGGACGCAAGCTCTGAATGAGTTGCATCATATTGGGACATCTCATGCAATCAACAGGTCCTCTCGGGCCAAAAAAGACCAACCGGGTTTGTTTGAGTGTCCCGACGCAACACAAGAAACGATAGAATTCTTGAACTGGCTAGACATTGGCTGAAATTCCTCCACCCACATCCGACGGTGAGAGGGTGAGATGCCCTATACGGAGGAAGAGAGGGGCAACGAATCATACAAAGCAACGACCCAGAGGTAAGACATCGATATGGCCCAAGGGAAACGTGAAAGCGGGACTGTCACTGTGGAACGTGCTTGCTGTCGTTGTCCGCCTTTTCGTTTCAATACTCCCATCTTTAGCCACATAGTATGGTTGTCTGTTTTAATGTGGTCGATTTCATCAAAGAAATCCATACGACCTTGAGCTTCTTCTGATTATTAGCCTTGCCTATTCGCAATAGGTATCTTAGGTGGTTACACACGACGCATCATGATCAGGTTGTTGTTGATAGAGATGGCCTGGACTTTTGCTCTCGTCAGCATGAGTGGATGCTGATTGGGCTCATGCCTCGAACTCTCAAGGTTCACGCAGGTGCTGTATCCATCCCGCCATTCCGGCCTTGTGCAACAAACGGTAAGAGAGACGAGACACCACCACCCACCAGCCATCTCCACCACCCTCCCTTTCCTCTGGGTGTCGGGACGATTCGAAGAGCATGGAAGCCGATGAGATCGGGCTTAGTTGGCGATGCTTGCTCGAGACGCACATCAGCGGCTTTTCACGTGGTGTCAGCGTCTCCGTTTAGGTGACGGGGGTTGCATTCCATGGTTTTTCCATCACACCTCCATTTCGGTGACACAAAGACGCACACCGCCCACCGCCATTCCGCCGTTCCGGTATTCGTGGATGGGTGGATGTGTTCGACGCGGACGGAGTCATCCATCCATGAGCCATGCACCAGGCCACTAATGCACCCTGGATGCAACTGGTCCCCTGTCACTGTCGGAAGCCCAGGCTGGCGAATCCAACTGTCGTGTGTGTCGTGGTCGGCCCCTGTCTGTCTTAAGCTCACCGACTTCTCGCCCAAAAGTTTCGGTGTCAAAGCCCGTTGAATTTTTTCCCTCCTTCGCGTGCCCGAACAGACGGCATTCCATGGAAAATGCAACACCGGCAACCGAGCAGCATGTGCTAGCGCAAGGGGCAAGGAACAATTCTGCCCCATTTCTGCCTTTTACCCCTGGGTCGCCGTCTTTGAGGCCCTGCATCTGGATGCGAAAGTCGTTGTGTCGGTGTCAGCCCGCCAGATCTCGCTTCTGCTTGGCGGTATAAAGATCAAAGTCCGCCTTTTCCCTTCTCGCCCGCCACTCTTCATTCCGCAGTATCTTACCCCCCACGTTTGATTTTATTATTGATCTATCCCTCTGCATCTCCATCTTCGTCTTCATCTTCATCTTCATCCTCGTCTTGAGCATATGGGACCAGCTGGTGTTCGACGATTCCCCCCCTCCATGCTCCTCTCGTCTCCAGTATGGACCTCCTCCCCGTCGAGCTGGTGCGATTCGTCTATCAGTATTGCGACCCACCAACCGTAAGGACCCTCCGCCTGGCGTCAGCAAAGTTTGCCGAGATAGGATGCGACTTTCTCCTCCCAGATCACTTTACAGCAGTGGAGTGGAAAGATGATATTCGACGGTTGCACGCCATCGCCCGCCACGAGCGTCTCTGCGGAAGACCACGATCACTAGTTTTCCATTTGGCAAAAGTTCATGTGGGGAAGGCTAGACAGGCCACCTTTTTGCGTCAGTGGCTGAGAGACCGCGAGGGTAACGATCCTATTGAAGATGCCTGGTCTAGCTATCACAAGCTTGAAGAGCGTGCTTCGCTGGTGGCCCCGTTGTATACTCGTCAGCCCATGCTCGAGGCTGCTTTCAAAAGGCTGCCTAACTTGGAGAGTGTCGATATCAGCTTTACCAAAAACCCATACGGCCTTGAGTTCTTTAACGAGATCTTCCAACATCACAACTGCCGCAAACAAGACCGACCCCGCGTGTCAAAGGACTTGGATGCCATCGTTTCGGCTCTTCCACATGTCCGTCTCCAGTCCCTGAGCATTGATCAAGTACCCCTGGAACTCTTCCGTCAGGGAGAAACCCGGCAGCATTGGTTCGACTGTGCTCCAACATTTGCGAACCTGTCCCGCCTCGACCTGGTACTCGATGTGCCCCCTCAAATGGGCCCTGCTGCTCGATCCAGAGCAATCAACGGCCTCGGCAAAGTTCTTCAATCTGCCAGCAACCTCACCCACCTTCGTCTAGCATTCCACACGTACCACGCACCGGCCGAGAAGTTTGAACTGTCCTTCAGAGCTCTGTTTGCGGGCGATTTCACATACAAAAAACTGACGGATCTGAAGCTTGAAGGCATCTCGTGCTCTGAGCAAGATCTGAAAGCTTTTCTGCTCCGCCACTCTCCTACGCTCGAGAGGCTTCGGCTTGGCGGTCGTGGTCTGGCGAAGCCTTGTGAGCTGAGCATTGGCGGCATCCATTTGCACAACGGACGATGGCGTTCGTTATTTGCCGGGTTGAAGGAAAACCTTGTTGTCCTTCAGAGGTTTCATTTGGAAGGGGACATTGAAAGCGGTGATGCTTTTACGCGCACTAGGGAGGTGTGGGATTTCTTACCCATGGTCAGCGATGACTGGAGTACGATCTACCAGGAGGATGATTTTGAAGGATGGTACAAGAAGCCTGGAACTTCGAGATGCAAGGAAAATTTCGACTCAATCGGGTTGGAGAGATTTCTCATCTCAGGAGGACCATGGCCCATGTTTATCAAGTATGGAAACACATCTGCATACCCGAGCCCCTACAGCTCTCCGAGTTTGTCGGGTTCTTCGAGCCCGATAGATTCTCCCAGTCCGGCATCGTCGGGCACTTTCAGCACCTTTGGCTCGCCGGCACCTTCGGTCTGATTGATGTACAAGCAGTGGCTGAAACACGACACGACACGACACGCACTTGGAAGGATGTACATAACGACATCACTCACCTCACGACTTGTTACGATTATTATGTTGCAGCTGCAACGATGCGACCCCACTTTCCACGGTGAATCACATACTACAGCATTAGAGTTTCGGGATGGACTGGTTCGGGCAGGCAGGCAGGCGTTTCTGGTTTGTTTTTGTTTTTGGGTGGACAAAGGGTGTTTCAAATCATGGCCACATTTACACAAATATAATTAGACGCAAAGAATGCAAGCAATTGTCAGTTACCTCATGCCACCGTTCGAAAAAAAATTTGCAATGCTTTTGCTGCTGGAGGGCTGAAGCGTTTGAATACCTATCAGCAACTCAAGTTCTCTTGAACGGGACAGCTTATATTGCTCACTTTGAGTGCCCCAGTTCCAAACAGATTGGTAGAAACTCAAGCACAGCCTTTGAAGCACAGCCGCTGTTAGGTGGTGTAACATCGAGAGGCAGCAACATTGAGTGGCAGAACATCCTAAGAAGAGCAGGCACAATATCGTGCTTGGGTTCTATGCTTGTGGGGCATTCTTTGAGCGCTGTTGGGTTACATCGGAAACAAAGCCGTTTGCTTGAACGAGCCATCGTTTACTCCGTACACATTGCCGTAAGCCGCATGGCAAGGCTTGCGAGACCTGGGAAGCCTGTGAAGGACAGTGGGACAGACGGAGTTTATCAGGTTTGTTGGTGAGAATTGTACTTGCGAGAGTTTGAAGCACATGAAAAGATGATTTTGAGCTGAACATGGCCAAGATTAGTTCTCAAAAGTCAGTTCTGATTGTGGGCTGCCCTTTCTTCTGCCCCTTACCCCCGAATTCAAAACCCGACCCCTCACTTCTGTATCCAACGGACATGTGGGACAGAGTCGCTCTGCAACACCAACCAAAGCAGCTGCGCATGGAGAAGCAACATGAAGTCAGGCAAGGGGGCTGAGATGAGGTCAAAAATATCAAAGCACCGTGGGGTCCGTGCAGTGTTTCGGTCAAACATGGCGAGCAAACCCAGCTCTCCATTCCGGTGCCAGTACGGGTTGAACGGCCAGTGTACCGGCCGAGAGAAGATGGCACAGACTGCTAGAGACGAAAACGGTCGGCAAGGCAGATCATCCATCAAGCCGTCATGCCGGATGTGGCTGATGGCCGGCTGCTGCTAGGCTCTCCTGTTTTCGATTTAAAATATGCATTTCCTGCCTGTGTTTCTGTGCCTGTGTCCGTGTATCCATATGTGTATTCGTAAGTGAAACTTGGGCAGGGGTGGTTCGATTGAGGGGGAGGTTGGTTGGCCGCTGCTTTTGGCAAAAAAATAACAAAATAGAAAAGCGTTAAGCAACCAAACATGCCAGGTCAACTGATGAATGACATTGGGAACAAACACCTGCCAAGCTCAGGTACGAGTGCCGTCTCCGCTGTCTTCCACACAAGGTGGGCTCGAAACCGGGGCTGCCCAGCTCGGGAGTGGTCAGTCAGTGCATCAACCAGAAGACTGGGCAGTGGGGACGGGTTACACGAAGTGGGATCCCGCTTGTCTTTGCAGCCCCACACTGAACTGCAAGGTAGCTCCACAGTTCGCATCAAAGATCTGGCTCACAGCCTCCTGAAGCCGCCGTATTTGGGTGACGACGAGCACATAAGATATAATCCTACATATAGCAGCACCAGCGTATTCGGGAGAGTCGGCACGTCGAGGAGATATCGAGGATATCTGCCAGTGAAAGAATAGGTACCCAAGATGAAAGGGGTGACAAACGAGATGTCGGGGGGGGGGGCGGTGGTGAGGGGAAACAAAAGCACTTTTTCCAAACCCATTCACAAGTGATATGAAAGGAACGATGCAGGGCTCCGTCCGGGTGAAATGGCCAGGTTCCAGCCATGGTCGCCCACACAACCTTATTGACCTTGGCAGGGACTCCCGTTCTTCGCCCAAGGAGATCCATAGGACCTCTAGCTACCCACTCACTCGTCGTCGCTTTTAAGAAGAGCTGAAAAGAATAGAGCCATTCCGGGATGCCATCTTGATATCGTCCCGCCCGTCATTTCGCTCCGGATCCAGAAGCTTCAGCAGGTGCTGCACTCGCTTGCTGAGTCGCTTCCAGTCGCCTGGGAAAGCCTTTAGATTCCACTTGCTGATGACAGCAACACCAAACTGACTGCAGACCTAGTCCGGATACAAACCTCTCCATTCCATTTTCTTCTCCTCCAACCTCTCTCTCTTGCACCCATTCCTTTTTTCCTCCTTTTAACATCTTTTCTTCTGCCACATCAGCTGACACGCACATCGATCCTTCTCCTTGACATACCCCTCTTCAGCCACGCCGCCCGTGCTCTCATGCTGCCGTCGCCGCCGTCCGGCTGTACTATCTATCAATCGGCAACCCACTTGGCCCTGGACGGCGCAGGGCCTGGCAGGGCAAGTCTAAGACACCAAGAGATCGGCAGGAAACTCCTGAACGACAAAGGGCCCGGGCGACACAGAACGTGCTCTCAATGGCCGCATCGCTGGACCCGTCTCAGCCATACGCAAATTAATGACAATATCTGTGCTTCTTTGAAATCAAGCGAACTCAGGTACCGACACCTCGACAAAGAACACTCTTGCACGAGAACAACCAGCCCCAACAGCAGAGGGCTGTCATTGGCATCCGCATTGCAAACCCCCAAATTAGTCTCTCGTCATCCATCGCCGGCAAACACCCCCAAGAAAGAGCTTTTGGGGTGACGACTCAGAGGCGCTTGGCCCAGGCTGCAACATCCCTGTCCGCCCAGAAACACCCTGGTCTGTGATCTCGCTGCTGGAACACATCCCACGGCTTGAATCATCGTTAAAAAGCTACTTTCTGTAGGTCACTCCTCCGGTCTCTCGGTCCCCATGCACCGTCCGATTCTTCAGACGGCTCTTCGGATTGAAGGAAATTTTCACGTTGTGGAAGGGAGTTGTCTAGATGTTTGATTTTTGATCGGTCTTCTCCGGTTCTGAAGCAGATCTCACGACGCCTGAAGAGAAACAGTTTTTTGCCCGCTTGGGTCAAAGCTAGGTCCTGCGCTAACAACAATTAAAACCCAGTAGTGTACATTACGGAGCCGTCAACCCAAAAGCCGGCTCCTTGTGCAGTGCGCCCTGCGGTGGTTGCTTTTTTCCAAGCTGCGCGCTCGGTTGGCGTGATCATCGCCCACGTCACTTGTCCACAGCAGTCGGGCTGCCGGGGACTGACCCGGAATTGTTTGGGTCGGCACTGGTCGGGTCTGGTTCCAGGTTGGGTTTTCCAGGTCTTGCCTGGCTCGGATTGAAAACTCCCACCATCGCCCGTTCGCAAGTTCCCCCCCTCCCGTCCCCTCCGAATCTGGACGAGCTTGGGGAAAGGCCTCGTTGGCGTCGAGCTCGCCGCAGTTCACCACCATGCAGCGTGTCTCGTCCTTTTTCCCGTCGTGGGAGCGGACGAGGCAAGCCAGCATCAGCAGTACCAGGACAACAGCATCAACACCGACGACAGACATCACGGCGGCGTCGGCACCAGGCGCTTTTGGAAAAGTTTTTGGATGGGGCGGAAAGATCGCCGTGCCCGCCAATCGCCTCAGCACATCATCAGCAGCGAGCAAGACACCTGCCCGCTTCGACCGCGAGACATACTGGCCAGCCACGCTCGACAAGGAATGTGACAAGGCTGCGAGAATATTGAAGTCCTTCTGCTGTGCGTTAACACCGCATTCCAACACAATGCCGTTGTACAAATCATTGGAGCTGACGGGAATCTAGTTGACGGGTTTCAATATCCAGAAGCACAACCATTACAAACAGAACCCCAGCCCACCCACCCGCCATCACAAACTCAACAGACCTATAGCATCAAGAAGATACCTCCACGAATAATACAGAATGCTGTTGGTCTTGCTGTTTTTTCATGCATGCGGTCCGGCCTCTGGATGTCCGGTTCTGGCGGTGCAGGTCTCATCACGGCCCGGAAGGCAGATGGGACATGGTCGCCACCGTCCGGAATAATACTCCATACGGCAGAGCTGGGCTTTGTGATCGGGGTTGATATTTACGATTGCGTTCTGGTTATCAACAGCGTCCAAACGCTAGAGCTTTTCACTCGCCCGAGATTGATGTTAGGCGGCGATGTTAGCTTGGCCGTCGGGCCATTGACTGCCATGGAGGGCCCGGAACCGGAAATCAGGTGGAAGGAAATCGGCGACACTGTCTTGACGTACGTCAAGGCTAGGGGAAAGCATCAAGCGGTGGCACTGGATGAGTCGCTTGTCACGGAGCGCGCAAACGAAAACGAGAGGTTCTACGGCTCCAATGTTTCGGTCCTGGACATCCTTGCCGGCAACATCCCGAAAACCATACCCGAAATGCGCCCGTTATTCGAAGTCATCAAGGCAGCAGAGGGCCGGACTGATTTCGACAAGCCTCTTTTCGAGTGGCTGGCACAGCAGCCGGCACCAGGCGACGCAGTGATTGAGACACCCAAAATGCCACCACCGACACCTTCCGCCCTCTCTTTCGGCATTCCTGACGCCAACGATCCTGACCCTTTCGGTGTTATCGGCCTTGAGATGGCTGGCATCGAGATACGGGAGGCTGGTTCCAAGTTGCGACCAACCAGCACGCAGTTCGAATATCACCCTAGCCCTACTAGCCCTGTATTTTCCAGATTCAGCCGGCAGAGCATGGAAACCTTTGTATCTAGGAGTAACCGAGGGAGCTGCATGTCAGCAAAGACACAAGCGACAGTCATGACTGATGCCTACACCCAGACGGATGTAACGAGCCAGGCTGGGACGAGCTTCAGCCGCGCCAACAGCGACGACGGCAAGGATGCCATGTCAGACAAGCTTCCAGCCGTCATCGAACCCGAAGAGGTTGATTACACCAAGATCGATTCAAGCTTTATTGAAAGGCTTAAGAAACGGTCCTCGGAGGTTCCTCCAGCCCAGATTGCCGACTTCAAAGAGATGGAGGTCATTCAAGAGGAGAAGCCCGTGGAACAAGTTGGCGGGACAGCAATTATGATTGAGAAGGAAACACAAACAGCTACTAACAGTGCTGCTACACCTGCGACTTCGGCCCAATCCCCGACAGAGGTGGATGACGAGCGTGACGAAGATGCTGACGATGAAGACGATGAGGAGGACGAAGAGGAGCCCATCATATGCGAGGTCGCTACCGCTGCTGCCCAACCCACGCGTTCATCGATTCGAACTTCTCAGGTTACCCAGGTGATTCAAGCCAAGGGCGCCAATGTTGTCACCATCGCAAAGCGCATACCGCCACCACTTCCCGCCCGGAGCCCTGCCCGTGCGTCTCGCGGTAGCAAGACTGAATATGGTGATGTGTCGTCTCTTCGAAGCCCCGTCCGAAACTCGTTTCTCTCCATTTCGTCCCGTGCCGAAGATGTTGAGTCTGCAGCCGATGTCTCTATCGACGAAGCCATCTCTACCGGCAGCCATGACCGGCCTCAGGATTCTCCCAAAGCCAACTCACGCCCTAGCAGTCCTCGCCATCAGAAAAACTCATCGTCAGTCAGCACTGCCATTGCAGTCCAGACCAGCCTGGAGCAGCGACAGAGTCTCGAAAGCAATGGCATCCCGCCAGTACCGCAGAACATCGAACTGCCTTCATCAGCAGAAGAGGAGAGCGAGAGAGAACCACGGACTCCTCTGACCGAAAACGAATTTTTAAGCGCCACCGAGCAACCCCAAGGAGACACCAAGACCGCGAACGAAACCAAACCCCTACGGATTATCTCACCCACCGGCAGCACTGAGGGAAGTTCAGTAGCACTCTCATAATGGAGGACGAAATAGTAGTGGATGGGTGGAATATGCATATAAGATGCGGTTGATACAACTTCCTCTCACAGTATATGCACACCTTTTTCTTGTTCAACAGGCCTGGGTTAGGCCCGGGCTTAGGATGGCACGAGTGGAATGGGCGGAGTAGACGGACCTTGCTTCCTCTGGTTGATACCTTTATGATTTGGCGTTTTTATTGGGAATGGGCAGGACTGGACTGGTTTGGGCGTATTCAGGAGAGGATCGTTTGCAGATTCTGTGTCGAAGAAGGTTTCACGGGCAGAGTAGGGGAGTTGCTGTTCCAATATAGGTTGAATCTCTCTGTATTAGAGTAATGTTTCTAGGGTGGCCATGAGGCTACGAGCTCAGGTGTGGACGAGGAGACATGATGATGATACTAGCACGGTTCAAAAATTGATACCGAGCTGTTTTGATACAATATATAAATACCACTTCAAGAGCTTGTAATCTCCCCGCTGGAGAGTGCCCGTTCGTATATTTACGCCGTCTCTTGTTTTTGTGCTTGCTTTTTGGCATATTCAGGGGCTGGCGGGGCTGCCAAAATCTGGCTTATATAATCACCCCTCCAGCCCCGAAATTTCAAGAGCTCCCAATTGACAGACGGGACGCGCCTCTCTGTGCGTTGCATCCGAAACGTTGTTTACAACTATGCGTTTTTGCTAAGGATTTAGGACTATCTAACTTACCGCTACTTTTATATAGTAAATAAGATATTATAATATCGTTTTTTTTATTTTCTGAATTACCTTACTATATTACTATATAATTATAATTATATATTCTTTTTCGTAATATTTAATATAATATTAAATTTAAAATTAATTAAGTTTATACTTTAATTTAAAAATAAATCATATCGTTATATTATTTACTTTCGCCTTAAATTTTATATTAAAGTATAGTTTTTTATTATTAAAATTATACTTTTTAAATAAATTACCCGTAACTAAATAGTTAATAAAAAGTATAACTGTTAAAAAGAAATTAATTTTTTTTAGTTTATTAATAATACTTTTAATATCTTTAATACTGTTAATATTATAAATTCCTCTATAATAACCGTATTATTAAAAGAAATTATAATAGTTTAAATATTATAACGGTTCGGAATTATTATAAATTTAGCGGTATATAATAAAATAATTTAGAATTTTAAAGCGAAGTATTATTAATAATTATTAATAAAAGTTTAAAGTATTTAATATAGAAGAAAATTTAATAATATACTTATTTAATTAATAAAAAAATAGGTTTCTACCCTAATATTAAAAAGAAAAGGTTTTTTTACTTTACTTATATAGTACCAAAATTAAATTCTCTCTTTAAAGTAGTTATCTCCGAAGGTATTTTTAGGAGTATTTACCTTTATAATTATATTCAACCGAATACCCAGTTTCGAATTAATAAATAAAAATATTCTCTAGTATATTAATTTATTAAATAAAATTAAAAACGATGATAATAATAATATTAAATTACCTATGCTATTCCCGTTCCTTCGATTAATTTCTTTTTATATTATTTATTTACCGAAGTAAATACCGTTATTATATTTACATTCGTTTAAATCCGTTATTCTATTACTATTAAAAAAATTTAAAAAAGGTAATAATAGAAAAGAATATTAATAATTTAATTTTCGTTAATAGATTTTTATTAAGATTAAATTTTTAGAAGTATATTAACGAAGTTAATAGGAATATAATAAATAATATAATAAAGCTTTTTAAATAAGGAAGGTATTTAAAAATCCTTTACTTTTTTTTTATCGATTTTAATTTACTTATTTAATATATTAAAATCAAAGAAAGTTTTTTTTAAATAAATTTATTTATTTATTAAAAAAAGAACGTTAAAGCAATTATAATAAAGTATTAAATAATTATAGAAAATATTATTAAAGTTTTAAATTAAAATTTTAATAATTTAAAGTTTTTTAAATTTAAAATAATTTATTTAATTAATTTAATCCTACTATTTACTCTTATTCCCGCTCCTTAAACCTTATTAACTTAATTATCGATTTAATTACTTACTTAGCCCCCGGTTTAATTACTATATTTATTAACTATTTAAGTAAATACTTTAATTTAACGATAAATAAGTAATATTATAAGTACGTTTAATAAATATAGCGGCGGTACTTAAAATCCTATTAATATTATATTTATTACTTTAAAGAATTAAATTATTTAGAATTAAAAAATTATTATTAAAGAAGAAATTACTTTATTTATTTATTATTATAATAAATTAGTAAAATGATAAGTCTATATAAGTAAATAAAAATACCTTTATTTCTTTAATAATAGGAATTTATAGTTTTATTAAAAAACTTTAAAGTTTAAATTTTTTTTTAATAATAATCCTTTTAAAATTAACTATATAAGGAAATATTATTTATAATTTTAACGAAAATACTATTGTTAATAAATTACTGTTAATTTTAACGGTAAAGCTTTTAAATAAAAGTAAAAAAAAGATTTCGATTATTAAAATAAATAATAATATAGTTTTAAATAACGGTAATTTTAGTTTTCTGAAATAATAAAGGTTAATATATAAAAGGATAATAATACCGAATATTATTATTAATTAATATAATAATAATAATTTTAAGTAAAACCCGGAGTTAAATTATTAATAAAACGATAAACTATCAGCCTTTTAATAAATAAAAAACAAGAAAATCGGAATATCCTTCGTTTAATTAAGAAAAGTTATATTAACGAGGGCTTTAAATTAAAGAAGTTATATAATATCGATATTATAAAATTAATAAAAGCTAAGTTTAAAATCGATATTATTATATAATTAAAATCCTACGTTAAAACCTTGTTAAAAAAGTAATAAATAATAACCTTTTTTACTGAAAAAAGTAATAAAAATAATAAAAATAATAAAACCTTTAAAAAAAATATTAAATTCGGTAAGTCTTTTATATAAAATAAAATAAAAGATTTAATTTTTAATATTTATTTTATAAGTAATTTTATCGATATTAATAATAAGGTATTAAATTAATCTTCGTTTTTATAGTAACGATATAAGGAAATAAATAAAATAAAGAAATTAATAAAAGTTTTTTTAATAAAAATAAAAATATTTTTAAATTATAATCTTTTATATAATCGTTATTTACTATATTATTTTAATAATAAGCAATTAATAAAATTATTATTTATATCGATTTTTATAGTTTATAATATTTTACTTATTACTAAAATTTAACTTTACTTTTTAATAATACCTATAAATTACCCGAATTTTATTTTTTAATTTATTTACTTTTTTATATAAAAAATCCTCGAATTTATTAAATATAAAATTATTATTATTATTAATAAAGTAATTTCTTTTCATAAACGCTTTTAAATCGTTAAAAAAAACCTTAATAAAATTAAAATTTAATAAATATAATAGTAAATATTATAAAAAAATACTTTATTTAAAATAAAGGGTTTTTATATAGTAATTATAATATTAAAATATATTATTTATTATTAAAATATTATTATAATTAATCTTAGGTTCGTTGGTTTACACAGAAAGTGATAAGTATCGTATAGATATAACATCTTACGATCATTATAAAAGCAGTAGTTTCTTTATAGCTATTTAATATTATATTAAGTTAGTTATTTTTAATAGATATCTTTAGCGATAACTTTCGCTAAATCCTATATATATATTATATTTATTCGATAATTTTCTCCCTTTAATAATAAACTTTTTTTTATATATCGTTATTGTAAATATATATATTTAGATCTAACTTAGGATTTATATACCTTTAACTGAAATAATAAAGTATTTAAAATTAACGTTAATTTGACTTATCGATATCTATTCGAATAATTTTTTAAGTTCGGAATTTTATTTTCTTTCGCTTATTAATTATTTTAGAGATAAATAATATTTTAAAAGCTTAAAAGTCGAGTTATTCCCGGTTATTAATAAAAAGAGCGAGGTATATATATTATTTTTTTATTATTGTTATTAATAAATTGATTAATTATATATATTTAATATATTAATTACGTTTATTAAAAGTATTAATTAAGGTAATTTATTTTAATAAAGTTTTTAATATAAATTAAATATTTTAATTAAAGTATAAGATAGTAAGAGAGAATTAAAAGTAAAAGAGTAGTAAAGATAATTCTTTTATCTTTATTAATACGGGAGTTATAATATTATAAAGTAATTTACCGGTCGGTAAGGGAGTTATTAATGCGGTAATAAATAATATAGTAAAGGAAGCGTTTAAAAAGTTTAAGTTATATTATTATATTATATATATTATTAAGCTCGACGATTAAAAGCTATATATATTTAATAGGTATGTAATATTATGTGATATAACTTTAACCGATAATACCGGGCTGTAAAGAAAATCAACGCTGGGTATAGCGTTATTAAAGAATCTTTTTTTTAAAACTTTGTTTCTTTTAAAATATATTATTACAGTTAAAGAATTTATTTACTTTTAATGATAATTAAGTATTTAATTAATAAACGAATCTATTAATATTTAATTATCTTTAATATATCAAAAAATTAACGATCTCTTTTATTAAAATAATTAATAAAATATAAAATCGTTTTCCTTTAATAAAAGTACTTTTTATTTATAATTATACTTTTAAAAATACTTATTTAATATATTGTAAATTATTATAACGATCGGCCTTACTTTTATTATAAAAGATAAATATTTTTATTATAAATTATAATATTTTCTTTATTTAATTAAACTGAAAAGATTTATTAATTTAAATTACTTTATATATTATTACTTTATTAATTTAATTAACTTTATTAAAACCTTAGAAAATAATAAATATTAATATATAAATTTAATATTTAAAAATTAAAAACTATTATAATTTATCGAAATAAAAATTAAGTTTTTCGGTTAATAATTAATAGGTTTTTTAAAGTTTATATTATATATTAGTTTAACTATTAGATTTATATAGAAGAAAAAACGGAATAACTTATTTTTATTAAAAAAAAAAGTATAAATTTAAACGTTAAATCGAAAGTATAAAATGATAAAGAAACTTTTAATAATTTAATAAATCTTTCGGTATTATTAAATTTAACATTTATTAAACTTTAATTTTTTTTAAATCCGTTCAGTAATTACTTTTATATATAGTAATATTAAAAGCTAAGTTTTTTCCGTTATTTTAATATAAGTAAATATCATTAAAGTAAAATACTATAAAAAATATTATAACTTTAGAAAATAAAGGGTATATTATATATAATTTATTATAATTTAAAGTAATTAATATTATATTTTCGGCTTTATATAAATTTAGTAGTAAGTTAGATAGTCCTAAATCCTTAGTAAACAACGTACGGTTATAAACGACGTTTCGGATACAACGCACAGCTGAAGTCGTGGTCGGTGTCCCGCAGCCCGCGCTTTCGCCCACTTCTGAAGCTCCAGCTCGCTCCAAGCAAAACAACAAATCGCAGTGCAGCGCGCCGAAGCTTGATTTTTTTTTGGCGCATCAAAATATTTACGACACCTCGACCCATCGATCGATTGAGTATTGTTTGCGACGTACCCAGGGCTCCTTTTCTTCGCACTCCGATATCTGCCGTCCGAGTTTGTTTTGCTGCCATTTTTCTGACCGATTGCCCTGCCTTGGCTATTCTTTGGGTTCATTAACGAGGGCGCAAGCGGCAGAGCACGAGCAAGACTTCGGGATACAGAGCTACCATTCGCACCCAGTTAAGAGGAGGAGGGGAATACACACAAAATGTCTGGCTCAACCGGCAAATGGCGCGAGGAGCAGGTCCTCATCATCTGTCCTGGATCACAAACAACCTTGGCCCAGATGGGCTGCAATGAACTCACACCCCCACAGCACCGGTTTCCGACTCGCATGTTTCCGGACCCGGAAGAGGAAGGGCAGTTCAGACCGTTCCACACATATAAGCGACCTAAAACCACGGCCGGCATTAAAGGAGAGGGAGGGGAGGACGACTATGAATGGGTGGAGGATGTCGACTCATTGGAAGGGGCCATATACCCCATACAGGCAGGGCACATTGTTCACATGGATGCCTTTCTCGCGTTCCTGGAGCACGTCCACCAGGCATTGACGACAACATATCACAACACACCGATCATGTTGATGGCGAGTCCGCAATGGAAAAAGGGGGACTGTGAGGTGATCTCGCGCTATATTTTTGAGAAGACGAAGACACCGGCACTGTGCCTGCTGCACAGCGGGTTGGCGACGCAGTACGGTCTGAAATGGCCAAACATGACGGTGGTAGACGTGGGGTTTGAAAAGGTGGATGTTACCTGTGTATATGAAGGAAGGGTGGTGGGACACAACGATATTGGACCGGAGAATATGGGAGATACAGAAAGGGAGGAGAGCGAAAGAAAGCAAGGGATCAGCGGCGGGGAGTTTTTCACCAGAAAGCTGATGGAGTTATTGAAGGATCAAGGATTTGACCACGAGATGGCAGAGCAATTAAAGAAGAGTCCGGTTTGCGAGGTGCTGCCATATGCTGCCGACGACAAGGAGCTTATGGAGCTGCCTACAGAGGGGGGGTCCACGGCCGGTAGCAACGGAACGGCGACATCATCCGCCGCGCCTGTGGAAGGCCCCAAGATTATCACCACCGCTGCGGGCGCCGATGACGATCTTGGATTGGACGGCGAGGAGAAGGTGGTCAATGAAGAGGGCGTGCTTGATGTGGCCAGTCTGGTCGTCAGCGGCCAAACCCGAGAGTTTCTGGCGAAACAGGAAAAGCTCAAGGCGGAAAAGGCAAAGGCTGGCAGAAAGGGCAAGGGACAGGAGACCGATGCCGCTGCTGCCGCCAAAGCCAGGCTGCCAAATTCGAAGCGGGTCAAGACTATTTTTCACTATGAAGAGTTGATTACAGAGGATGTTCCTGTCGCGGCTCCTGTGGTCCCAGCCCCCGCAGCGCCGGCTCCAGCAGAGAACGCCGCGCCCACTGACGTCGAAATGGCGGATTCCAATGCGCCTTCTGCAGCGCCAGCCGTTGATTCAGGGGCCAAAGCTGGCGAGACAGCTGCCAAGCCAGAAGGGGAGCAGACACAATCCGTCGCTGGTGCAACCGACCCTCCAACGGCTGCTCCAGCCCCTGAGACTGCCGCTCCCCCAGCTACTGAACGCATCTCCCGCCGGGTGCGCCGTGATATTGAAGTTGGCCTAGAGCGCTTCCTGTTTGCCGACCGCAAAGAGATCGACCGCATCGTCGACACCATCTACCGCACCGTACAGGACATTGACGAGATGTACATGCGTCCCGGATGCTGGGAGAATGTGGTATTTGTCGGCAATGGCGCGCGCATCCGCGGCCTGAAGGACAACATCATGCAAACCTTGCAAGCCCGACACCTAATCTCCCCATCGTCTGCCACCATGTTCACCTCGGAGCTGCCATCTAACATTGGCACCCCCTCCGGCACCGGCTCGCAGACCCCTACCGGCTCCTTCACCGGGCAGCTGCCCACAAGCAGCAGCGTCAACCCGCTGCTCCAAGCCGCCACGACAGCCGCCAGTTTGGGCGTGCCCGGCGGCCCTCAGGGGCAGGTTGTTGGCGCGGACGGTCAGATGCAACCAAGCCATCACTTCCACAGCCAGACACCCACCAACATCAAGCTCGCTACGCTGCCGACTTATCTGGCCGAGTGGACGAAGAATGGGTTCGAGGAGGCAATGTTCCTGGGTGCGCAGGTGGCGGCAAGGTTGGCGTTTTGCATTCACAATCTGGACGCGGCTGGTTTGGAGGCGCAGAGGAGCATGAGTTTCGGCAGGGTTGATTACAAGTAAGTCTTTCTTCTATCTTGATATCCTTAAAACTTCATGGCGGACAGACATGCTGACCGAGTACTGTAGTGAGCTGGGTCCCAAGGGCATCAGGTCTCATTCCATGCTTACTTAATAGCTTGAGGCTTCACGGGGAGAAGGTTTCATGTTTAGGATCAATGGGAAAAGGTTGTTGAATGCTTGTTTTCAGGTCAGCGGGTAACTTGTTCAGGTTTTCTGGGTCGGCGAGGCTGGTGGATACACGGTCACGGTAGGAATCGTGAGCGATATCAGTTTAACAGTTCTAAAGGAATAACAAATTGAAGATCTCTTCTTGTGGATCTCCATGATGAGGCGGTGTATATCCCCCTTTTCAACCCCTTTTCCGATGAAGCACCTACGCTTTTGCATGTATAAACCTATTGAATTATGCACCTCCCATACAACGCATAGGCTTAGGTTTGCTGGAGGTAAAAAATAGAAAGAAAAAAAAAAAGGAACGCAACCCTATGAGACATTGATCTATTGCGCCCACTTTGACTCCTGACTCTCTGGCCACCGCCTCATTGGTCCATTTCCTAGATCGAGGCGTGCAGGCCTGCGGCAAGGGCTTACAACGTACGGGGAGGCTTGCTACCGATTGGACTGCCGCGCGCTGTTCTCTCCCCAGTGCCGGTCCTTTGTTCCCTTTTAGCCTTCCTGGAAGGAGCTGTGGCGTCCAACACAACCGGACCGATGCATGATGAGGCACGGTGGCATTCCTACACACCTGTTATTATGATGAGACCAGTCAGTTAAGCGGTGAAGAACAAATGACGATGGAAAAAGAGAGAAAGGTTGCCGTGTTTCAGCCCTCCTCTGTTACGGCGCTGTAGGGCTTTCCCAACCTATGCCGTAGTATTTGCAATGTTGCCCAGCAGTTCAGAGACACCAAGGAGTCAAAGAATGGTGAATCTGGTTCGCGATCGCAGGTCTGGCCGACAAGGTTGCATTGCGATTCTCGGCATCGGTGTCTGCGTTTGGCAGCTCACAGGGGACAGATAATAGAGGAAAGAAGGGTGTGTGTGTGAAGCCACTGTTGCAAAAATAAAAAAAATAAAAATCGGTGTTGGGTGGGTGGGCAGGTGTCCATCAATACCCTTAAACGCCGTGGTGAGAGCTAGCGCGATAGCAACTTCAGTCTTAAGCCAATCTGAGGCACAGCATTCCCGCGTTATTGTTGCAAAGAAACAGCCGTTCTGGAAGTCTTGTCGTCCGAGGGGTCTAGACAATGGATTTTCCGGGGCACGGGAAAGGCGGCGGGCAGAAAGGGAACGACACGTGGGAGTTGGGATCTTGAGATTTCATTCCTGGTTTGGCTGTGGAGAGTGAGACGTCGAAACGGCACAATGGAGGAGTCTGAGACACCATGCGAAAGAAGCACTCCCTGATCCACGACAGTTCACCGCATGATGGCCGATCCGGGGAACAAGTCTCGCAAATACATAAAAATAAAGGCGACGAACGAGGACGAGCGTTGAAAGAAGGCGGTTCCTGGCTGAGAAACCGGTGCCGTCGGGTACCAAGTCATGGCTGGTGGCGCTGGGGCGAGGTTCCCGTTTGGTGAAGTTGGTGAGATGGCGGCGAGGGGGACCACGTGTTTGCGTTTCCGAGAACCGATGAGCTCAGATCTTTATTCCAAACTCGCCTTGACGTTCTCGTCATAGAGGACAAGCGCATTCATCGACAGAAGGGCCAAAAGAGCGAACACGACTTCAAAACGATGCAGAGAGCCGGTGAAGAGTCAAGCGCGCAATCTAATCCGTAACCCCTGCCCGTCTGGAAATCAGAAATGTCTGAGAACTGTAAATGGAGGGAGCGGACTGTGAGGGATGTTGAAATGGGCGTGGAACAGCGCCTTGGCGGTGCACTAAGACGCACTTGCATCCATCATCGTCTCCATCCAGCTATTTCTGGTCAGGTACCCGTTGATAGCCTCGTTGTGTTGGATGGTGCGTTGAGACACCCATACACATACACACGCACAGCACCTGCCTTTCACCACATCCCATGGTGTTCACGAGCCTTGTTGATGTGGACGACATGTCGAGCTGGAGCTTCCATGCTGGATCTGGCGCCCACTTGTCACGGCATCCATTTCGTGATTCTGTGGGGCTAGATCTGCGTTACCAGCAGGACCCGTTCCCAACATCAGGGCAGCCTGGTGGGCCACTGAGCATGGCCGGCCGGGCTCTCCTGTTGTGGAAGAGACGGTGGCCAATGCGCCCCCTGGAACATCAGAACATCGGGACTCGATACCTCCTTTTCGCAGTGCAGGCTGCCGCATCTCGAGGTATACATCTCCAGTTCGGCCCTGTCAGAAAGACTCCAGGACCCCATGTTTTCCCCCCAGGTGCTGTCTAATTGCCCTGGGGAGCTGCCGCCTGGGCTGCAGTGCCGTAAATGCGCCAGCGTGACGAAGCGAAAGAGGGCGAGCAAAAACTCCAGTTCCACCAGGCTCCCCGTTTGTGCTCCGTGCTCCCGTCCCCCGTCCCGGTCCTCTTGCCAGCTTCCCGTCCACTTCCATTTCCAATTTTCTTTCTACCATCACCAAGTCGCCGATTCACACCACCTCGGCCGACTGTCGACCAAACCACGAGTAATTCGGGCGTCGTATCGCCGGCTGTTATTGAATAATTGTCACACCCCCATAAGCGCTTGACAAGCAGGTGCCAGTGACGGGCGGCTTATTAGTCTCCCGCAACACAACGGTCAACGGTTTGACAGCGCCCGGACTAAGAGCAGGAACAAGAAAAAAAAACAAGGGAAAGAGCAACGCAGCAGTTCGTGGTCGATCAAAACCGCTGCCCCAAAACAAACAACACCGATTCGCACTCATCGCCGGGCTGCCGGACCTTGTCGGCAAATCAAACCCTCGAGTCTGCTTCGAGCTTCGAGGCTCCATTGAGACCCATACAAAAAGTTGGGGAGGGGGTCCAAGGCGGGTTTTTGTGTTGTTGCATCGCTACCTCCTCAACTCTCTCAATCGGGATCCAAGGCCACCTCTCTCCGCCCCGGCCAAGGCACTCTCCCACTTGCACAAGGCAACCCTACAGAGACTCTTCTATCTGCACAGGAATTCCTCCCATCCAGTCATCAAGCTCTCACCGACTGACACCACCAATTCGCCTCACGACTTCTCGTCGCAATTATCCCGAACTACCTGCCACCACCGCCCGCGCCTATGGGTTTCTAGGGAAAATCCAAGGACAAGCGAGCGCACACGTCGCCAGCGGCAGCAACCCGCCGTCGCGCCCCTTCAGCTGCTGCTGCCGCCACCGCCGCGGCCAGTCCCCCTACCACCAGCCGACTGTCGCCCGCGACCTCGTTCAGCACTCGCAACGACCGTCGCCGAGGGTTAATGGTCACAATGGGGTCGTGCATGAGCACGAGCGGGGAGGAGTCGGAGCAACGGAAGAGGAGTAACAAGATTGACAGAGATCTCGAGGAGGACTCTAAACGGCTGCGCCGAGAATGCAAGATTTTACTGCTTGGTACGTTGACTTGTTGTTCGCCGCAGGCGCCGCGAAATCGCGAATTTTTTATTTATTTTTGCTAACCACTTTTTTGCAGGCTCTGGTGAGAGCGGCAAGTCGACGATCGTAAAACAGATGAAAATTATCCATCTGAAAGGCTACTCACATGAAGAGCTCAAGAATTACCGACCCACAGTGTTCAAGAATCTGCTGGAATGCGCCAAATCGGTCGCCAATGCCATGCGCCAGTTTGACATCGACCCGGTGCTCGACGAGAACAAGCGTTACCTCGACTTTCTGATCGAGTACTCCCTCGATACCAATCCGCAGACGATTGACCCCAAGGTCAGCGTCGCGATTCAGTCATTATGGAGCGACCCAGCCAAGGAGCAGTTGATGGAAAGACAAACAGAGTTCTATCTGATGGACTCCGCAGAGTAGTGAGTATTACTCGCGCTTGCGTTGAAGTGGCATGAGGGCTGGTTTCTAACATTGTCTGCAGCTTTTTCGATGAGGCTGCGAGGATTGCAAACAAGGAATACGTCCCCAATGAGATGGACGTGCTTCGAGCGAGAACAAAGACCACGGGTATCTACGAAACGAGATTCAAGATGGGACAACTGAGTATTCAGTAAGTGTCCCTGCCATCCGCCATCCTTCGAGCAGACCTAACAGTTCTCAGCATGTTCGACGTGGGCGGTCAGCGCAGTGAGCGCAAAAAGTGGATTCATTGTTTCGAGAACGTCACTTCCATCATCTTCTGTGTGGCTTTGAGCGAATATGATCAGGTTCTGCTGGAAGAAAGCAGTCAGGTATGTGATCTGGGCCTAACCTCGCCGTGTTTGAGATGCTTACCGGGCTACAGAACCGTATGATGGAGTCGCTATTACTTTTCGACTCGGTGGTAAACTCGCGGTGGTTTATGCGGACGAGTATCATCTTGTTCCTGAACAAGGTCGACATCTTCAAGCAGAAATTGGGTCGGTCCCCACTCAGCAACTACTTTCCAGATTACTCTGGTGGCAATGATGTCAACAAGGCGGCCAAGTATCTTCTCTGGAGATTCAACCAGGTGAACCGAGCGCATCTCAATCTCTATCCTCAGTAGGGTCTCCCCTGTACCATTGTTTTCGTGTGTAACAATGCTGACGATCAAACAGTTTGACTCAAGCGACAGATACTAGCAACATCCGTCTCGTCTTTGCTGCGGTGAAGGAGACAATCCTGAACAACGCGCTGAAGGATTCCGGTATCCTATAAACACCGCCACATGCCCCTTTCCAAACCGGAGGTGTACTGTCCTTGCGATCAGGACCACTGCAACATTTGGCAGCCACGTAACTCGCAAAACCCCACCCCTCTCATCCTACCCAGGAATGATTAATTCGAGAATTGCCAGCAAAATCGCGGCCCTCGAATTACTTCCCTTATTGATCGATAATGACAAGGTTCCTTCCCACCAGGAACCTTGCTGCAGGGCTCTTATTGTAATCTGCAAACAGCTCTCACACAACATCCCGGACTCCGAACCAGTTGATACAACACAACACCCAACATAACTTTATCCCGGGCTTTCCTCTGCATATGACACGGCGTTCAAGGCCATGGGCGAAACGACGAATTCTATTTTTGAGCAACGTTCTGTCTTTTTATTCTATTTTCCGGTTTAGGAGAAAATGCGAGGGATGGACAGAACTGACGACTGGCAAGAGTATATGCCTACCCGGAGGAGGAAACAGGCCATCAAGACCTGCTAGTGGGAAGGGAGGGGATGATAATAGGGCGCTTGAGACGGCCCGTACCCTTATCCAACTATACCTTACTAGTCTTGTCCCCCTATCTATCCGTACCAACTAAAATAAATGATCTTAGACATCAAACGCCTTTTTCACCACTGTGCTACAAGATTGGAGAGAAGAATCCACCTGTACAGGGTGGGATGCCCACAGAGGGCAGTCATGTTACTACCCATCCACTGCAAGAGCCTCTAGCAATCTTTGGCGTTCCACGGTGCCTTTGGATGGTGAACTCCAACTGCCCAGTTCTGCTGGGTTCGCTTTGATCTATCTCCACAAGTGCAGAATACGATGGCCCAGGTTTGGTAAACTAGACAATGCGGTTGACTATTCCCGAGCCACGGCGTTCTGTCCCAACGTGTTCAAAGACATCGTCACCTTACCCTGCCGTCCGGGTCGGCCGAGCCCGTGCCGTGCCGTTCAGTTGAAACATGTTCGACCGTTCCTTCTTTGTACGAAAATGTTCCTGGCTTATACTGTGCCTTTGTTACCAGTCTGCTGACAGCTCCTGAGCAGAAAGACTGAACAACCCGAGTCAAGTGAACTCGGCTGGCCCCGTTTTGTGCCATGGCTCCAACTACAAAAGCGTATGATCAGGTCAGTGAGAGTGCTGTGTGAGCCAAGTCAACTGTAGACGAGGTCACATTCAGTCTGTCGGGTTGACGAATAGGACACTGACGATGCAACACGTCGAGCAAGGAGTAATGGGCGGGTTCAAGTGGAGTTGGGTTGGGCTGAAGACTTGTGGGCTCGGTGTGTTGGTGATGCTTGGCGCTGGTTCTGTTGGTTGAGAGAGCAACTGCCTAACATGATGGTTTCACGATCTCGATCTGCTTTGTCCAACAGTGGGAGATGGACGATAACCCAATCCTACCGCTCTTGCATATGACAATGGTGCTATGCGGATTTCGGTATAGTGGGGGGATTTAAGCCCAACTCAAATCGAACATTGCAGGAGCCACGTCTAACCCCGCGCCGCAACGACTGGTGACGCTCCAAAAGCAATTGCGAACATCAAAGCACGCCACTTCCGAGCTCGCAAGAACCCGCCAGATGGAAGGAATATTGGGTCTCGGCTCTCTCTGACCACCTACCCCGCGTCCCACATCCGAACAACGTCTCGGCCTGGACGCAGCAGCACAATGACATCGTGCCTCGTGTCAACGGCCATGCAGAATACCGAACTGGAAGACACGGCCCAAGTCGTGACTTGGCTGAGTTGCAGGAGATGCGGAGGACCAGAGGGCCTGAGAAGCCAATCATGTTGGCGAACGTCCGAGTAAGGAAACGGCCAGAAAGCTCTCCATATTGAAAAGCTGCAGGATTGTGGAGTTGGAGATGGTGGTGGTGATGGGTGCAGGGGCAGGGGATGCAGTCAAGTCATCCACAACAGAAGCACGGGTCTGTTGCGAGTGCGAACGGCGCTGTGCAGCAAGAGGGCAGGCAGGATCAGGATTCCAGGAGCCTTTGCTGCTAAGTTTGGCTCACCGGTTGGTGACGGAGTGGCAGGCTGCCTATATGGAAAGCTCTCCTCAGTTCCTCTCATCTGGCCCTCTTCTCTGCTGTCTCTTTTCCGTGTCGAAGCTCTTCATGTGTGGGGTTCTGATCCTGTTCTCTCCGCCGCGCCCCAACCATCTTTACACATAGATCATCACCGCCTACCCATCCGTACCATTGCCTAACCTAGATAGACCGCCAGTAGCTTTGCCGCTAGACAGTGACATCCAGGCACGCCAGAGCGGCCAGCTACCCCACAACGCCCAACTCAAGCCTGAGCTGATCTTGTCGGCTTCACTTCTACCTACGTAAGCGTGCCCGACCTCCTGCCTTGGCCCTTTCGCCTCCCGCCCTGCAGTTTGCTTTCCCCCCTTTTTTCCTTTTAACTTTGAGCAGCCCCCCGTTGAAGGGATTAAATCTCAAGTGGTTGACATTCTCTTCTAGTTGGACAACTTGGAAGCCTCACACCATGGCGTCCGAATCTCTCCCCACCAGACAACGCCGCCCCTCCATGGGAGCCCCGATTGTGGACATCCAGGGCTCTGTTGGGCCAGCGGGCATCTCCCGGCCGAAGCACAGGCGCACCTTTACCGGCTTTGGCGCTGGAGAGATCAAGAGCGTGGAAGGTATGTCGAGTCTATTTCCAGCTAAGTGTCTCATTTTATCCGCCACTACCGAGAGGGGGAAGTCCATTTGTCTCGGGAACGTCTTGACAGCTCTCGTGGTGATGGATAGCAACCAAGCAGCTCCCCCACCTGTTTGTTCTGCCCCTCATCTGTCTGTGGTGGGCGGGGCGTGCCAAGGATCTGCAAGGCGCATGCGCTAACAATCTCTCCTTGGCATTCAGCTTCTATCCCTGAGCCTCAACGTGAAGCCTGGCTCAAGCATCAGGTCAGCGGCTTCAAGGACAAGGATAGCTTCGAGTCCGAGGTCGTCCGTCATGTCGAGACTACGCTTGCTCGAAGCATGTTCAATTGCGATGAGTCGGCGGCTTATTCGGCATGCAGTCTCGCCTTCCGTGACCGCCTCATCCTCGAATGGAACCGCACCCAGCAGCGCCAGACATTCGTCGACAGCAAGAGACTCTACTACCTGAGCTTGGAGTTTCTGATGGGGAGGGCTCTCGACAATGCTATGCTGAATATTGGATCAAAGGATCTGGCCAAGGGTGAGTTGGCTTTGGCGAAGGAAGCATGCTCGAGCACGTTGCTAATGCCTGATGTTTAGCTGGTCTCGCCGATCTTGGCTTCCGCATCGAGGATGTGATCGAGCAGGAACACGATGCTGCTCTTGGCAACGGCGGTCTGGGTCGTCTTGCCGCATGCTTTTTGGACAGTCTCGCCAGTCTCAACTACCCCGCTTGGGGTTACGGCCTGCGATACCGCTATGGTATTTTCAAACAGGAGATCATTGACGGGTACCAAGTTGAAGTGCCGGATTATTGGTTGGAGTTCAATCCTTGGGAGTTCCCCAGACATGATGTGACTGTTGACATCCAGTTCTTTGGAAATGTCCGCAAGTCAACTGACGAGAACGGGAGGACTGTTTCCCACTGGGAAGGTGGCGAAATCGTCAAGGCGGTAGCCTACGATGTGCCCATTCCCGGGTATGCGACTCCTTCTACAAACAACCTGAGATTGTGGTCCAGCACAGCTGCCAGCGGCGAGTTTGACTTTCAAAAGTTCAACAGTGGTGACTACGAAAGCTCGGTGGCTGATCAGCAGCGCGCCGAGACCATCTCTGCCGTTCTCTACCCCAACGATAATCTGGAGCGCGGAAAAGAGCTTCGTCTGAAGCAGCAGTACTTCTGGGTTGCTGCCTCTCTCTACGACATTGTCCGTCGTTTCAAGAAGTCCAAGCGTCCCTGGAGAGAGTTTCCCGAACAAGTTGCTATCCAGCTCAACGACACCCACCCGACCCTTGCGGTTGTCGAGCTTCAGCGTATCCTGTTGGACCTGGAAGGTCTTGAGTGGGATGAGGCTTGGAACATCGTCACTAACACTTTCGGTTACACCAACCACACTGTGCTCCCCGAAGCCTTGGAGAAGTGGTCTGTTCCTTTGATCCAGCATCTCCTTCCCCGCCATCTCCAAATCATCTACGATATCAACCTCTACTTCCTTCAGAGCGTTGAGCGTAGGTTCCCTGATGAGCGCGAGCTCTTGGGCCGCGTTTCCATCATTGAGGAATCGCAACCCAAGATGGTTCGCATGGCCCACCTGGCTATTGTGGGTTCTCACAAGGTCAATGGTGTTGCGGAGTTGCACTCGGATCTCATCAAGACCACCATCTTCAAGGACTTTGTCACCATCTTTGGACCCGACAAGTTCACCAACGTCACCAACGGCATCACCCCTCGCAGGTGGCTTCACCAGGCCAACCCTCGCCTGTCCGAACTCATTGCCAGCAAGACAGGCGGCAAGGACTTCTTGACCGATCTCAATGAGCTCAACAAGGTCGAGTTGCACGTTGACGATAAGGCTTTCCGCAAGGAATGGGCAGACATCAAGCTCGCCAACAAGGAGCGTCTCGCCAAGCACATCAAGGCCAGCGCAGGCGTCACGGTCGATCCAACCGCACTATTTGATGTCCAAGTCAAGCGCATCCACGAGTACAAGCGCCAGCAGCTCAACATCTTTGGCGTCATCCACCGCTACCTTACACTCAAGGCCATGACCCGAGAGGAACGCAAGAAGCAGCAGCCAAGAGTGTCCATCTTCGGCGGCAAGGCTGCCCCCGGATACTGGATGGCCAAGCAAATTATCCACTTGATTAACAGCGTGGGTAAGGTGGTGAACAACGACGAGGATATTGGTGATTTGCTCAAGGTGGTGTTCCTCGAGGACTACAACGTGAGCAAGGCCGAGATCATCGTTCCTGCCTCGGACATCAGTGAACACATTTCGACCGCCGGCACCGAGTAAGTAATGAGTATCCCTGATGCTGCTGAAACAGAGACTAACCAACTTCTCCAGGGCCTCTGGAACCAGCAACATGAAGTTTGTGCTCAACGGTGGTCTCATCATTGGTACCTGCGACGGCGCCAATATTGAGATCACCCGCGAGATTGGCGAGAACAACATCTTCCTGTTCGGCAACCTTGCCGAAGATGTTGAGGATCTCCGTCACAACCACACATATGGCACTCACGAAATTGACCCTGATCTCAACCGGGTATTCCAGGAGATTGAGAAGGGCACTTTTGGCAGCACACAAGATTTTGCTGCTCTGATCTCGGCCGTGAGGGACCATGGTGATTACTATCTCGTATCTGACGACTTCCACTCGTACATTGAGACGCAGGCTTTGGTGGATGAGGCGTATCGGGACCAGGAGGAGTGGATCACCAAGTGCATCACATCGGTATCCAGAATGGGCTTCTTCAGCTCAGATCGGTGCATCAATGAGTATGCCGAGGGCATCTGGAACATTGAACCTCTGCGGGTCGAGAAGGAGGAAGGTGCGTAGGTTGTCTTCCCAGGACCCAAAAGGTCCGAGCAAGGCAAAACGCAGAAGCAACATGGTGAGAAACACCTTTATGAGAAGCTCCCATTTGTCGGGTGTGGTAGCAAGTGAGGCGGGGACGTAAGAGGAAGCGGATGGATGGATGGGGTAGCAATCCTGGTATTTTGGTAGTATGGGTTATGGTTTGAACCGCAGAGATAAACAGACCTTCAATAATATCTTTTGCGCAGCACTTTGAACCAACAGCCAAAACTGTATATGTGGATCTACAAGGTTTGCATAGGTAACTTGGTCTCATTGCCACTTATCCGTAGAACTGGATGGTGATCAGGATGGACACTTGCACTCGTTTTCCTGCAGCAATCAGACTAGATACAACCATGACTTGCAGACTCGATGTTCCGTCCATAGTGGAAGACAGGTTCAGCTCTCATAGATTTTCCTCCCTCTTTGCCCCCCCAGTGTCCCGGACAGCAGTGTCATGACAGCTGAGGCGGAGAGGTCCCCTTCTTTCGCTTTTCCAGGGTTCTCTGTGTCACCCTGTCTGTCTGTGCGCCGACACCCCAGCGAGCCCACCAGAAGTGACCAGGGTGAGCGGCTTAGCTCAAAGAGATTTCGACGTCATTGTGCATGGAGCTGGCGCCTTCTCAAGCTTGTCCCTGTTCCCACCCCCGCTTGCGGCTGCGGATTGCGTTTTCCCCCGCCCAACCGTTTTGACAACTCCACTGCCAACGCTATGTATTGCTTCTCGCCAAATGCAGGGTATTCGTGCCGCCGGATTTTCGTGTTGTATAGTGTAGTCAGGTTCTTGTCTCTGTGTTCGTTTGGGGGAGGAGTTGCGTGGCTCACGGTCGGGCATTGGCAGCCCAATAGATGACGGCACTCGATGGGCTTCATAGTGGCTCAGTCGCAAGAAACCTCGGACAGGAGGCTGTCATCTGGAAGCAAATGATCACAGCGTCCTTCGGGTGCGTACGGATGCACAGTCCCGTAGGAATGGCCCGAGGCAGAAGCTTAATTGAGAGAACATGATCTGATCTGTCTCCTCTGGGCCCCTGTTCCCGCCCTCTCGGGAGATATCCCCATGCTTTCTGCTGTGGTTCCCCTGATGATCTTGAGGCGTTCCGGGACACCTGGGCCGGGCCTGGACTTATTCATAGTATGGCGAGCTTCCACAGGGGATAAGGGGGTGTCCCAATGCACATCACGGTATGGGGATTGTACATCAAGAGCAGTGGCAGCTATCTGCACGAGTACATAGGTCAGTGTGGTGGTGTGTGGGAAAGTGAACGGGTAATCATCAGGACCCTGAGAAACCCTGAAAATGACGATGCGGATACCGCTGAGAGAGAGAGAGAGGGAAGGAGGGAGAGAGGAGGTGATGATGCCCGGCTTTGCAAAGAGGTTTGGTTGTGCCCTGTGCCTGAAATGCCAGGGCCTTGCCAGCAACCAAAGGGGACATATGTCGACCTTGGACATATTCCGGAGCGAAGTGTCCGCTCCAGTTGGGCTTAGAATGTGTGCTTCGGGCAGTTTGACTGCATCGTTGGTTGTGACCCCGTGATGTGTTTCAAGAAACATGAAAAGATGGGATGCTCAGACCGCCAGATCTCTGCTTCTTCGATGAGCATCGATCGCACGCCAAATTACTCGATGCCGGGACGAGAGCCGGGGACTGTGGGAATCGCGGGATTGGCTGAACGGACATGGCCCCACCAGGTTTCTGCGACAAGGGCTGCAACAACCCCACTACACAGCTACGTCATAGTCTTGGCTTCCCCTCCTCGCTGCTGTCTGCTTGTCCAATGCTATTTGCAATACCTCGATCAGTTGAGATGGCTCTGCCGGATTGGCGAAAACGCTGAGGCCGTGGCTATAGAATCGGCAGCAGTATTGGTACAGCGTAGCACACTGATACTACTAGATCCGCAGCCTTTTCGTGCAGAGCAGCCCAACACACATGTAGAAAGGGAAAAAAAGTTTCAGTTGAGGGGCTGATGGAGGAGCCTTCCCGTCACAGGGCAGGCAAGGAATACGATGCCATTCTGTGGCACCTTGCAATGTCAACACTTGAAAAGAGACAGCTGTGTGTTCTGCAAGATATACCCAACAGCTAATGTGCTAGGCCCAGGGGCCTCCGGAAGTGATGTGATGAATACACAGGCTGCTGCACCAATCTGGATGGGCCGGACGGGAAAGTGGGCGTGCCAAAGCATGGAATTTGAAAAGATTCAGATCCATATCCTGTTCTCCCCGTTGCAAGGCCCCGCGTGTCGCATCCTGGCCCCATCCATCCACGTCCTTCGACTGCCATCCCACCTTGCAGCCACTCCAAGGGTGCCAGCTTGTCTTGTCCCGAATACATGGCCATTAACCCCTCCCCCCTTCTCCCTGGCCCCCTGGCGCCAGAATAATAACCGTCGACCGTCCTGGACCTTTTCTCCTTCTCTTCCTTCTTGCACTCGAACTCTCGTCTCCACGATCAATCCCGACCTTTGATTTGTCTGGGTCGCCGCCGTTGTCGTCTTTCAGGGCGATTATTTGCTTCCTCCTCCTCTTCACCTCTCGTGGCCTAGCACCCACTGCCAGTGTCGCAAGCCGTGACCTGTCTTCCGCAGAGTGAAGAATCAGATCGCCAAGCAGGGCACTCGCCGAAATAGTGATTTTCGAGCAAAGCTTTTCATTCGCTCCATTGGCAGAAAGTCCGGTTTAACGTGCCCACCTCCCAACCCAAACCGATCACAGCGTGCCGCACCTAGACCACGCGGGTACAAAACCACCCGTGGCCGCTTAACAGCAAAAGCGAGCCGGCCTGCCTCTATCAAAAGCCCCGTCAGCTCGTTTGTTGCTACGAGTTTTCCGGGCACCCTTTTTGCTCGAGACTGCAGGTACGCGCATTGAACCCGCCCACTAAACCCCTCTAGCCGAAGACCCGCCTGTTTTTTTGCTCTGTTTCCAGCGCAAGTTCCCTGCGATTGCTCCGGGCGCAGCTAAACTTTGTCCTGTGCAATTCAAGATACCCAGGCCCCGCACCCGACGAAACCGTCAACAACCCAGGACACAGTCTTCAGCTGCCCCTCACTTTGCAGCCAACAACCCCGCTGTTCTCTCTACCCCCGGCTTTCTTTGGAGGACCACGACAACTTCCACACACCCAGTTTCCCTCTCCCACAACCGCTGTTGCCCGTCCCAGCAGACGCCGATCGCTTCCCGAACATTCTTCGATTGCCGGTTGTCGATTGCCCACCTCCTCCCCTCCACATTTCCTGCACCGTTTGCTGCACATATCCGACAACAACAATTCAAACCGCCCGCCATGGCTGAATTTGTTCGTGCTCAGATTTTTGGGACCACCTTCGAGATTACCTCGAGGTTCGTATGGCAGCATTGAAGGCATCTTTGGGCTCGCGTTCTGACTCTGGATTAGGTACTCGGATCTCCAACCTGTTGGAATGGGTGCTTTCGGACTTGTTTGGTATGAAAAACCCCCTTTCCAAACCGAGGATAGCATGGACTGTTGTCAACAAACCTGCTGACACGGATTATGTCAACAGCTCTGCCAAAGATCAACTGACCAGCGCCAATGTTGCCATCAAGAAAATCATGAAGCCCTTCAGCACTCCAGTACTCGCAAAGAGAACCTACCGCGAACTCAAGTTGCTGAAGCACCTGAAGCATGAAAACGTTATTTCCCTCAGCGACATCTTCATCTCCCCGCTGGAAGATATGTAAGTTGAAATGCGGGCAACGGCATGTGGCAGCATGAAACTAAGTCGCATCAGCTACTTCGTCACCGAACTGCTCGGCACTGATCTTCATCGCCTCCTCACCTCTAGACCCCTCGAGAAGCAGTTTATTCAGTATTTTCTCTACCAAATCATGCGCGGGCTGAAATACGTGCACTCGGCCGGCGTTGTTCACCGCGACTTGAAGCCCAGCAACATTTTGGTCAATGAGAACTGCGACTTGAAGATTTGCGACTTCGGTCTGGCCCGCATCCAAGACCCCCAGATGACAGGCTATGTTTCGACGAGATATTACCGTGCGCCAGAGATTATGCTTACGTGGCAAAAGTACGACGTCGAGGTTGACATTTGGAGTGCCGGTTGCATCTTTGCCGAGATGCTTGAGGGCAAGCCTCTTTTCCCCGGAAAGGACCATGTCAACCAGTTCTCCATCATCACCGAGCTTCTGGGTACTCCTCCCGATGATGTTATCAACACCATCGCCAGCGAGAACGTACGTGGGCCTTTATAACGTTCGGTGAAACCGTTGGGCTCGATGCTGACTCGTGCTGTTAGACCCTGAGATTCGTCAAGTCCCTCCCGAAGCGCGAACGGCAACCCCTGAAGAACAAGTTCAAGAACGCCGATCCTGCTGGTAGGTAGTTCTCATCTAAAGTGTTTGAGCAGGGATATTAATATGTGACAGCCATTGATCTTTTGGAGCGCATGCTCGTGTTTGACCCCAAGAAGCGGATAACCGCGACCGAGGCCTTGTCGCACGAATACCTGGCCCCGTACCACGACCCTACAGACGAGCCGGTTGCCGAGGAGAAGTTTGACTGGAGTTTCAATGACGCTGATCTGCCGGTTGACACGTGGAAGATAATGATGTGAGTGTTCACATTGTCTTGAAATGTGGCTTAGGGACTTGTTGGCTAACCTCAATAAATAACAACAGGTACTCGGAGATTCTGGACTACCACAACGTCGAGGCTGGCTCCGTTTCCATGGAGGGTCAGTTTGCAGGACAATGAGCGGGAACCAAGAGCTGGCTTGGTGAATAATCAAGATGGAGGCATGCCGATGTTGAAGCACGCCGCCTTGTGCAAAGGTGGCACGAACACATCAACCATGCCTCAACATGCAGCTTTTCGTTTCCGTTTTGCTGTCGGCGCGTTTGCACCGAGGGGTCTGTTTTGTGCTGTGGAATGAATGTGTAAAGCAACAATATGGGCACGTTTTAATGGGCATGGCATAGCGGCTGCTGGATTTCACTTGCAAAAGAAGGTTCAAAAATGAAGAACTTGGGGGGCCCAATACACGAGGGAAGAACAGGTGATTTGTGTATCTCATTGGTGTTGCTGGATAGGGTATATGGCGCGTGTCTAGATGGATTGGGGTATCGGGTTGGCATGAGGGCAATCAATCCACGAAGGTTCAACGACAATGATGATGACCAAGCCCAGGCGGCCGGCGCCGTAAAACCATGCTACCCGGCTGAGGAAGGAGACCGGATAGAGTCGAGACAATTTCAGTCAGTCGATTAGCCAGAGTCAACGGGGAAACGAAGACACGGTTCCGTTCATATCACTTTCCCTTGTGTTTGAAGATCGGAAAAGCCAAAGTGTGTGATCAGAGTTGTCCTTGATCTCCGGCAAAGACGTAGTTAATGGCTCTGTGACCGATTTGATTTGCTTGCTCCATGTTTTTTCGAGTGCTTGATCTCGTTGGACGCTGAGTGTTGATGACTTGAACACTAACAGGTCTGACTACCGGCCGGCGGTTGCATTTCTAAGTTATTCTTGAGTTGGCAAATCAAACGAGGGCATTCTTTTCGCCCATACTGCCAGCAGTCTTTGTTTCACCACTGACCTCGACCCTGCTGTGGCCGGCAGACTGACCCGACCAGGGCAGGTCCCGAGACCCGAGAAAAGACTCCCTTACCTTGCACGGGAAGCTGCTTGCCATTGCCCACGTCACTTGGTCACTTTATAGACAGCACCCGGAGCAGCATTTTGGTTTGTGATGCTGACCGCCTCGTCGACAGACACACAGCGCAGGCCGCTATTGGTAGCCACCAAAGGTAGAGCTGAGGGAGAAAGAGTACGGTTATTGGCCAGAAACTATATGTAAGCATATAAATCAACAAAGTACAGGCCTCTTGGTCGGTGTGTTCTCCTTCTCCTTTTTTTCCCTTTAATGTTTCGTCCGGTTCACCCCCCCCCCCCCCACATTGAAGTCGCAAGTCTTGGCACGTCGATTCGCATTTGTAGATCCCTATTCTCCCTGGCGCTAAGCCTAAAATATCACACTGACCTGCCTGCCGCGGGGGGGAATTGATGCGCTGGCAGCGAAGCGGCACTTCAACCTTGACCGCAGCACAGCACGCACGTCACTTTTCTCACACAGCACAGCTAACAAACCGGGCGAGAATAGTCCACCGACATACGACGACGACGGCCCGGGGCGAGTACGAGCATCTGATACGCACGCAAGACTTTACCGAATATCAGCACAGCCTTGTTGTTTCCGCATTCTCATAAACCAGCATACGGATACCGAACAAGAGGTGGGAAGCTTCTGCAGGAAAGCCTCGCTCAAACTGCGTCGACCAATTGCCCCGCCATTTACCCATTTTTGAACATTCTATCCCCCAGACATTGTCGAGCACATCTGTTCAACATCAATTCATGGCAACACCGATATTATAGCTTTCGGGCAAAGCGTCAATATCTCTCAGCAGCATCGTCACACCGTAACAATGTCGTCCTCCGTCCCTCCTACCCCCACCACCGCTGCCGCGAGCGCCAGACCACACTTCACCCCCTTGGTCTGCATAGTCGACTTTCACCATGCTCGCGGGCCCGAAGTCGAGAAGTGGTTCGGTGCGCAACCAGAAGGCTTCGATCCAGCAGTGGAATATGACTGGGGCCTGCTCCCCTTCATGGCGCTGAGCGATGGTGCCCATGCCCTCACCGAAGACTTCTCCTACTTTACTTTGTTGAAACCGGGGGAGGATGCGGAAGCCGGAACCTCGCTGTTTGGAATATCATGCACTCGCCAAATGGACGCATCCCTTCTCCTCAACAGGCCGGCCGAGGTGACGAGATCAACGGTGCAAAAGGCCGTCGTGGTTATTGCAGACAGCCCGCAGTATTTCGGCATGCTTAGGGAGAGGTTGAGTGTGGTTACCAAGGCGTGGTTTGCGCAGAGGGAATTCACCGATGTGGAAATCCTGAAGAGGTTTCAGGAGAGTCTGGCCGACGAGAAGGAGAGAGGGATGATGAACGAGGACGAGGACAGAGACCAATATCTGGGGCTGAGCTTGAGAGAGATGGTGAGGGAGTTCAAGTGGCAGACGTTGGTGCTGTTGAAGTGTTGCCTGTTACAGCCAAAGGTGTGTGGATGCTCTCCCATCAATGCCTAGGGGAAGGGTGCGCTAACAGGAGAGAAACTAGATGCTATTTTTTGGAACCAGATGCGAAAGACTATGTCTAACACAGTTCTCGCTTGTATCCTTGATTCCAGGTCTGCTGCGAAATCTGCAGGATTCGGCGGGGCCAGAGTTGAACAACTACGAGAAGAACCTCCAACAGCCGACAAGCTTGAGGACTAGCGATCGGAATTCCCTGTTGGCCTACATGGGGTTGCCGTTGCAAATCTTCCCCAAGGTATGTCGGCTTTTGACGCCTCAAGTGAAAACGCGGCTCATAACTTACACAATGGACAGGGAAGTCTGTATGGGCCATATACTCCGCTGCAACAGCTAGACATTCTGGCAGACTTTGGAACCAAGTCATACATAGTGGGCAGCACGAACTCGTTGCTTTTACAACAGAAAGATCGATACAGCGATATTCTCATCAACCTCGACGAGGGGACCATCAACATTACGTCCACTTCATTGAAGGCAGCGCTCCAGCTTTCAACTCCAGATCGCAGATGGATCGACTTTATCACTCAAAACGTCAATGAGACGTGGGATGAGGCAAACCCCGGTCGGCCAAAGACTATGGGCTATGTCGGCAGCGAAGAATTCATCCGTGTGCAGTTTGAAGAGTACCTGCTTTCTCTCATATCATCTGTCAAGTACCACAACCACCTCGCCAAGCACGCCAACAACCCCAAAATGTTGCTCCCTTATATCGACGGCGACCCTTCCACTGACTTTGGCTCGGATTTCATCGAGGCGTGGTCGAAAACGGAAAACTACCGCATCTGGAACTCGCACACAGATTCCCATCTGTTTGACATTGTGGAGCCAAAGCACCCTTGCGCTGGGGGGCTGACGATCGAAGACGTTCAGAGAAGAATAACGCAACAAGTGCAAGAACTCCACTGGGATGAGAGGTTTACGCAAGGAAAAGAGGCCATAGGACGGAATCTGGCGGCAGGCAAGGAGAAGGCCAGCACAATCTTTAATAAATTGTATGCGGACATGGAGGCTCTCAGGGAAGCCCAGCGCAAAAAGGCGGAGGAGGCTAGAAACGAGCAAGAAAAGGCTGCGTCTCAGCAACAGCCAGAAAACAGAGGAGTCTCCCCTGATTCGGCGGCGTCCAAGTCGACGCAACAATCCCAACCTGCTGCACAATCGGTGGGCAGCAAAGCGGGCGCATTTGTCAACAGCTGGGCCACATGGGCCGGAGAGAAGAGACGGAAGGCCTGGGGTGGCGGAGGTTCGACACCACCAACCCCCACCACCACTAGTCCTCCCGAGAGTAGCAATGGCGGCGGCGGAGGAGGTGGCTGGGCCTCGGGCTGGGTGAAGAACAAGAACAGGCAATCGCAAATGAGCACCACGAGCGCGACTTCTGCGGACGGCATGCTGGAAAGGGACACCAAGAGCGAGGCGAGAAACTCGGCTTACAGCAGAATACCGGAGGAGAAGCAGCCCCTGGCTGCCGCCGGGAACAGGGGCTCAGTAGCAGGCTCGTCCATCAGCGGGGAGAGCCTGCTCGAGTCACCAGTTGCAAAGAGATACCCCATCCGACCACTATCACAGGATAGCACGATTTCGGAAGGCAGAGAATCAACGGCACTTGACAGTGTTGTGTCATCATCAACATCAGCACCAGATGACGCGAAGCAAGAGGCGGCAGTGGTGAATGGGACCGAGCCATTAGCTGTCAAGGTTGACAGAAAAGAAGATGGCAGTGATGTAGACGACGAAGCCCAAAAAACACCGCTTCCGGCGCGTGTTGCCGCTGACGAGGCGACCAAGGCGCAGTCTGCGTGGGAGAGGTGACATTAAAGTAATATATACCTGCTGTATCCTGACCGGAATACTGGGCAGGGGGGACGCTTGGGTTTGAGAGGATAGGTTTCAGACGGATTGTATAGCCATAAGCCTTGGATGGATGGACAGACAGACAGACAGACAGACAGACAAACAGACACCTTTGAAAGGAATGGAATAGCTTAATACTGTGTTTAATCAACGTATTTCTTGTCGGCCTATCATTTCCACCCGCGATTGTGTGTTGCCCGATCGCTCTTTGAAGGCTATTAAATCAACATCATTTTGGTGGGCGTCAAAGGGAGTCCGGTGGATCACCCCCCAAGGCCAAGCCAAGAGTCATGTTTCTCACATTGTGAACAACAGTTCTCAACTCGTTATGCCCAGCTGAGCAACAAAGGAAACATAAAATTAGAGCCATAAAGATGAGAATACCCGTTTGATTGAGAAGCAACATAGAGAGCCACGTGTGATAGTTTCCTTTACCTCCGTTTCAATGACGCTACCTGGGGTGTAATGAGAAAATATACGGCGGCGAATGCACCCAGTCAAGCCCAGCCCAGCCTTCCCCCATGAACCATCCATGAACCACCTAGAAAGAAATGACAGCTTATCGACTGATCGTTGGACTAATGGCTGAAGTCTACCTTTCCCAGTTTGGTCTTTTGCTGTTGCGCCTCATGTCCGTTGATTTGTGAATTACAAGCAATCCGGTTCCGAATTCACTTCAGCTTTGGTTGTTTCCAAAGCCCACCTGGAAATACTCCTCGTCACGCCCTCATGTCCCGTCCAACCGAGTGGTCTTACGCCAGATACCCGAGCTCATCGTCCTCCAAGCGCTCAAGGTACTCCTTGTCGAGTAGAATCTCGATGCACTTCTTGATGTCAGCCACCTTGGGTACGAAGCGTGAACGGATCTGGTTGATGGTTTCGGAGACTAGCTGCTGGTGTTTCATCTTCTTCCGGGCCTTCATGATGCGGACGATGGCAGACTGGTCGAGCGTATTAGTATTGGTCTCCCTTTTACAGCACGTAAACAAAAGAAGGCACATACCTGGAGCAACAGTTTCCTGTCCTCTTCAATCGTCTTGTTTGTCTCAGCCTCTTCTTGCTTGGTCTCACTCTTCATGCCAACGTTCAGGTTGACCCTGTATTTCTTGTTCTTGAAGTCCAGGTTGAGCGAGTAGGTGCTTCCAGGGCCACCCTTGGCGCCAGAGTCGCTGGTCAGAACCTTGGCCTTGAGTAGGACCAGAAGTGCGGGGTCTAGAGCATCATTGTTGAGCTGGGTTGTTTGCGCAATCTCCTCGTACGTGTTCTGGAGCTTTTCGTTGAAGAGAAGCAGGATGGCCATCTGATAGACAGATACTGAAAAGGTGTACGGCATTTTGGCGTTGCGAACATAGTTCGCCTTGACATCTCCCTTGCAGAGCTGCCACAGCCACGTCAGCTTGCGGCCATCGTGCTTGTGTTTGTAGAAGCGCGTGAAGCGCTCGCAATCCTGGGCTACTTCCTCTGGTGGGTTAAAGTTTGTCCCAGGAGCAGTCAGAGGCCAGAAACCTGTGCCCAGCACCGAGTATGTTGAATCGAGGCTCTTGCCCTCAATGCTGGCCTGTACATGCTCCTTGAAGCCTGTATTGAGATCCTTGGAGATTTGCATATCCTGGAACATGCGCTGGAGCTTGCTGGTGTATTCGAACCCGCACGCTTCCTTGAGCTTGCTGATCATGCTCGTCTCGGCATCGTCAGACGACGAATTGCTGTGTACCAACCGGCGAGCCAGCATGCGAGAGTAGAACTTTTGGAAGACATCCTTGTCTTCGATGTATTTGAACACAGTCATGATCTGCGTCAAGGTTTCCTCCAGAGCGCCATCCTCCACTCCTGTGCTGCTCTTGCGCAAAAGAATATCGGTGTACTTGGCTAAGAGTTCTGGTGACTTGTTTGATCCTGACTTGCAGACTTCGTTGCGGTTGACGAATTCTCTGCATGCGTTGTCGAGAGATCTTGTGAATTCAGGCTCATCATTGAAGGCGCGCTTGACAAGTCCTTGGTACTGTGTGTGAATTTCGAGAAGCGCATCCACATACACCTTCGGCTCCAACTTTTCGGCATCGGAAGCCACCTTCGCAACAGCAGCCAGGCCGGCCTTCCGCACATGGTTCTCAAACTTCGCCCGTAGAGGGTCGAGGCCGCCGGCTATACGCGAGAGCAAGCTGTACATACGCGCCATGTCTTCCTCCCGGTCGTTATCGAGGAGGACTTGAAACTCGTCGCGGAGCAGGTTGCTGTGGTCCTCAATCAGAACTTGATTGCAGGCCTTCTTGAGCTGTATGATGATGTCCCCAATAAGGTAAAGCTGTACCCGGTTCTCCTCTTCCTCCAACCGCGCCTCGGCCTTCTTCATGTACTCCACTACGCTATTTTCGGCCAGGAACTGCTTGCTCTCGTTGGTGTAAAACACCTTGGTCGCATCAAGGAACGGTTTCTCGAAGTGGAATCGGTACACCGCAAGGGTCGGCTTGTGGGAGTCATTCTCGTCGAGACCTAACGAGATGAAGGAATCTACAACTAGCTTGATTTGGTTGTATTCGATGGTCTCGCCGTTTCGGTGCTTCTCGACAAGTTTGAGAACGGAGTCCATGACCTTTTCTGACACGGAATGAAAGAGGACGTCGCGCCACTTCACGAGGTGCAGAGTGTAGACATCGTAGACCGATTTTTTGCCCTCGTCCATCTCTCTCTTTACCCAATGGCGGTTCAGATACCGGAAGATGTGGTGGATGTACTTTGCCGCATTGGTGTATCGGTTCCACTCGCGGATGTAGAAGGCCAAAAGGGCCTCTTCCGTGTGCCGGTTGGATTCCTGCACGAGGCCCTGGAGGTGCTGTGTTAAGTACTCACTGAGGAGCTTATAGAGATCTTCGCCGAGGAGGTGAGCTGTAAATGCAAAGTCAGCATTTCGTATGATGTGCGAAGCCAACCAAAATACTGACCGCCCCTATGATTCCCAAGGGAGCTCGAGTTGAAACTAACAGCCTTCTGGCTCGTGCAGAAATTGTGAACCGTTCTGGGAATACCTTGTTAGTTTCGGGAGCCTGAGAACTGGGCGTGGACGAATAAGTGGAGGCACGAACGTGTAGAGCTTCATGTACTGTCCATTGGTAAAGTTAGTGATGTGCTCATTGACAGGTAGGGGAGGCACGTACGTCAGCGAGGTTCAGACCGCTGTGTAAATTGGTCATGATGCCATCGATACCGGTTCGCAGCGTGAGCCATCTAAACCATGTTAGCAGATGCTCCTCGCGACCGACACGCCCGCACTGGAGAGGCTATTGCCTACGTACGTGCTATCGACATCATCGCGGGTATGGGAGGCACCCGAAAGTGCTGCTGGAGGCATCTTGGGGACAGTATGGACACCTTGTGGCCAAAGATGGAGGTCGATTATGATAACGACGAATACTCGGCGGGTCGACGAGGGGTGTGGAGGACGGCAACCTGTCGTTGAGGTGGTGCAAGTTGCGAGCTAGGATGGGTGAATAGAGGGCCAAGATGGATAAGTCGAGGGCCTGTTGAAAACGGCAGGAGGGCGGCCGGGTGCGTTCAGGTGTCAGAGACACACCGAAAAGGCTAGGTATGTCGCAACCGTGAGTCTTGGATCCGTAACTGTGAAAACCTTCCTTCGCGGCTGATGAGCCTTGGATTCGCAACTCTGGGCGTAGTTGAGTCTTGGTGTGGCCTGGTGGACGTCAGTTGGTGCCAGGCAGCCGCTACCTAAGCCCATACCAAATGGGTGTGGGGCAGAGGTGCAGTGGACGTGGCGGGGAGCAGAGGGCACCTATGCGGCGCAAGGGCATCACGAACCTGGAGCACGTCAAGAGATTTTTACCAGGGAAGTGAAAGAACCAGAATAATTTCCTGAGCCATTTGATTCACTAAATCTCGAACAGAGGTGACGGTTTCGCTCCAGGTGGTTCTCAGCCTTTCGCCATGTTGTTGGCTTTGGGGCCAGGCCAGGCAGAAAACCCACCGTTTCGCCAAGCCCAAGTTTGCTCGCGCATAACCACCCAATCACAGGCTCTGTCTGGACATTTGCAAGCGATAGGCGCAACAAACGCCGTGTTTGAGGCACACACGCCCTCTATTTGCTTCAAAACCTTAGTTTCATTGAACCCTCATGAAAATGTCTACAAAGTAAATTATATTGTACACTCCTGTATCGACGCTGAGGGTATACTGCAATCCTTCCCATGACAAATGTCCATTCCGTCCCAAACCGCCCCCCCCCCTTCGCGCTTCCTAACAAACTCTCCCTAGTGAAGCGAAGGAGGGCTCTCTCCTCCGAAATCCCTATCTTCGTTCCTCCTCGCCCCCTCCCAGCCTCTGCACAAGTCGAAATACATTTACGGTGAAAGTAAAGCTCCATGATATCAGGCCGACGGTCTGAAATGCAGCCAGTGCTTGACTGTACTGGCTCACCCGCCGGTCCAAGGAGTTGTGGAACACAAGCGCCTCAAAAGCTAATGTTGTGCTTGCGGATTTGAAGATGATAAAGAACAAGTCCATCAGGACAAGAGAGATCTTTTGTGTTGCGGGTCGCAGCCCCAACGGCTTACCGGTATATTCATCCCACGTCATGTAGCCAATATAGGGGATGGCTACCGTATCTACCACGATGGCCACAATGGACTGTGTCCGTTCTGATGTGTTTGTTTCTTCCTCGTTGCTTTCTATTTGGTAGATTTTGGCCGATAGGGCGAGAGCCACAATAGAAGTGAGGAGTACTGTGAGGCGGAAAGCCAGGGGCACCAGTGGATGCTGAAGGATGACCCGCCATACTCTCTTGTAGAGCAGCTTATTCCGCGCTGACCGGTTGGCTGTTAAATCTAGCGGCCGTGGCGGCTCAATAGGATTATCGAAACTAGGTTGGAGCTCTTTAAGCACCTCGGGATCGACAATCTGGGCATGTTCGCCTGGGAGGTGACCGTATCGGGAGGATTGTACGTAGCTCCGCCATGGTGAGTTGGGGGTTGCCCGACTATAACGAGGAACAATCACGGGCTCGGCTGACCGTAGGTGGTCCCATTTCCTCCCTCGCTCGGCGGCGTCTTTGCGCAAGATGAGCTTGCGTAACCTTGCCCTCGAAGTCCTCGCTACATCATCGGTAGGCAACATGCCTCCATACTCGTAAACGTAGCCATCCTTAGATACCCGACGCTGAGGCTGGCTGGGAGAATGGTTGTGGTGGGATTGAGCGGCCCGGGGAGGTGGGCGGTTAAGAGCGCGGAGCTGGTCCTCGGTCGGCGATCCGTATCGTGCTTCGTAGGAGTCGATCCATGCTGCAAGGTGTTAGATGTATCAAGGATCGGCTTCGTGAGGGGGAGCAGAGAGGGAAACCATACGCGGCAAGGATCGCGGTGTCTGGTGCCGGGTGGTGTTTGAAGCGGCAACGCTACTTCGCGACCGGAGGGAAGCACGAGGTTCGGAAAGATTGGAACTG
The DNA here is from genome assembly GCA_033296885.1 of Triangularia verruculosa. Taxonomy (NCBI): domain Eukaryota; kingdom Fungi; phylum Ascomycota; class Sordariomycetes; order Sordariales; family Podosporaceae; genus Triangularia; species Triangularia verruculosa. The sequence goes on from MU863894.1 coordinate 254,693, forward strand.
GAACGCGGAAGGCCCGCAGATGCCATTATCAATACGATCGAGCAGAGGTTATTCGACTCTATCGTCGATCTCGCAGAGTGTCAACGAGTGGAGGTGTGCACATCCAGCGAGGTGAAGTCATTCAATCAGGGCGATCGGACGGTTGCTAGCGAGCATGCGGAGACGGGAAGCGAGCGAATTCCAGAACTGCCAGTGCATGGTCAAGTCGGTGGCAACGGCGGAGCATTCGGTAGTGTTTGACTTAAACACTGGACATGCTGCTGCTTTTGCGAGGCTGAGTCCGTCGAGACCATCTGATTGTAACATGCGCCGTGGTTCCAGTTGGCCTGGAGGGTCTGCGTCTGCTTTTGTGCCACCGAGCAACCCGACCTTCAAGCGCTGGTAATTATTAGGGACTTGGCGGCAGTGAACTGTTTCGCAAGTTTGGGTTGCACCGCGCTCGCTATTATCCCTGCTGGCACGGACCACATGACCACTCCCACTCCACTCCAACTGCAAGACAAGCCGGACGGGGCTATGACGACAGTGAAGAAACCCTTCTTCAACTTGCTCTTGATTAGAATATCACCCGGGATGATATCAGCCTTTAGGGGGACTGTCCAACCCTTGTCCCGGTACCTCCAATCCAGTGTTCTGTAAACAGCTCGGTATCGCAGCATCAAGAAGTCGACTAATAACCGGTGGTTGGGAGAGCTAGGTTCCAGGTTGCGCTGGTGGAGACCAATTGCAAGCTCAGAGTCGGCATTGCAACCAGCGGCAATTCAGCGGCAGTTCAGCGCAAATTATCAACGGTTTATCTGTAGTATTCCCAAAGACAGATTGATCTGGCAATGAGGAAAGGTCCGAGTGCTGTGCCTGAAAACCATGAATGGTACATGCTTGTCAGGCCTCCAGGAACGCAACGCAACGCAATCAAATCGCCTCCCACAATCCCTCGCGTTATCTGGGATCCCGCCCTCCAGCGCGCCAACAAGGATCTGGATGCTTGATCAAAGACGGGGACTGGGGGATCCACTACAAGTGCAAGCGGGCTGGCCCATGCGAGCATTCCACCACGCTGGTAGGCTGGTCCACTGGCCGCTAGAGCGCTGCCCAATGAACGCTCTCCAAACAGGAAGCAGCTGCGTCACTGCCCCTTCTAGCCCACGAGAAGCTCCAAATGACCCAGTCAGCATTGAAGAGATCAAATTGTTGAAGAAATCGTCAAAGTCCACTAGAATACGCAGTCTGCCTGTCGACTTGCCACCACAGAAGGAAGCCTGAGCTGCGACAACAGAACTCAACAAAAACAGAGATACAAAATGGGCGGCCGCTGGCTCGGGTTCTGGGTTTGAGAAAAACTACAAGAGCGCATTCGTTTCGTTCGCTTTTTTGCCATTTTCGCCTTTTCCGCAGGATTTGTCAAGAACGGAGCGGTGCTTGCCGTTCAAGATACGGGAGGAAGGGATTCTTTTCTGAGGCAACCCAAGGGGAACACCAACATTTTCGCATCCATTACCCGACAAGCGACAACACCAGACGACGACAAGCGCTACGATGCGTCTTTACCTTCTGCCCATCTCCACGAGACGGACGCTGCTCTACTGCCAAAAGCTCGACCCACCCGCTACACTAAAACAGACTTGGGGTGACTGGATCCAGGCCAAAGCAGCGCGCACATGGTCTGGCTGGGAGCAAAAAGACAAGGGATGGCAAAAGAAGGTCGTCAGCTACGGCAACTACGCGCTGCGTCGGATTCCCTACGAGGAATGGGGTCTGAAGTCGGTCCCTCCGCTCTCCCAGCGCAGGAAGCAGGTCGAGCTACGGGGGGATGAGAAGGTTGAAGTGGTGTACCCGAAGAGCTTGTTACCCCTGGGCAAGGTTTCCAAAATCCTGGAGACGTTGGCTACCGAGAGGGAATCTCTACACAAGCAGAGACTGGTGTGGTGCTTTGTTGGCATGCCCATTACCATACCCATTGGGCTGCTTCCGGTGTAAGCTATTTTCTCTCCTAGTGAGCTTTTTGTGTTTTGTTAACTTGTGTGAGATAGGATACCCAATCTCCCCTTCTTTTACCTGGTTTATCGTGCCTGGTCCCACTGGCGTGCCTACGCGGGAGGGAAACACATCCAGTTCCTGCTCAAAAATAACCTCTTGACGTACACCCCGTCATCTGTGGTGGACGCAGTCTACGCTGGCCAAAAACAGCCCTTGCCATCCACGCCGGAACCAACCACCAGCCCAGATGCGGAATTGTTGGGCAATGAGAAGATACCAGGTCCCGAGAACCCCTACCCGGAAGGAGAGACCATGCTTTTGAATCAGGCCAATGGACGGACAATGACACAGGCGTTGGATCTACCGCAGCTGGAAGTCGAATTGGAGAGGGCAATCTGGCAGGTAGAGACGGCAGTTCAGCTCAGCAAGGAGGATATTGCTGAGGAAAAGTCAAGGGGTGGTGATGAGAAAAAGACGCAATGACAAGGTTCAAGGGAAATGACAAGAAAGGGGGAATGAATGTTCATAATGGCTGCATGATACTGCGTTCATTGCCTTGACTCATACAGCAAACAGCAGCAATGCTATGGGCTTAGAACGGCTGGGGTGGACTATTTTGGAGTTTGAGACATGAAGGAATACAGGAACCCAAATCCAATCTCTGACCTTCTGAAGTGCCATCCAAACTAGACCTACCCTGAACCATCGGAGAACCCCTCCCTGTGCCATCTGCACCGTCACAGCTGCATCGAGATGTCAGGAACGAGTGCAACTGAGGTGACACGCAACACGATAATGAATGGCAAGTTCGCGCTGTCGCTAGCATCACCGCTAACAGATGGAGTAACCTATCTTGAAGACACAAAGACCGTACGCCGGCTGTTATGCAACCTGGAATGCTGGATATATGTACACAGATGTAACCGCCGCCGTTTTCCTTTACCGTGACCCAAGCTGTCCCGTTCCGCTTGATGCCTGACCTTTACCGCTGAAGAATGCAACAAGCAAAGAAAGCAAACTGGTTAGCCGCGAACCACCCATCACCGACACAAAAGAAGAAAGAAAATAAAACCATCACGTCGTCCGCCTTGGCTATTCTGTTGAAATCTAGTTCTTAGTATCCGTTTCTATGAAACCCGAACCAGGAGGCGGTCTCTTCGCTCCCCCAAAGGTCCTCAACAGCCCGTGAAGCAGCACAAACATGATCACGATCCCCAGTATCACCAGGCCCCGTCGGAGGTGGATGACAAGTCTTGTCACCCCTGGTGACCTGTGCCCATCACCGCCACCGCAACGTCTCTTCCTCCTTGGGGAAAACCGCCTCGCCGCTTGTTGCCGCCCCTCTGAGCCCAAAGAGGACAACGAGCCCGTGAGTAACGTCGCCCTTTCCCGCTCGAAGCTGCTGCCGCCGCCGTTCTCGAGATCGAACTCCTCCTTGTCATATCCGTAGCAGTCTTCGTAGTACGGAGTCGGACCGACAAGGTCAAATTCGTCTTTTTCTCGATGCTGCTGATCATCTTCATCTTCATCTTCCCGCTTGGTAGGAAAAGAAGAGGAAGAAAACAGAGGAGGAGGCACCGGTACGGGTGGCAGTGGCTTATTGTCGCAGCTGCTGCTGTTGTTACTGGAGCTCAGCAGGCCAATGTCACCCCCGATATTGTCATCAGCGCCGTCGTCGTCGCCGTCGTCAATGTCCAGAGAATAGAGAATGTCAATGGTGTCGGCGGTGGTGAGCTTCTTGTGCCGGTTCATGTTCAGAAACGGATTCCTGCTGCTTGCGTGACGACGGTTGCTTCCGAGGGAGATATATCTGTTGTTACTGTAGGCTTTGATCAGACTTTCCGACCTAAAGGCGGCGGCAGCTTTCTGGCGGAGGAGGATCTGAGTCGGGCTGGTCTGGGAGGCTGTCCTGCGCACACCCCGTCTTTTGGGAAGCGGTGTTGTGGGAGATGGCGATCCAGGTGGTGATGTTGGAGGAGATACCTGCAAGGCATTGTTTGGGTTCAGCGGAGAGGGAACAAGCGGCGCATAGTAAGTTCGAAGTGGAGTTTTCTCTGGCACCGGTGGTGGTGAGGGCAATGGCACTGGCGCTGTTATTATGGATGACATCTTATCGACTATTGATCGCCAACGACAATCATGATGCTTCTGAGTGTCGGTTTTGAGTTGACAGCGGCAAGAAAGAAGAAGGGCAGATCTGCAGCTCGAGTTGAGGCACAGTCAGTTGTGAGGTCGAGAGGACCGTCGGGGTTTTGAGTGTTGGCACTGGGTGAGACGAGGCGCGGTTTGACACGTTCCATGCCGCGCCTCTCTGAAGAATGTAAGGGAGGGCCCTATTCGGATAGCGAATGTCAGAACGCATCTGCCCGTCAGCAGGTCAGGTCAGATCGGATCCTTTCTCAAGCAAAGACCGGGTGTGCCGGTGCTTTGGCGCAATGACAATCTGAAACTGCGAGTTTTTCCGGCGGTCTTCAACCCAGGCCTTGGGCATGTTTAACAATCAAATTTCTTCAAGGGACGGGAGTTGGACAGATGGTTGGACTGTTTTGCAGGTGCGCCGTCAAAGCGACTTTACCTAGAGTGAGCGAGGTCAAGGTTGGGGTTTAAGCCGAAAGAACAACGCTTTGATGAGTTGCGGTCACAGGTGGTCCAAAAAGACGCAGCTTCGCGTACGGGGCAACTGTGATGTTACCCAACGGCGCTGCCTGGGAGGCCAGATGAAGCCGTATGATGGGGGTGGCTCAGGGAGGTCGAAGATAATCGGTCCAATAGGTCGGCCGACGCGACAACCACCATTTCGAAGTCGCAATATTACGCCCAAGGTCTTCCCATGGTTGAGCCTTCTTCCTCATGGCCCAACAGAGTCGGGTGCACAATGAAAAAAGAGTGGAAAACATCAAAAATTACAGCCATGTCGACCCCGAAGGGCAGACAATGATGAGCAACTCCTCGTCGTGCAATGAAGGTTACCCACCATACCTCTAAGAATTCGTGATCTCCCGGAGGCCAGCCAAGGTAAGTATGAAGAAGAAAAGGGAAATCGGGTAATTTTGGGGAGGGGGAGCTCAATATATAGAGCATATGGCTAGGGGCCCGTGCACACCTGCTAATTTTGGGACGCTGCAAATCGTCCGTGCTCTGCCAAGGGCTTTCTGGTTGCTCAACTCACGGACCACATCAGGTCACCAAAGGGCACACACAGTTAACGCAAAGCACCTAGATCAGGATGGGGGTTGGTGATGAATCCTGCCACATTACTCCGTCCAAGGGCACACGGTGTCAATTTCCCTCACGTCTTCCACATCCTGAGCTTTCATGGTGACTGCTTGGACGATGGGCCCAAGAGGATGGCTTACAGCAATAAGCGAAGTGGCACACCACACCTGATGACGACGAGCATATAACTTTGTGAACAGAGATATGGCAGTAGTGGCCAACAATAGATGATTGTGTTGACAAGCATCTCCTGTGGGAATAGCAAATACGAGATCTATTCTCTACAGAAACTCCAATGTCAACAAATCAGTCAGCTGCTAGGGCTACCTCGTCTGGCTGGGAAGGAGTGCGTGGATGGGTTGGAGCCATGTTGATTCTTTTCTTTCTTCCATCGAGTTGAAGCTTGGGAGATCCGGCATCAAGAGCAATGACAGTGCTAGCGCCGGTCAAAATCAGGCTGCCATGATACCTGAGGCGGTTGATGCACCTGAAATAGAGGCATGGCAAAATTACACTTCATCAAGAGTCAAGAGAGATATGTGCTTGTACAGGAAGAATCCGCATACGGGTGTTTGTCGCAACCGTGATACCCGTCCGGGTCACACGCGAGTTTGTTGAAAGATTCCCCTAGATGGGGTTTTACTCCCAACTACACACAAGTACACAAGTCACGATTCACTCCCACAACGATCCCTTTCGTCTCCTCCGAGTCAAGCCGCACGCTGCCCGCAAGCCTAGAGAGAGGCTGATTGGTAAGTTCTCATCTTCTCACCGCGTCCCTCTATCTACTCTTTCTTCCAAAGATCACGCCAATCATCAACAGCCTCCCAGACATATCAAGACAGTATCTTCTATCAGCAATTGGGATCGCTGGTGTTAAATACACCATTTCTAGTAACTTACTTTCTCTAAAAGATGCCCAGAAAAGCATCAGTGTCGGCTCCGGTCGCGGCGATTCGAACCATTGGAGGGGGCCGAATAAAGCTTCGAGGAAGAAGCGATAACCTACCACAGTATAGACTTCTGTGCGACTTTCCGTGCGTATAGCTAACTCAGTTGATGCTAGAAAGTGGTGGTTCGCCTCAACCGCCATACCGCTCATTGCAGCTACCATTGGACCTTTTTCGAATGTCTTGTCCATTGTTTCCCTGGTAAGCCCATGGAGGCTAACGTTGCCCGACAATGGCACGCCATTCAGCGACAATCGTGGCTCTGATGATGCCGCCTGGGGGATACCGGACCCGAAATGGTGAGGAAATATCTACCATAGAGGGCATGACCATGGCTCACCCGATTTCTAGGGAAATTATTCCCAACATATTCTCCATCATCTTTGGCTTTCTTGGTCACCTGTTTCTACTACTCAATTTTACCCGTCGAGTGAGATATATAGTCGCCCTGCCATTATCGATTCTATTCTGGCTCCTGTCAGCTCTTATTGTGCGTCTCTGCAATCCCCTCGTATCCCAAGTTGCTGACATACCCATCATGCGTAGCTCATAGTCGTTGAAATTGTCATGGCCATCTATGCACCCCCCGTGGCACCCGGTGAGGCATATTCTCAGGGCTTCTGGCACTCGGTCATGGCGTCGCTGCTATACGTCCTCAGCAGCGCCATGTTGATGGTTAACATGGTTGGGTATTTCAAGGGGCACTATCCGCAGAATTTTGAGCTCGATGACGACCAGAGGACGCTGATTCTCCAGACCATGAGCTTTTTCTTCTGGCTGGCAGGAGGCGCGGGTATCTTTTGTGCATTGGAAGGCTTCACGTATGCTGATTCATTGTATTTCTCCCAAGTAGTAAGTTACTTGTCCCTTAGGTTTGCCTACACCGCCCGTTAACAATTGCCAGACAATACTTACTGTTGGGTTTGGAGATTTCGCGCCCAAGTCTGACCCAGGAAGAGGATTTTTGTTCGCATTTCAAATCATCGGTGTCATATTTCTGGGTCTTGTCATCAGCAGCCTGACTCGTTTTGCAGCCAACATCAGCGCTGACAAGATCATCAAACGCCATCGGTTACATAAACGGGAGTCGACCGTTGGGAGGACAGTGACCAACGAGAGAGAGTTACGGGAGAGGTTAGGTCTACCCCCTGTAAGGTCTGATTCTGCAACTGTTGAAGGTGGTCTGGCTGAGGGCGCGTCAGAGGATGCCCGGCGGGCATCCATAATGCAACTCGGTCGGCTAGAAATCGTAGGAAGAGCGGTCACCTTTCACGAGGGAAAACGTCGAGATGCGATCAGCAGCGAAGGGGACGCTCTTCGCGAGAGACGGAAGAAACGCAGGCAGAAGCTTCTGTTGCTGGAGAAGGAGAAAGACAGGTTTGATGTCATGAGGCAGATTCAGGAGGAGACGAGACACTGGAAACAGTGAGCTCCTTGTATATCTTTGTTACAGGGCTGTTGCTAACTTGAAATTAGGTCATGGGCGCTTGGAATGGCCCTGTTGGCGTTTTTCTCCTTCTGGACGATTGGGGCGCTAGTATTCATGGTGACAGAGACAAGTATATCTCAGTGGAGATATTTTGATAGTCTTTACTTTTGCTTTGTTGCAATCTTGACAATAGGGTTGGCATTCTGAAAATCCCACCACTCGCGTTACTTTCTAACCTAGGTAATGCTTGAACAGGTACGGCGACCTTGCCCCCAAATCCAACATTGGCAAGCCCTTTTTCATTGTCTGGTCCATCACCGCGGTCCCCATTGTTACAGTTTTGGTTCAGCAAATGAGTCAAACCGTTGTCATGGCCGTCAACAGGGGCACCTTCACTCTGGCAGATTGGACAATCATGCCTAAGAAAGGAATATTAAAGAGTTTCCTGGCTCGTCATCCTACCATTGCCAGTATAGTTACTAGGCATCCGAAAGACACAGAAAAAGGCAAGGGCCCAGAGATAGCGATACGAGATGAGGTGTGGCGCGATGAAGCAGATCCGGAGCGTCCCCATGAGGAGCAGCAGGAAGAGCCGGCGAATAAAGACGGTGAAGATGAGCTCGCCAAGGAATTATCCAGTGCAATCAAAGCAGTAGCTCATGATCTGAGAGCTCATCCACCAAAGGTGTACTCATTTGACGAGTGGGCGAGTTTTACAAAACTGATACAATTTACAACATGCCCTCCTTTAGAGAGAGACGATTCCGTGGAAACGGAAGGGCAGACAGAATGGGACTGGATCGGGGCGGACAGCCCACTACTCGCCGATGTCACTGAGGCAGAGTGGGTTCTTGATAGGTTGTGTGAGAGTTTGGGACGTTGGATGAGAAGGCAGGCTCTGAAGGTGACCATCATTTGCTCTGTTATATCAGGCTACAAAGACTAACTTATCTAGGACCAGCAAGCAAAATATTGGGATGAGGTCTTTGATGTCATGGGTGGGAGAGCAGGCGATGCCGAAACGAACATTGATGCTGAGGGACCGCGGCGAGCTGCAAGTAAATTATACGAAGATGGTAGGGACGAAGGATGGAAAAGGGTGAATTGGGAAGGGCCCACTGGAGGCATCGAAAGGCCGCTTACCAGATGATGGTTGGGATGTCAAAGGCAGGAGGGCCCCTAGGCCCAGCAACTTTCCTCGCGCCTCAAGCCACGAGTACCAACAAAGCCTTCACTGATATTTTTTGTGCCCAACATCAAGTTAGTCTCATGACCACCAGGACTCTCATCTGAATTTCTAATCTTTATCAAGACTCTTATTTTTCCACTTGGACTTCCCATATTGTCAACAACCACACGGCTTGCCGAAAACTCACACAAAGCCACCCCACTCCCCACCCAGCGCCGGCCGAAGATTTTCACCGAGTGGCGATTACGATCCTCACGCGTCGCTACCGTTCACTTGTTGCCAGAGTGGCAAGCGGCCAATTCGGAATAGAAAACGCAGCTGGAACTTGCGAACAGCCAGCGCCGAGACCAAGGCTAGCTGCACCTAGAGCAACACCGAGGCGCTTCTCTGTTGTCAAGAGGGTCTCTTGATTCAGACATCGTCAAAGTCAGTCACAAAAGGTACTCGGGTCATGGCGGCGTATTCAGGGGACAAAGCCCTCGGCTGGTCTCCGTCGGAAGAGAGGGCTTTAGACGAGCTCCTTGATATCTCCAGCACACGCAAATTACTCTGGGTCGCCGTTCTAACAAAGCCCTCTCGACACCGTGCCTTCATTCTAGCTGAGAGATTCCGCCGTCACAAGACTCTAGGAACCCATCTTTACGAGCTCACCACCGCCGGTGTCAGGCACTCAGCCTACGAATCACCTCAGAAGCTATTTAGCGCTAGGATTAAATATCCTACATATGAGTGGGTGGATATGGGGGTGCTCAAGTACCGACACAACTTCGAAGCGCTTCTGGAACAGGTGGCCGCTGGTCTACCAAAAGGCGACGGAGAATTTCACACCCCAGCCATTGAAGATCAGTGGATTATGTCTTGCTCCACCTTGTTATCAGACCCCAATAGCCTGACTTTCTTTGAAGCGAAGGTAGCACCACAGGCTGCGACGCAGTCCGCCAGGCAGGCGCCAAGTCAGACGCAAGGCCCCTCAGACGCAAGTTTCTCATCAACAAGAAGAGCTTCCAAAGTCACGTAATGCGTGAAGTACTCAAAAATATTATCAGCATGCCTCTGGGCTGGGACAGCCCCGGGACACCCACTCGTAACCGAACCAGTCCGGCCTGTGGCAGCAACCAGGTCAGTCTGATGAACAACCTAGGCCCTCTTCGACAACCGGGTGCTTCCGACAAGAGCTAAGTGATGGTATAATTATGCATTCGGTGGAAGCGGCGGGTCTGTGTGAATTGTGGACGCAACTGCTATCCTGGTAGTAGACATTATCATTCAGCGCAATAGGGTTTCTTTTCGTATAGACCTACCTAGCGAAACTACAGCGACATTGTTTCTCGACAGTCTAGATAGCATGAATAATTTGCTACCATTTGACACATGTGAAGATTGGACATTTGATTGTCGGCCGTGTGACTTTGAAAATTCTACTATACTGTGATCCTCAGAGTATCATCATATCATTCCCCCTCCCCACCCTCGTCCACCCTTCTGATGCCCTCCCAGTGCCCCATGCCACCCCCCGCCCAGCCGCCATCGTTCCAAACCCACAGCCTCAGAATATCATGCCCCTGCTCTTCCGTGTCCACCTCTCTGGTTCCCATCATGACAGGCACATCCTCCCCTTTCCTCGCCTCCTCCTCCCACCCAGGCCCATTATACCGACTCAAATACCCTAACTGACACCTCCTCTTCTTCGCTCTCCCCCCGTCGTCAGTATCATCCAAAAGGACCTTCGCCCCCCAAGTAGAAAAGACAAGAGAGAGCTGATCCCCAGATAGATTCCCTTCGTTGTCGAACCCGCAGCTCCGGCAGACTGAAAGCAGGTCTTCCAGCGTGGGCGAGGGTGATGTACCGGGGTGCTGGTGCTGGAAGGAAATGACAATGGCGTATAGCCCGCACAAGAGGTTGTCAGAGGGGGTGTGAATCCTCACGAACTGGCCTTGGGGGGGAAAGGCGGAGAAGAAACGGTTGCGCGCGTGGATGTAGGCGCGGTAGCGGGGGAGGGTGGACTTGGTGGGGGATAGGAGGATGTCGGTTGCCTGGGAGATTTGAAGTTTCGATGATGGGGTTGTCATTTTGATGAGATGGATTTTGGATAAAGTGTAATTATACAGCGAAGGAGTTGCTGGTTGATGTTGCAACTTGAAGGAGTTTGGTGACGGGAAGTAAACCCTAACCCGGAACCCCCTTTCTCGCCTCCAGCAGGATGTTTTGGGAGACTGCAAATATCCATATCAAGTAAGTAGTTAACTGCATCAGACCTCTCCAGCAAAATGGAGTATATACTAGACAAAGGTCGCTTGGAGAGGCACAGCTGTCATATCAGATTTCAGCTTGGCATATATCCGTCAGCTATGCATCGCAGTGAGCCAAGGCGCTCCCAAGCCAAGGCCAGCAACGATTCAGAACTATGGATTGGTTGCTGTCTCTAGACCTGCGTGTAAGAAGAACGGTGCGCAAATGTCCTCGAGCGCGGGCTCAGAGACAAGTCAAATACAGCGAGCGCCTTATTTTCTGGAACGTTGGCTCTTGTTCTCGAAGCAAGAGAAGGATCAACCACAGGCCATGAGAACGCGGACGCACAGTGATGGTGGGCAGGGCTGGAGCTGAACTCGCTTTGTGCGCATGACCACAAACCAATGGCAACCACTCATTCAACCGGCTGCACCACACCGTCTACGCACAGCATCGCGTTCAGGGGCAAAAGGCGGGCGACAAAGAGACAAAGACCGCTTGCGCAATCTAGTGGCTCCCACACATCACCCTTCACATTCTCTCATCAGAAACTACCTGCGCGCTAAGGTAAACAGAGCACCCTTTTTGACCACTGACCACTGACCACTGTCCACCGCTACCATGAGATGAGATGTAAAAAAAAAGGGGAGAAAAAGTAGAAGAGAGAATTACAAAGCGTCTGAGAGCATAAAAACCCAAATAGGATCCCCAGGTTTAGTTCAAATAACTCCCAAACCAAAACAACATGAAGACCGCAATGTGCGTTAGAAAAAACAGTTGCGCCCGCCTGGATTCGGCGTCAGCAACATCAAGCATTTCATCTCTGGATGGCCGAGAGTGGGCATCATCTAAGTCATAGCGACTCGACACCCGTCCACCAATGTGTAGATTCCGTCCCAAAAGGCCCATGGCATCCACTTAAAGCCCTACCAACTCCATTCCCCGATGCATTATTAGCCGTTATATAGGATCGGCCTCCATGGAGACCGTGATCAAATCATTGCGACGCCCATTTACATGAGCACGCACTTGGAGCAACAGCCCGCCTGGGCATCATCCTCACCGACATCGATCTTGCCCATGCCTTGGCTGTTGTGGGAGAGGGTGCCCGAGGTAGTGCCTCCTTGCATCTCGCGGTTGTACCGTCTGATGGCGCGAACAACCTCGTAGAAGGCCTGCTCGACGTTTGTGTTGGTTTTCGCCGATGTCTCGAGGAACTTGCAGCGGAACTCGCGAGCGAGACCCTCGCCCTCTGAAAAGCGGGTCAGCACATGTACCCAATATTCCCAACCCATCTAAATTTGTAAACATACCTTCCTGCGGCACCTTGCGCTCACTGGCCAAATCGACCTTGTTGCCAACCACAACCATGGGGAAGATGTCCTTGTCCTTTACGCGAAGGATCTGCTGTTGGAAGGTCCTTATCTCTTCAAAGCTCTCGCGCGACGTGATGGAGTAGACGAGCAGGAAACCCTCGCCGGTGCGCATGTACTGCTCTCTCATCGCAGAGTACTCCTCCTGGCCGGCGGTATCGAGAACATCGAGAAGCGCGACTTCCTCATCGACAATGCACTGCTTGCGATACGAGTCTGCCGAGCCAAAGTTAGTCAAACCGGTCGCTCATACGAATTGAATGCTAAAAAAAGCAAATAGGGATGCGCACCTTCGATAGTCGGATCATATTCATCGACGAAGTGGGACTGGATAAGCTGAATTGTCAGGCAAGACTTGCCGACACCACCACCGCCGACAACCACGAGCTTGTACTCTCGAGTAAACTGCAGAAGCGAACGCGCGACGTTAGCAAACAGAATCATCAAACGGACCCGGATCGATTGTCAATTGAAGCGCGATGCTCGGCCCGTGATGAGATTGAATAAACGAACCTTGGACGCCATTGCTGCGGATTGTGAGTTGCTGACGAAAAGGATGGACCGACCGACAACAGGAGGTCTGGATCACGCGCGGTGTGGGCGTCGGGGATTGAGCTCTCAAAAGATGCCAGGGCAGAAGCTCTCAAGAGAACAGGTCGAAATTATGGGCCGCTGCTTTCTCGGGCTACGGAGTCGAGCAGACCGTCGTGGACTCGTGGGATATTCGCGGTTCGCGCTGGAAAGGGGATCCCAGGAGGTAGACTGGATTGAAAGATGCAGCACTGCTGGAGGAAACCAGTTGCTGCTGTGCCCGGCGAATTAATGGGAGCGCCCCTGGAGTGGAGATCGGCACTGGCCTGGGGTTGCTACTGGCTGGTGCTTGGGCGTTAGCGGTTGGCTCAAGCTACTTTGCGCTGCGCGTGGCCGGACGGTTGATATCGGACGAGGTTTCTCAACCGTGTAAATGGTGGTTGTTTGCAGAAACGGAGGACAAGACGAAGCCAATGCCAGGGCACAAAGAGCAGCAGCAGCAGAGAAGACTCAGAACCGGGAAAAACGAAGAGAAGCAGAGGTGGGCACAGCGGGTGATGGGGAGGGCACAAAAGAAGAAGCAACAGCGCCTGGACCAGCAAGGTCAAAGGACCGCTCAGCAAAGAAAAGGGTCCGTGTGCCTTCCCCCGGAGGCGACTTGATGGGGTGGGTTGGAGGCATTCACGTCTTCTAATTGGATAGATAGCTGCTTGAACGATGGTGCCGTGCAAGGGTCAGACAGTCCAAGACCACCCCCCATCAACTCGCCTTATCCCTTTTGGGCAACGGTTCAAATTGGTCATGCCTTGTGCGTCCAATATCAGTCGTCCTCACACTGTGACGAACAAGCACTCTAGCAAACGTCCTCGTCGCCAAAAGGTCAGTCTCCTCCCATTGAGGAAGAGCTGTCACCCGGGCTTCGCCATGGTGATCTCCAGTCTCTACTAGAGATTCTGTTTACATCAGTCCCCCTGAAGTTGACCCCACAATGGTTGACGCCATTTCGCTGTCCCCGCATCGCGGTAGGAATAAGCGCCCCCCGGCCCCCAGCAAACAAGCAACTTCCTTGACGCCAAAATGAAATCAATACCCAACTTACGATGTCTCTTTTTTCACAGCTCATCCAGCACACAGGGTGGCCCGAGGATGCAGTGCTGGTGGCACACTATCTTAATGACCGGGTGCCCTTCAGTTCCGAATCGTGGTCTAATATGGCCTTCCGTACAACCAAAGCTAGAGGTGCTGCTGCTAGTGTGAGCTTTTCTCGTGAGGACAGCAAATATTGGCGAGCGGCTGTTGTGGTTGGATGGCGGTTATCGTTGCTACATCTTCACGTAGTCAGACCCTTCAGCTCCAGACATATAGGGCTGAGAAGAACCCGAGTGATGGAGAGCCTTGTCGCCCCGTGTCTTGCAGCTGGGACGAAAATATAACCGACTTTCTCACCCAAGTGGCTGAGAGTGCCATGCCGCCAGCATCATGCAGCAACGTGGATGGGAAGTGGGTTGCAACGCCGTTTCCAGAAACGTCGCCAGGTCCACAGCGAACCGCACAAGTTTCCCTTGCATTCGAAGGCATGGGATTTCCGGTGTTCATCAGCCTCTTCCAACAGCCTGGGCCTGCATGTTACTCCATGATATCTCGACTTCGGCTGGGGCTCGGCGTACAGCACCGCAGCCATGAAGAAATGCGCACTGTATGAGCGGTCCTGTCTCGCTAGTGTAGGCTCTTTGCTTCCAGATTCCCATCCACCTGTGTCAACATCGTGCCGCAAGCCGCAACGTGGAGTTTGAAGTCAGTTCCACAAGAGCTGGTCAAGTTTCTTCCGGCCGTCAGCTCGAGAATGTTGGGTCTCACCACATGGTCTTAATTAAGTCCCTCCTCGCCCTCACGCAATCCGTATTGTTAGAAAGAATCAAAGCTCGTTCTTTTTCGCGCCGGCTTCTTTTCCGCTTTTGGCTAATTAACCCAGGGCCCTGGTTTGACCCCGCGAATTGTACTAGTTGGCCGGGAATTGCCGCCATTTCGAGCTACATACGGAGTATACATTGTATGTATGAGAGAATAGTCTTATCAGATATTTCAACAGAATCCGGATCCGAACTGTCCGCTACCTCACGACGGGATCAGATGTGTCGCTCCTTTGTGTTTCTGGCTGTCGGTTTGCCCTTCCGTCCCCACAAAGATGTGACTGCCAAACATTGCACTCATGAAGTTGAGAAAGGCTCGGATTAGCATTGCGATCTCAAACAGCACTGGAACCCTGGACCGGGGCCCAATTTGCCCACGCCAGTGGTCAAGACAAGCACGCACGTGGGCTTTACTGCTAGAATTGTGCCTCCCGCAGTCGGCGGCGTCAGTGATCACCATCACCCATGTTTCCTTTTTAGCCGTGCCGCAGTCCTGCCTTTGCTGGGCGAGAGTTGCCGACCAGTCAAAAGAGATTGGGGATCTCTGATGCTGCAAATGGATCGCCCGAAGCTAGGATGGTGCGGGAAGTGGGTGGGAGATGTCTCGGTGAAAAGTCTCCACATTGTTATATCACCGCTTCGGGAAGGTTTCTTTCTCTCTTTGCTATTTGCTGACCGCCTCGCCAGCCGCTCAAAGATGCGGAAACCATAGAGTTCGGGCCTGTATTCTACAAACGGCAGTTAGCTGGAGTGTGTACCACTCCTGACGATTCTTAGGTTGTGGTTTTATCGGCGGGCGTTGATGAGATTAGATTCGCCCTGGAGTCCCGGACGACGGCCCCTCCATGGGCAATCCCGGTGCATGGCCCAAGCTCCAAGCTAGCGAGATAAGGTAGGCGGGGCTATTCCGTTAGCCTCAGGGTCCTTGCGAACCTCCAGGTTCATCTCAACTCGATTCTAACAAACTCTGTCAGAGCGTCCACGACTTCACAGTGTTGGATTGGAACTAAAGGGTTCGAAATCATTGCCTCTATGTAACAGAGATACGAAGACTCTACAGGACGATGTGCGGTAACCGACCTGGGGCTGGTCATGTTTTCTAGACCCATCCTTTACTTGGAGTGAAGGAGTGAAGAAAGGAGAAAGGTTGCGTCAGGATACCTACTTTGGAGGGATTTTTCAGCGTACACAGTGTACAGAGACAGGCATCGCAATTCCATCTCGCTTTGAGTGTCTAAGTACTCCGTAGCCTGTTAGCAATTAGCTATCCTTCTGGAATTTTTCTAGAATGCTTGTGGAAGTCGGGCTGAGAAGTGGCGTCCCCCTTTCATTTCCCCTTTCCACCTTTCCCCTCATCGCCCCACGTTTTTGATAAGCCCGATGGATCAAAATGAACAGGCTGCCGAAAGGACATGCCACAAACTGACGAAGACGTTAGAGAGAAGGTGCGATTCGTTAGGGTACTCGCATGAGTTCAATAACGACGAACAAGCGAGATTTTCGACCCTGTTATACCGATCTCGTTTCCAGGTCCCCTAATATTACATACTCAACAGCTGCGTAAGAAACGCCCCGGTGACCGACCTCGACAGACTTCATCCTTCAGACGCTCAACTTTCCTCACCATCTGGCGTCCTCTCCCTTCTCTCCCCTTCATCGGGGTTCTCAGGCATCTCGATGCCTACCAAAGTCCCCTCCAGATTCTCAAGTATCTCAGGAATAACTGCCTCCAACTCAGCTCGGTCCCTACAGATAACCTTCGTTAGTGCATATCCTTACTTGCTACTGAGTGCTCGCCAAATGTGTAGATTAAACAAGAGGACACATACTCGCCAACAAGCACAACCGTATTCTCAATTTGAAACTTGGGGTAACTCCCTACGTCGATATCCTTTGGCGCCATCCTCTTGGCCAGACCCGTGAGATAATCGGCCATTCGGCTCTCCGGTTGGAGCGTCTTGATCGTCACGCGAATCTTGCCATTGCTCCTCACACGGGGCTTGATATGCCGGGTTAGCCCGTTGAGTAGGTGTTTGACTGGTTGTGGTTGTTAGTGTGCACACGAACAGATGAGGGCAGGTAGGCAGGATGGCAAGTACAGAGATCAGGGATCCCCGGCAGAATGTACACATTCCCGTTGACAACTGAGACAGGGACCCAGTACTTATCCCTGCAGGCAAGGATAGCCTGATCGTCCAGCGGACGGTTGGAGTCATGAGGAAGCATGACCATCTTCTTTTTGCCGTCAAGCTCTTTGGACGGGACGTCAAAGTTGAATGATGCCCTCACCGGGTCCTTGTTCTCTGCCGTCTTCTTTCTCATGAGGGAGTAAGCTTCCTCGTGGAGGACAAGGGGCAGGTGGAAAGCTTTGGCGATGGACTCGTAAGTCATGTCATCGTGTGTTGGGCCAATACCGCCAGAGGTGACGACGACATCGTAATTGTGGCTCAGGCGTCTGACAGCTTCGATGATGTCGTCTTCGACATCGGGGATGATGTCTATTCTTTGGAGGCTCTGGGGCAGTGTAAGTTTGGTTATTGTCAAGATGATCGTGTTATGCCAGTGTCGGGGGATTTGATCGCTGTAAGACACCAAATACAGTATTCCAACATCTCCTGGAAAGAAGTCTTGCGTAGCTTGCAAGCAACAAAAGAAAAGAGGATCATGAAGCAAAGGGGGGCGAGGAAGGGAAGCCTTACAATGCCCAAGAAGAAACACCATTTTGCAAGGTAGTAAGAGTTGGCCTATGGCATTCGTCAATGAGCTGGTACGTGAAGTCCCTGAAAGCACCCACCTCTTTGGTCTATATTCGGATAATTCAGGTCAGTTGTCGACAGCTATTAAAGCGAATGTAGGTATACAGGAAAGCATAAGGGTTGACATGCCTTTCCATTCAAAATCTCATTCCCTATTATCAAACAAGCCCCAGTGACAATGTCCCTCCTCTGGCGCTCCGAGGCATCTTCACTGCTATAACGATAGTCGGACATGTTACGTTTTGTTATCGATGAAACGGCAGCAGAGGTATGGCCGTAATTTGGTACTGGGCGAAGAAGATGTCTTGCAACCTGACTGAGACGGGCAAACATAATGGCTGCTTGTAGGGTGAGACACTGCTTAGAAACTGATGCGAGTCGATCTAAAATGGAGAGTTGAAAGCGAGCTGGTTTATGGCCAATCACTAGTGGGGCTAGTTCCCGATTCTAGAATACGTGACCGGCACACAAGATCGAGTTTTTGATGAGACGAGCTCGGGAATAGATTCACATTCCCAAGATGGATGAGGTAAGCTGGAAAGTGAGGACTGCTCTCCATGTTGAGAAGAATGGAGCTAGCTGCATGGAGGTGACGTCCCTGGGCGACCCCCAGCCAAGCGGGGCTCAGGCAGCTGAGTGCGGGGCGGGGCACCTACCTACACATGTGAGTTCCACTGAGGCTCAACTCAACCTCCCCTGAGCACCCCACGCGTTCTCACCACATTCTCCCGCATCCTTACAACGACTACAAAAGGCGGCATCCCTGACACATCACCAGCCAATCCTGGGTTCATCTTCATCACCACATACGCCCAACTCCAACACAACCAAACAAAATGGTATTTACCCCTCCTCCCTCAGTTACCTGGCATGTCCTCATGATAGCCTCATGTAAAATGGCTTTTTATAGTTCAGAGCTCATGTTAAATTTCCACAGTCTTCATCGCTCTACACCTTCTCCGACGCCACAAAACAACATCTTCGCAAGTTCCGCCTCAGCACCTCTCGTTCGAATGATCCCCAAGCCGTGATATGTACATAATCCCCCTATCTCTCCCTCATTGTTGCTCTTCTGGTCTTTGACACAAGCCTTTATTAAACCACAGACTTCATCGACAAGCAGACCAAAGAGATCCGGCAAGACGAAGATGGAACAGTGTACAAGTCCCTCGAGGAGATTGCCGATGATCTGCCCGATCACTCCCCACGCTTTGTCCTGCTAAGCTACCCTCTGACTCTGGTGCGTGCCCCTCTATTAATGTGTAAAATATTGCGAGTGATGTTGACTGAATGATATTTGCAGCCGTCTGGGAGGTTATCCGTGCCCTACGTCATGCTGTACTATCTGCCCACGACATGCAACAGCGAGCTGAGGATGCTCTATGCCGGAGCCAAGGAGCTCATGAGAAACACGAGCGAGGTGACCAAGATTCTGGACTTGGAGAGCGCCGAAGAACTGGAAGAAATCCCAGAGAAGCTTGCTGCCTAGGATTCCAAGTTTCAGATATGTCATTATGGATAGTACAACAGAGGTACCTCCCTCACCTTGACAAGTATGAGAACCAGTTTGCTGTTGTGAATAAGGGTATCAGGTTTGTTCTACATGAATATGTTTTGTATATCTACACCGGTCATGACAATGACAATGCTTTTCATCAACCCACGTCATCTCCTTCTGGCAGCAACACCGCAGGATCCAACCCAATCTGCTCTGCCAGCCCCTTGACAACGCCCTTCAAAGCCTTGCATGCTGAGCTATCAGGGAACGAGTCGAAGAAGCTCTCCCCATAGTCGCAAGCAATGCCTATCCTCGGGTCCAGTGGTACGCTCCCTAGAAACGGAATTCCAAGCTCTTTTGCTAACCCTCGGCCGCCTCCAGTGTGATCAAGGAAAATCTTGCTCTCATGTTTGCAGCTGGGGCATACAAACAAGCTCATATTTTCGACAATGCCCAGTATCCTTATCCCTGCCTTTCTGCAGAAATCAATCTCCTTTCTCACGTCCAGCAACGCCACCTCTTGTGGCGTGGTCACTACCACCGCACCCTCGATCTTGCTTTCCTTCAAGAATGTGTTGACGCTGAGATGCTCGTCGCTTGTTCCTGGTGGTGTATCAACCAGAAGGAAGTCCAGCTCTCCCCACCGGACATCCTTTAAAAATTGTTTGATCAGCCCGTTCTTCTTCGGACCTCGCCAAATAATCGCATCGTCTCGGTTTGGCAGCAAGAACTGAATCGACATGACAGCAAGATTGTCCATCGCCCATACTGGTTCCCAGCCAGCGTTGCTGGTGTGAATTGTTTCCGCTTCAACCCCCAACATCTTCGGTATACTCGGCCCGCAGATATCTGTATCCATCACTCCCACTGTGGTATCGGGATTTGTCGCAAACGCCTGGGCGAGTTGTACCGTGAGCGTCGATTTCCCTACTCCTCCCTTGCCGCTCAGCACCAAGATCTTATGCTTGACATCTGCCAGACGGGCCGTGATCACTGGGAGGTCTGGGTCGGGCCCTTTCGGAGCGGAGGCGCATATTTGTTGGTTGGGACAGCCGGCGCAAGAGTCGGCGGTGCCTGCTTGTTCAGACTCTGGGCCCGGGCAGTGTTCTGGCTCTGGCGCTACAAGGTCCGGCTTCTTCTTCAGAGGGTTGGCCAGAACGTCCTTGACCTCGTCAGGCGCTTCCAATGATGGTGCCATTGCGGTCGAGGTGTGTGGTTGCCTCGGGGGGGGGCGCGCGCTTTCGGTATCTGGGCCAGATGAGAAGAGTCGAATGTAAGATGTCACACGATGTAATGCGACAGCTTGAATACTTCTGATGGTGTGTGAATGGTAGATTCTTGCATGCGCCAGCAGGAGAATTGAAAATTGGACTTGATTAGAAATCGCCCCCCATTATCGAAGCACTCAATGTAAGTGGAGGGGTTTGGCTTATCTTATCATCGCGCGGGGTGATTGACTCCACTGCGCGGTTGCGCTTGTGGGCGCTAAGACCAGGGTACCCCTGATGTTCGCCGATCCCGGATCCTCACCCAACGCCCATCCCAAGCATACAGATATTCTCAGTTAATAGTAGTTCGGAACCTGAGCCAGGTTCACAGACCTACACTTTCAACTTGTCGGCAAGGTAAAGTGTACAATGGACTGAGCAAAATAGTAAAACAGCTGGCCAATAGTCAGATGTTTTGAGGTGCATTACCCAACATCGAGCTCTTAGGACCCTCCCGGGTAGAAAGACAGCTGGTCAACACATGAGGATTCTCGGTAAATGTTCAACGAATGCTTCCTACCGGCGGCAGTTGACGGAACTAGCTTGGTGTATGCTGGCTTTCAAAATCGAATCCCATTTGATCGACCTATTGTATGTTAAGTCAGCGCAACCCTGAAAGGCAAATGTCCTCATCTCACAACATGAACTCCCGCAGTGAAACCTATCCCGTTCTTGGCACCCATCCACTCTAGAACCAAAGTACAATATACACATGAACTCTCTCGGGAAGATGAAAAGATCCCGGCAAGACTGACTCACCACGACGCGATGATAAGAGAGATGAACCTTTCTTAACAAGCGGAGGTATGGTAAACCACACCTACATTGCAATAAGGGACACCTCCCGGATGTTCCCAGTTGGAGGTAAAGGATGGGTATCGATTTCCACCTCGATCTCTGAGCCTGGTTCATAGCGTGGTGGGATAGGGCATGGAGGCATGCCCATCCCGTCCCATACCACGACCCGTTGGCTGTGGCTGATGCTGGATGGACACCCATCGTTTTGCGCTCATCTTGTGATTGGGCCTTGCAGGCCAGCCGTCCGTCAAGTAGCCATTGACAGAACAAGAGAAAAGCAGACGAGGAGGGTGTGCTCATCATTCAGGCGCCTACGGATGCATCTCAACCACACTGGAACGCGGGGTGCGTTGGGTAGATATGGTGGAGCATGGATACATGGGCCGGTTGGGTTAGACGCAACGGTTTCTCAAAGATTCCGAGAAATCATTTCATCGCTCGGGCGATGTGCTCGTCGAAAGAAGATGCCCAAGGCAGCCAGTCAGAGGCTTCATCAATAGGATTCAGTTCGAGGTTGCGGGATTGACCAACGACGACGACTGACAATTTGGGAGACCCTGCAGGACAACAAGATGCCACCACCCCTGCACCGACCTGCAAGAGCCAACCCGCGGTTGCCCATTGGAACCACGAAGTCAACGACGTCGATGTCTCCCACTCTCGAAGAGGAAAGAACGAGGCCAGAACCACCAGAACTCAATTGAGACCTCCACATCCAGTGACATGCTGGAGGCGGAGAAATCCCACAGATGCCACCCCCCCTTTTCGCACCTGTTCTCTGCTCCATCCCACGCAATGTTCCCGTCCTCCCCCAACCTACCTAGTTGTCGTTGAAGCGTCAAATCGCAGGGGTGAGCCCAACACCTACCGGTGCATCATATCCATCCATTCATCCAGGCTGTCTAGAATTGTAATAAAAACAGGGCAACTCGCAGCGTTGCTAGGTCTCGGGACCTCGCATTGTCTATGCATCCTCTCGTCCAACACTTTGCCTCCAACACGCGTTTCTTTGTATGCTATCCCCGCGTAAACAAGTAAACAACAACATCAAAGCTACCTTGCCTATGATTTTTGAGGATGATGCCCACGGCGAAAAAGAAGCTCGGGGCAATTGGTCTTTTTGGAAGAACGGGAGGTGATAGCAGTCCCAGGGCAGGAGCTGTGGGCCTGCCAGCGACACCCGCGCCTGCCAGCGCTTTGTCTGGGAAAAACCATCCGCTGAGCAGCGGTCACGCTACGAACAATGCACAACGCCAGCAACCACAACTTGCACAGTTGCAACCCCCACATGAAATTGTCGCGACAAGTCGACAGCAGGACAAACACGACACACCTGCAACTGCAGCTTCCCGCTCGATACCGGTGCTCAAGGGCTTGAGTGGCCGCTACTCCTCCGTCACGCACTCCCACTACCACGGCCAGCCGCCACCGGCATCAATGAGTATGAGCCTCCCTGCACAACACTTCCATCCGATGCAGCGGACCCGGACTACGGCCTCGGACACGGCCGCTCGTGGGCCCCCACGTGCACAGAACGCGTGGGAAGACTCGACTGTAGCCTCCATGTTCAACGACACCGAGAGCAGGGCTGCTTCCGATATCACTCACACGCGTCAGAATAGCCATGCTCGCCAGTACAGCAACACTGACAGTGCAAGTGGACCTCCTCCCGCCGGCGCCTACCAACGCCAACACCAAGCTCTCCCACAACTGCCAGCACCACCCCAGGCGAGCCGGAGGGATCAGCAGCAGCACCAAACCTACCAACATCAACAGCAACATGGGCCCACCAACGAGAACTTGCCGTTCGTCATTGGTGATAATGGCATTCTTACCGTGGTTGCTTCACCCCATCAGCAGAGCGCTCTTCCTGTAACCGGCGGTACGGCGACCAATCTCGCGCTTAGTAGTGACAAGGCCGATGATGTATATCACGAAGACTGGTCCATCTACGAGACCCCCACCAAGAACAGCGCCTTGAGGCGCACCCGTCTCCCCTACCGTGACACCCGTGGTCTCAAGGACGCTACTTATTCCCCCAGCGGAAGTCAGTACTCCCCCAGACGTGCCGAGAGTCTGTCCATGTCCCCGGAGAGAGCAGCTGAAGCAGGTGAGCATCTTGAGCAGGTTCGTATCGAGGAGAGGAGGAAGCGGGACCGTGAGAGACAGCGGGAGCGGGAGCGGGAGCTAGAACGCCAGAAGGAAAGAGAGGTTGAGCAGGAGCGTGATCTACAGCACAAGCGATCTACCATCTTTGAGAATCTGACACCTCTTGAATTTGACGACGACGACAATTTCAACGACACTCGTGCCGGGGTCATCGCTAACACCAGCGCCGTTGACCCGGATGAGCTAACGGAGGCTCTCCAAAGCACGCCGCGTGTCGCCACCCGGAAACTGCCTCCTCCTGTCCTCCCTCTTCCTCTTGCAGTGAAGAAGGACCTGATAACTACCGCCGCCGTTGCTGGACCCCTAGGCCGCAACAGCAGTACCAAGCGTCGCATCATCAGAGAGCCCTTGAAGCCATCCACGAAATCTCTCAAGCGCCGGCAGAGCCTGGATTATAACGACGCAGAGCTGTACAGGATGAGCTACTCTGACCTGCGCAAGGAGGCATTCGATTATGACCCTCAGGCGGCCGCCGCCATTGAACAGCAAACGTCCGCGAAGCAGCAGCTGCCTCCTCCCCATCCCGGCGGTAGCATAGAGCAAAGAATGGAGTACTACAAGAGCCAGGGAAGCTTAGACCAGCATCAATTCTTCACACGGATATCTGTTGACGAGTGGGACGAGGCAGGCGATTGGTTCCTGGAGCAATTTGGAGCGGTGGTCCAGAAGTTCAAGAAGGCCAGGAAGAGCAAGAGGCAGCTTATTGCACAGTTCGAGGATGAAATATCTGCAAGAGAAGAGGCGGTCCGCGGGAAAATCGAAGGAATTGGCCGGACACTGGAGGATTTGAAACATGAGGGACAAAACATGATGCAGGGTAAAGATACCGATCTGGAATAAGGAAAGCGTGCAGACAGTTGGCAGGGCGTTCTGGTACTGGTTGGCGTGATTCTGGCGAGACCGGGGTAAGCGTGGTTGTGTGTGTATAGGCAAGCGGATCATATTTGTCGTCTCTCTCGGTTCCTTTTATTCTTTATTCCTTCATTCGACTGAACTACGCTCGACGGTAGCTGTGGCGACAGTTCGGCTCTTGACGACTTCAACGAACCTTAGGAGCAATGACGCAAATTGCTAAAAGATTTCACGGCCATGGCAAGATTATGATTAACGATTAACGATATGACTTATGACACGGAAGAAGGAAGAGTCGAGTAGGATGGACAAGACCGGTGGAAACGGCGGAAAGGTTGTGTGGTCTTTTGTCTGTCTATCTGCTAGCGAAAGGGTGCTGAACCATTCCTTTTCTTGTTCTGTATTACTTGTTTTTTCCCCCAACAGGAACCAGGTCTGTCTATCTGACGTTATTCACACGTATATATACTTTTATGAAGAGATGTTCCTGCGCTGACCTTATAGGACTGGTGCTCGCACACTGCAAAACAAGCGCATGACGCCTAAATCGAGATATACCAAGAAATCAAGTGTACAACATATACTACAAATGGCAGCAGACTCTTAGATCACCAAGGATTCCTTGACACCTCTGTCTCTCCCCACGATCAGCCTCAACTGACAGGCCTTTTTCTTCTCACCAAACACCCCGTTCCTGATCCCGTCGATGTACAACTCATAGGCTGGGAAGTAACAGTCCACAAACTTTCTTACCTGCTCATCCGTCATTCCCCCTTCGACCCCTTTCTCTCGTCTCAGTCCTTGCTCCTGTTGAATTCTCCACTCATACACCCACCCTAGATCCTCGGCATCAATGTGCACAAAGGCGTCAAACCGGTCCCATATTTGTTGGTATTTCTCCAGACAGGCGTTGATGAACATCAGGTGGGCCGGTAGGTGCCGATGGAGCGTCTTGCTGGTTGGGGAAGAGTACTTGGCTTCCAGAGCAACAGGCGACAGCGGGCGGAATCCAACCAGCCAGCCTTCAAGAATCACAATCTTGGGCGGGGATGTGATGTGGATCCAAGTCGAAGGGGGCGAGCGGTCACCTAGACCAGAGAACAGGGACTTGTCATATTGGGGGACGTGGATGCCCTCGGGAGGGAAGGGTGAGGTCAGCGAGGCGAGGAAGGAGGTCAAAAGGGGGATATCGTGAGTCCCTACGCAAAAGGGTTAGGGATGTGTGCGTTTGCATGCACTGATGAGGGGAGGGCCAAGAGGTCGATCGGGGATATTAGGAAAACAACAACATACCGGGCTCCCCGCGATACTGCACCAGCTGGTTGTCCGGGTGGGCGGCGGCCAGGGCTAGCTGATCGGCATGCGTCAGGTAAAAGTCGTCGATGCTCACGACAAGCGTCGGGAGCCCCTCCCGGCCCTGCAGGGTCTCTGCCAGGGCCCGCACCAGCGTGGTCTTGCCCACCCCCTGAACACCGTTCAGGCCGATGATGAACGGCCGGGTGGTGTTGGGGTGCTGCTTTTGGTATGTCTCGATTCGTGACAGGATGAACGGGATGCAAATAGGCGATTTATCGTCTACAATCCGCGATTGGAGCGGGACATCGAAGGATTGTGCCATTTTGAGTATGGGTTTTTGTAGTTGATGTTTTGTACGAGTAATACTTTGTAGGCTTATTCTCTGGCTTGCGCTATCCTGAAAATTCCCGAACTGGAAAAAAACGAAAATGGGAAAGCCAATAAGCTGCACCACTGCTGGTTCGCTCCGTAACTCAATACAACTCTCTCGATAATAAGGTTGGTGTTGTGCATGTTGGAGCTTGACAGCTGCAGCCTCGCTAAGTCTCGAGGTGCTGAAGGGACCAAAACGATGACGACAGCGGGCAGCTTTTCGGGCGTGGGAGTGGGGCTGAAGCCGCAACTGGCGGGGGTGGAAAGTGTGGGGAAAAGGATTTCTCCGCGTTTCGGGACAGCTTCTTCGTTCTTCCAAGTGGGCCAATCCCGTTCCGAGATCCGCGACATGTCGGCACCTGTGAGGGATGAATGCGCTCTCCCATGAGGTGCTTATTGCCAAACCTTCGAGGGTTTGGGCGAAGAGTATGAAGAAACTAACAGTAGGTTTCAAATTATATGCTCGAAATCTCGATCCTCTGCACAGCTTGGCAGCTCCAAACTCCAAGTTGACCTCGCTTGCTGCCACACCACGACCCTCGACTCATGTGACTTCCACCAGGGTCACTCCGGCTCACCACATGTCCAACTCGGCCTTGCAAGCCCGACGGGTCCAGGCAGGCCAGGCCCCCCGAGTGGTCCGATCCGCAGTCCTGGATCTGTCTTCATAACCGAACCGAGTTCTGATCTCAAGCCAATGACCCAGAAAGCCAAGTCGGCCGCCGGAAACAAAAAAATGTTGACTACTCATTACTGTAAGTTTGAACATAAATGCTCCCCGGACGGAAAACCACAGGCTTCCAGGCAGGCACAGAGGCCCTGGGAAAAAAGACGCAGCTTCTCAGCATTAGGTTAACCCCGGCCGGGTTATTGGGGGATAAGCTCTCCCGCTGCAAGCTCTTACAGACTGAAGCTGGGGCTGGGTGAACTGAGCAGGGAGCAGGCGAATTGCAGAATGGCATGTGAAAAAATGGAACCTGGAGAAAGGGAACGGCTGGGCACACTACAAAGTAGCGCCCCCGCTCTCGGCAAAACAGATGGCCGTGGAGAATGGAATGCGGCCACTGGCAACCGTGTGTGCCTCGGCTTAACAGCCCGGCAGCGCTGGGAACCAGGGGGGACAGGGGTCATCTGGCTGCGCTTCAGCACACCTGCCGACGTCAAAGGCCATCCGCGGGCTTCCTTATTAGAGGCCAGATGCGTCCGGCTCCTTATTAACCGCCGTTTGTATTGTTTTACCTCACGAATCTATTCCCTCTCCTTTTCCCTCACCACCATTCCTCACACCACACATACACAATGGCGGAACAATTGAGATACGACGGCCAAGTCGTTGTCGTCACCGGCGCTGGCGGCGGTCTCGGCAAGGCTTATGCTACTTTCTTTGCGTCCCGCGGCGCCAGCGTCGTTGTCAATGACCTCGGCGGTTCCTTCAAGGGCGAGGGTAACGACTCCAAGGTGCGTTTCTCCAACAGCTCTTCAATCCGATAGCACCAGTTGCTGACAGTGTTGTGAGTAATACAGGCTGCCGATGTTGTCGTCAACGAGATCAAGGCTGCCGGTGGCAAGGCCGTTGCCAACTACAACAGCGTCGAGGATGGTGACAAGATCATCGAGACCGCTATCAAGGCCTTCGGCCGCATCGATATTCTCATCAACAACGCTGGTATCCTCCGCGATGTCAGCTTCAAGAACATGAAGGATGTGGACTGGGACCTCATCATGAAGGTCCACGTCAAGGGTAGCTACAAGTGCGCTCGTGCCGCCTGGCCTCACTTCCGCAAGCAAAAGTTCGGTCGCGTCATCAACACCGCCTCCGCTGCTGGTCTGTTCGGCAACTTCGGCCAGGCCAACTACTCCGCCGCCAAGCTTGCCATGGTCGGCTTCACAGAGACTCTCGCGAAGGAGGGTGCCAAGTACAACATTATCTCCAACGTCATTGCTCCAATCGCCGCAAGCCGCATGACCGAGACTGTCATGCCCCCGGATGTTCTTGCGCTCATGAGGCCCGAGTGGGTTGTGCCTCTCGTTGCCGTTTTGGTTCACAAGAACAACACCAGCGAGAGCGGCTCCATTTTCGAGGTTGGCGGTGGTCACATTGCCAAGCTCAGATGGGAAAGGTCCAGCGGCCTGCTCCTCAAGTGCGACGACACCTATACCCCCGGTGCCATCCTCAAGAAGTGGAACAAGGTCACCGACTTCTCCGACCCCCAGTACCCCAGCGGACCCAATGACTTCCTCACACTTCTGGAGGAGTCCCAGAAGCTTGGGCCCAACGAGCAGGGTGAGAAGATTGACTTCACCGGCCGTGTTGCCCTTGTCACTGGTGGTGGTGCTGGTATCGGCCGTGCTTACTGCTTGGCCTTTGCCCGTGCTGGTGCTTCCGTTGTTGTCAACGATCTCGTCAACCCTGACGATGTTGTCAATGAGATCAAGGCGATGGGTGGCAAGGCTGTTGGTGCCAAGTATTCCGCTGAGGACGGCGATGCCGTTGTCAAGGTTGCCATCGACAACTTTGGCCGCATCGATATCGTTATCAACAACGCTGGTATTCTCCGGGACAAGGCTTTCACCAACATGGACGACAACCTCTGGGACCCAGTGATGAACGTCCATGCCCGCGGTACCTACAAGGTCACCAAGGCTGCTTGGCCCTACTTCCTCAAGCAGAAGTATGGCCGTGTCGTCAACACCACCTCCACCAGCGGTATCTATGGCAACTTCGGTCAGGCCAACTACGCTGCTGCTGTAAGTTTTCCTTGTGAGGCATAAGATCGTTTGTGATACTGACTTCAGCTTAGAAATGCGCCATCCTCGGCTTCTCTCGCGCTCTTGCTCTTGAGGGTGCAAAGTACAACATCTATGTCAACACCATCGCCCCCAACGCCGGTACTGCCATGACCAAGACTATCCTTCCCGAGGAGCTTGTCCAGGCTTTCAAGCCTGATTACATTGCTCCCCTTATTCTCGCTCTCTCCAGCGACAAGGTCCCCAACCCTACCGGTGGCCTGTACGAGGTCGGCAGCGGCTGGGTTGGCCAGACCAGGTGGCAGCGCACCGGTGGCCACGGCTTCCCCGTTGATGTCCCCTTGACACCTGAGGAGGTCGTCAAGCACTGGAACCAGATCGTCACCTTCGACGGCCGCTCCGACCACCCCGAGAAGACCCAAGACAGTCTGCAGAAGATCATGGCGAACATGGAGAACAAGTCCGGCTCGGGAAAGGTATGAGCACCCCATTTTTTCATGTACCATAGTCACCATATAGTGTTTGGGTAGAATAATGATGGAATGATGTATGAGCACACTTTTTGAACCTGACGCCTAACTGTTGTTTTGTCTTTTCTGCAGAGCGCCGGCGGCGATAACAAGTACCTCCAAGCCCAACAAGAAGCGCTCAAGACCGAGAGCAAGGGCACCGAGTTCAACTACACCGAGCGCGACATCATGCTTTACAACCTCGGCATTGGTGCCAAGCGCACCGATCTCCGCTACGTCTTCGAGGGTGCCGAAGATTTCCAGGCCATCCCCACCTTCGGTGTCATTCCTCCATTCGATACCGAGTTCCCCTACTCGTTCGACGACCTCGTCCCCAACTTCAACCCTATGATGCTTCTTCACGGCGAGCAATACCTCGAGGTTAAGAAGTACCCAGTCCCCACTGCGGGCAAGCTCATCTCCAAGGGCAAGCTCATCGAGGTTGTTGACAAGGGCAACGCCGCCATTGTCAGGCAAGGAATCACCACCACCAACGCCGAGACCGGCGAGGAGGTCTTCTACAATGAGATGACTGTCTTCCTCAGAGGATGCGGCGGCTTTGGTGGACAGAAGAAGCCTGCTGACCGTGGTGCTGCTACCGCTGCCAACAAGCCACCCGCTCGCGCCCCCGATGTCGTTGTCGAGGAGAAGACCACCGAGGAGCAGGCTGCCATCTACCGGCTGTCCGGCGACTACAACCCTCTGCACATTGACCCCGGTTTCGCCAAGATGGGCGGCTTCAAGGTTCCCATTTTGCACGGCCTCTGCTTCTTCGGCATTGCTGGCAAGGCCGTCTTTGAGAAGTTTGGCAAGTTCAAAAACGTCAAGGTCAGATTCGCCGGCACAGTCAACCCCGGCCAGACTCTCGTTACAGAGATGTGGAAGGAAGGAAACAAGGTCATCTTCCAGACCAAGGTGAAGGAAACTGGCAAGCTTGCTATTGGTGGCGCCGCCGCGGAGTTGCTTTAATCTAGGTGAATTCTTTTTGTGTTTTTGGGAATGGGTGTAAATAAATCTGAGGGAACAGAATGTGTATGATTATATTACAGCCGAAAGATTCGGACAGATCGATATTATAATAGGATAGGAAGGAAAGTGTGGTCCAGACACACGTCTTATGCTACCTCGTCCTCGGTTTTGTCGCGTTGTAATGTGCATTGAGCAATCCACCCTTTCTCCACTTTTACCCCTGAATCACCCCTGATCATAGGCAGTTGCGCGATGGGTGATAGCTTCAGGCTTTGGATTGACGTCGTCTGTGGCCTCGCAACTTTCGTCCGTAGTTGCCATACCTGCTTTTGTCGAGTACCAAAGCTCAGTCCATTGAGACGCCGAAGAGCGCAGGGGATCTCAGCCGCTTTCTGGCCCTCCTGGCCTATCAGACCTCGAGATCTCCAGGAGTGCCTGAACAACGTACACGTGATGATGCCCAACGAATTGGGTGAGAATTCAACGTTCTGTGCAGCTTAAATTTTTTCTCCACGTTTCACCAAATATTTCCCAAGCCTTCCCAACCATTCTTTCCTGGTAATCAAGCCAGGACGAGATGGAGCCTTTGAGTGCGCTTTCGGTTGCTGCCGCCGTCGTGCAGTTCATCGACTGGGGCACTCAAGTGCTTTCACAATCACGCGAGATATACAAATCAGCTGAAGGAAAGACGATGGACGAAATAGAAATTTCCCAAATCGCCATCGATCTGAAGGCACTGAGTTCTTCCATCCTTGAAACGATCTCGAACATGAAGCGAGCCAGATCTCGATATTCTACAACCAACTCAGAGATGGATACCTACGAGGCCGCTATTCTGAAGGCCTGCCAGGAATGTCAAGAGATCGCATCCGAAATGTTGGAAGCCATTCAGCAGACGACCGTCCAGACCGACACTACAGACCGTGATGCCACTCGGGTTCTTAAGTGTGTGGTCAAAGCAATCATCAAAATTCGGGGCGAAGACAAAGTACAAGACTGGAGACGAAAGATGACGTCCGCAAAAGAGAAGTTGATGACCGCCCTGATGACATCCCTTTGGTAAGTGACCCAGAAAAGCGCAAGATTGTGATTCTAACAATGATTCAGGGCAAAAACAAGTTTCGGGGGATACCCCCAAGCACCCGCTGCTCATCAGACCGATTTGGTCACCATTCTCGAGAGGATTGAGAAGAGATCCAGCATTGAACAACCTCGCCAACATATAAGCGAAGCCCCGAATGAAGATTTTGATCCCGGGCAACAAGCTGTGATCAACGCAATATGGTCTCCAAATTGGCTTGGCAAGGCATCCCCGGGGTGCCCTGCCGACACAGACAAGGAAACAGGAACCGTGCAAAAATATTGCTCCTACATCATTGACAGTCTTCGCTTCTCCAGTATGCACCGCCGCGGAGAAAGCATCCCGCAAGCGTACAAAGACACGTTTAGCTGGGTCTTTGAAGCTCCGCGCCGCGATGATCAGGATGGAGAGCTGTGGTCAAGCTTTCCGGAGTGGCTTGAAGATCCGTCAACAAACCAAATCTATTGGATTACTGGCAAACCCGGAGCAGGGAAATCAACGCTCATGAAGTATATCATGGATAATCCGGCCTTGCAGGGACATCTGCGACGCTGGTCTCTGAAGAAGCCCATCTTGTTTGGAACGTTCCATTTCTGGATTGCAGGAGATACGATGCAAAAGTCACGCGAGGGGCTTCTTCGGTCTCTAATTCATCAAATATTGAGTCAACATACCACCCTGGTACCGACTGTGTGCCCGAGGCGATGGGCAACATTGCAACTTTTTGGCATTAGTGCTCTGTCAAAGATGCCCAAATGGGAGCTCCCCGAACTCGTGGAAATCCTGAAAGCGATCGGCACTCGGACGGGTGATTTGTTCAATCTAGCACTGCTGATTGATGGATTAGACGAGTTTGACGGAGACCATGACAGCCTACTTGAGCTCCTTCAGGGTCTGAATGTTCGCCCAGGTATCAAAATCTGTGTCAGCAGCCGTCCGTGGAACATTTTCCAAGACCAATTTGGCGAAAGCCCAAGTCTGAGGGTGGAGAAATTGACAGAACGAGATATGAAAACCTTTGTCGATGGCGAGTTTGAACGAACTAAAGGATATGTCGAGTTGCGCCAGTCGAATCGCGAGGAAGCCGAGAGACTTACCCAGGAAATCATATCCAAAGCACAGGGTGTCTTTCTCTGGGTCACACTAGTCGTTCGACAGCTTTGTATTGATCTGACAGAAGGCAGTAAGCTCTCCGACCTACGAGCTACGACCCAGAAACTTCCCACCGAGCTTTCCGGTGTCTATGAAGTAATCTGGAACCAAACTTCGAGATATCGGCAACATGCTTCTCAACTTTTTCAGTTACATAAGACTTGGAGTGAATCACCTATCGGTGATATTTCGAATCATGTCGAGGACTTTCAGCTACATGTGATCTATTTGGCAGACGAGGGTGGTGAAAACAACATCGGTCACAAAATTGGAACGCCTGGATTCTGCTCAAATGTGCGAAATATAATGCGGAGGAGGCTGGCAAGTAGAACCAGAGGTCTGCTTGAGATAACAGCCCGGGGAAACGTGGAATACCTTCACCGAACGGCCAGAGACTGGATTTTGGAAAGCAAGTGGGCGGAAATACTCTCGACGTCCGGTCCAACGTTTGAACCTTGGTTGCCACTCACAAAGACCCTGTCAGCCTATGTTGTTGTCCTGAGACGCCAACCATCGCAAATGCTTCAGAATATGGTCTGGCATTGTCTTTATTGTGCCGCCATGGCCCGAGACTGTGATGAGAATATCCGTTCTCTCCTGAACGCCCTGAAGAACCTGGGTACGGATGCTCTTGATCTCAACCTAAATTATAAATCATTGGGCTACGAGCCACCAGGCCACGAGTCAAGAGGGAGAGAAACGTGGTTTTTGAACTTTCTCAAAAATGAGTCTACCAACAAGCGCATCAAACATTTGCACTTGGCTGCATTGTTTGCGATCCTACCATCTGTCCGTAACGAACTCACGAATGGAGTGGAGCCAGGACAGAAAGTCAAGCTGCTCATTTTTACAGTGTTTGGTGAACGGCGGTGTGATTCACTGGCAACATTCCGGTATAGGTCTATCAGAAGTGAAAACAGGCCGAAATGGGCAACAAGTCGAGCAAAGCTAACATGCTTGCTGCTGGAATCCATAAAATCCGACATATCTGAGCCATGGCTCTGCCCAGAAGGCTCAACACATGTTAGACGGGAGCTTGCTGAACTGAACGAACGATATTCAACTGAACAAGGTGTTTCAGTTTGGGAACAGGCACTTGCACTGCTCGATACGATAGAAACTGGGAGACAACAACGGCGAGTACTCGACATTAACATGATAACCCTGTCAACGAAGAGCAGGGTCATGAATTTCTTTCAAAAGACAAAAAAGGGATTTCGGAAGCTTGACGGTTTTGTTTAAGGCACGATAATGGTGGTTTTGATGTTCGACTGTTCATAATCCTAATGGGTAATACTAGAGGTGAAGAAGAAAGGTGGAATCTAACGACTGTTGATGTGTTCATCTGTTCATTGGGGATGTGGTGCTTTAGGGGCGAGAATGACACTATACACATGTAAAGTTGCTCAGGGTTAGATCAGCATATGTCATCCTTTTAGGGGATTTTCCCGTGTTCAGTGCCGCCAGAATGATCCAGACACCAACACAGTGACGCTAACGCCATGTGATATTATAATAAGCCTTTAGAGGCTGGAAGATTAGCACTGAATCTGTTAGGTATGTTTTGTTCACTAGGTAGTAGGGTAAGGGAATGGTTTTCGATACCTACATCATTACGGAACCCTGCTAGGTACTCCTACATTATTCCTTGGCAACAGTGTTGTCATTGAGATCCCAATCTTCCGCTCAGCGGCCACTAAATTTAAAGTAGTCTATAGATTGTATTTTAGATCCCGCCTTACTGTTTTTCTTCATTCTAAGCGCCTATACATGAATTCAACTCCGAGATATCCCCTTTGTCCAGTGCCTTTCGGCTCTGTCAAACATCCCGGCCTGGCCCGGTTTGGTGATATCCGACGTCGTCTGTAGAAACACAACCAATAAGAGAACTGCATACATACGTATAGCTTCATCCCGCCAATCCCATGCGATGTTCTAGACCACCCACCCTCTTCACCTCTTCCGTTTGGTTCTTCCGTTTCTCTGATAGCATCCAGTCCCCCACAATATCTGACCCCCACACGGCAGCCTCCCGTCCCATGGATGCGCTCAACCGCTCCCCCTTCCGTGAATTAAACAGTAATCCGGATAAAACCAGGGGACCAAAGGCAAAAAGCACAGACTCGTCCGTTCCGCTGGTACTGTCGTAAGGTGGGGGTCAAACACGGAAACGACTACCACCTTGACTGCTCGAGGTGGGAACGACATGGCATGTTCAAGCTTCTTGACTGGTTCATGTTGTGTCATCATGTTTCGTTGTTTTTTCGCCTCAACCGCACAGAAATAAGTTCAAGCGTTTGGTTGGCTCTTTTGACCAGCACCGGGCTACCTCTTCTGCGTACTGCTTTATTGGATTTTGTACTGGTACCTCAGCACCTAAAAGGCGATAATGCAAGCTGACTTATCTTCCTCATAAGCACTAACCCACCAGATTCGACTTTTATTGTTCCAGTATTCTCTTACATATGACATCCAACCATGTCAAAGATAACACAGACACACGGCCCCCGGATATCCAGCTTTAACCCTCCAAAGCCAGCGCCTTCTCCCTTGGCCCCGTCACAAGCTCAAACTCACCCGGATCCAGCGTCAGGGTATGCCTGCCACCCGTCATGCTCCTCAGGTGCCCATCATACTTCATCATCTCCTTGAGCGGTGCCTTGCCCATGATATGCAACATTCTCACGCTACCGCTCGTCTTCTTGCCCTCGTCCCTGAGACTCTGCACACCCTCATACGGGTCCGGAGGCACATAGACCTTTGTCAAGTCAATTCTTTCCCCTGCCTCGCCGTCGACGCCGCCAGAGTAGTCGTCCTCTTCTGGCTTGCGCACCTCCATCACCTGGCCACCGCGCGCAGAGCTGATATCGTGCTGGATGGCGTGTGATGCTTCCTCTGGGCAGTGAATGGTAAAATTTGTAAAGGGCTCCAGGATGCCGACTTGGGCGTTATCATGGGCTTCTTTAAGCGCTGCACGGACCGCGAAAAGCACGGCGTTGGTGATGTGTCCACCGCTAGAGTTTTTGTTCCAGTCCTTCTCAGGGTCAAAAGTGATGTGAACGTGGCATTTCCTGACCGGAGCACTGCGGCGAGGACCGCGGGCCAGACCGGCGATGGCACCGTTGAGGAGCTGCTGGCGGACAGTCTCGGTATCAAATGGGAGCTCATCCGTATCTTCGGGCAAAGGAATCGAGACGTGGATGATATTACCATCGCGCTCAATGCTTGATTCCAGGAGGGTGTCATGGTGGCAGGCCTCGAGGGGCTCCAGAATGACTGTACAGGCTGCCCTGCCCGCAACGCCCCGGAGCGCACGCTCGTATTCATAGTAATGAGGGCTAGTTGGGGCAAAAAGGCACTCCGAGTACTCAACTTCAATGTCACCCCAGATGGCCGTCTCCTTTTCAATCTTGTAATGGGTCAAGAGGCGGTCCTGAGCAATCTCGAGGTGGAGAAGACCCATTCCAGAGAGGATGAGCTGCTCCGACCTTTCATCCTTGTGCCACCTGATACTTGGGTCCTCTCTGGAGAGCCGCTGAAGGGCATCCACAATCTTGTCACCGGCTGTCTTGGTATAGGGCTCAATTGAAATGAAGGCAACCGCTGGGGGTGTCTCCGGGGCTTTGATGCGAATGCTTCTGTACATTTCAGGGGCTTGAGTTTGGTGGCCTGGAAATGTCAGCAATGTGTCTCCAGTGCGGGCCTGCTTGAGGCCAGTCATGGCTCCTATGTGTCCAGTAGGAAGGGTTTGAATGTCGTGGTAATCCTTGGCTGATACGTGCATGATGTTCTGCGGCTTTTCGAAGACATGCATGTTGCTGTTCCACATGTGACTGCTTCGGCTGAGGCTGCCATGATATGTGCGCACCCAGCTCATCAACCCTCGTGCTCCGCTATCCACGACTTTGAATACGTGAGAAACTGAGAGGACCGGCTCTGGCTTTTGGTGGTGCGCGCCTTTCTTCTTGGGAGCCATCTCCATAAATTTGGAGAATGTGACAGTTTTGGAGCCTGTGATGATACGCAGCTCTGGTCTTTCAGAAGGATTAGGAAGATAGTCGACGACAGCTTCGAGAAGAGGTTGAACACCAATATTCGCGAGACTTGAGCCAGCAAATACCGGGGTGAACTTGGCGTCTCCGTCAATGATGAGCCGGCGAATGGCCTTCTTTATCGTGCCAGCAGGCACATTGATATCATGCTCGAGGTACTCTTCCATGATGGCTTCATCATGATCCGAGAGCTTGTCTATCAGCTGGAGACGAGCCTTTTCCATTTCATCTTTGAGGGCAGGACTGTGCGTAGCGAGAGTGTCCTTGGTTACCACTGTCATAGCGCCAGTCGTCTTGGAGAACCGGAGGCCGACTTCATGAATGACATCGATAACACCAACGAATTCGTCCTTCTGCCACCAGGGGATTTGACAGAGCAAAGGCCATGTCTTGAGTCTGACTGCAGCCTCCTGGACTGCTCGCTTGAATGATGCGCCATCGCGATCGAGCTTGTTCACATACAAGAGCCTGGGGATGTTGGAAAGCTGTGCTGATGCCCAAACACGCTCAGTATGAGTTTCAACGCCCTTGACTCCATCCATGATGCACACAGCACCGTCAAGAATCGGCAAACAACGGTCGACTTCATAGCGGAAGTCCTGATGGCCGGGGGTGTCAATGAGATTGATGGTCTTTGACTCTTGGCCAATTGGTAAGACGGATCTCGGTGGCCATTGGAAGGTCACGGCGGCCGACTGAATGGTAATTCCTCGCTCTCTTTCCAGTGGGAGGAAGTCCGTGGTTGTGTTGCCATGGTCAACATCTAAAGGCTGTCAATATATGTGACGCCGTAGGGGGTAGGGACAGTGCAAGGCTTACTTCCAATATGTCTTGTGCGGCCACTGTGATAGAGCATGCGCTCTGTTGTTGTCGTCTTCCCGGCGTCGACGTGGGCAATGATGCCGATGTTGCGGATGTTCTCGATCCTTGCCTCATGGTGAGCATGTTCAGTGGCATACCTCCTAATGCCCTTCCGTAGGACAGCTACACTGCCGTGACTGCTTAGTGTGGTGTTCTTGGAAACCAGGAGGCGCAGTAATAGCTTCCTTTGGCCATGTCGGCAAGCGCGGGGTGTGGTGGTAAACATTCCCAAGCCTCGGCCCCTTTACTTTGTCTCGATTCTATGTTGTAAACCCATCAGAGATAAACCAGCTCAGGGTAGCTTCAGCCAAGCGTGTCAGCAGCCAAACAGCTCAGCATATCAGATTGTCGGGTTTGGTTTCTTCTGAACGAATGGAAGACTACCATTCTTTAGGCTAGAGCAGCGATTGTCGGTAGTCGAGGGAGGCGCCGGAACTGTTGGTTTGTTAAACGGCAACAACACCAGCACTGGTGCTATCTTTTGCTCTGAATTGAGTTCTCCAACTGCAGGAGCTCAGTCGTGAGCTTTAGGTGGACCGTGCACCCCACCGGCTGATCCTAGCAGGGCATTTGCTTGGCGCTTCTGTTTCCCACTGTTTCCAGAGGGAGCAAGGCGCCGGTTGACACAAGCCACCACTGGTGATGCGGAGAACACTGCCTGGCACATCAACCTCACCTGCTTCCCACTGGGCCAACCACGACGCCACACCTCCAGGACGACCTGCGACTGGTCGAGCTACCGGCATCGAAACGAGCTGAGGTCTCAAACAATAAGTGATATCCAGGCCCTATTCATATTTGGGGACCCTCTCGGTCTACAGCCCACGTCATTGCCGGGACCTTCGAGTTTCCCGCCGACAGGACTGCGCAATAATTGAACCTTCCACGTCATCGCAGTCGAGCACCCGCCTATCTCAGTTCGAATCGCATAATCAAGCACCATGGACTATAGCGCATCAATACAGGACGATCAGGGTGCCGAGGCCTCGCCCTGGGGTAATTCCCCAAGTTCCTCGCCGAGACAGGACCGATCCGGCTTCGGCTCGAGCATCGCCGGCCTGACCGGTGATGCCCCACCATCCCCCTATCGACTTCCATCACATGGCTCCAACAATGGCCTCACTGACGACGGCGGGTTCGGCGCGAGTGATTCGGATTATAAGAGACCAGACACCGCAAGCACTGTTTCGGCCGGCGATACACCTGCTGTGAAGTCCAGTTTGGACGAGTCGGGCGGGGTCCAGCATTACGCGGAGAACCCAGCTTCTGGAGCTGGTGACCAAGGGCCACTATCTCTAGGACCTCAACACCAACAACAGCAGTCATCGGCAAATCCCACCGCAGAGGGGGCGTCTCAAGGTCATGAGCAGCCACAGCACCAACAGCCGCGTAGACCGCCAGCGCCCCAGTTCAAACTGCAGGCCAAAATCACTGGCTTGGAGCGGACGGGAAGGAAGGACCCTATTTTAAGATTTGATGTACATGTACGACCCCTTTCTTGGTTATACGTCGTTAGGAAGAAGACGGATGCTTACAAGAAAAAGACAAACCTTCCTGCCTTTAGGACGACACAGTACCGCGATGTACGCCGTCTCCACTCCGAATTCATCAAGCTCGCCGAGCACTTGATTTCGGCCAACCCCGAAGCTATTGTGCCCGCAGTACCGCCAGCACTGACGTCCGCCGGTGCCGGAACCGAGGAGGATGAGATCCGAGTTAAGGCTCTCCTCCAACGGTGGTTCAACTATGTCTGCGGCAGTGAGGTGCTGGCGAGGGATCCCGAAATGGTGCTCTTCGTGGAAAGCGATTTTGGCTATAGCCCCATGGTAAAGAAGAAGCAGCCTGCCACTGGTGTGCGGAGGAAGATCTTGAAGCAGTTTGCGCCCCCTCCAGATGACACCCCTGAGTTGCAGGAGGCTCGTCCCATCGTGAAATTGTTTTACCTAGGTGCCATGGATGCTGGGCACAAGGTCGACAAGCTTGTCAAGTCACGCCGAGGTATGCGCCCAATTTTTCTTTGCGTTGGCTAGGGAAAGCAAACCTCTGACCATCACTTTCAGGTCTTGGACTGGCAGAATCCGATTTTGGTGTCAAGCTTGGCAACATGCATATTCAGGAGTTGCACCCCGGCCTCGCCAATGCCTACCGCAAGCTAGGCAAGATTGTCCAAACAGTCGGCGACTTCCACGCCGCTCAAGCAACGGCCGAGGCCACCACCATTGGCGATCCCTTTCAATATCACTCCCAGGACGCCTTCATCGTCAAGGAGACTCTGACGAACCGTCAAATTCTGATTCGCGAATTTCTCCAAGCCCAAGAGCAAACACGCAACAAGCTCAACGCTGCGGATCGCCTCAAGGCCTCCTCCAACGTCCGCCGTGAGAAAGTCGACGAAGCGATTGGCGCTCTTCACGAGGCCCGCGAGACGGAAGCGGCACTCTATCAAAAAACTACTCGCGTTACTCAGAATCTGGTCCACGAACGGCGCAAGTGGTTCGCTCGCACCGCAGCGGATCTGCGTCTCTCTATTCGCGAATACGTGATACGCGAGATCGAGGCAGAAAGACGCACGTTGGCGCTTCTCGAATCCGTGAGGCCCGACATCCGGGCGATTGACTCCAGTGGTGGACTCTCTCGTCTCGGGAGAGAGGCTCACCCGCCTGTGAGACGGGTCAGCATGGCTACTTCCCAGGGGCCCAAGGGGGATGCCTGGAGCGGAGTTCCCAGACGGCACGATAGTAATATGAGCAGGAGCATTTCAGGGAGCTTCATGGCGGGGAGTGTCGCCGAGGAAGGAGAAGACGGTGGCGAGGGTACTCAAGACACAGGAGCAAGGTCGCGGGCGTTGAGTGGTGCGAGTGGGTCAGGTGCCGGAAACCTTCCGGGTTTGACAGAGGAGGACGATGAGGATAGAGTCGATGCAAGAAATGCGGCTAGTCGGTTGGCCACGAGCACCTTCTAGGTTGACATTTTTCAGTATAGAAATGGTTGAAAGCATGGTGTGGAAGAAGGGCCCATGGTCAGACAAGGGTGCAGAGCCGGACAACGAGACAAGATATTACTTGATGAAAAAGAACGAATGCCCCAGAGACGGGATGGTTGATAATGCAAAAGTATGATGTAAGGGAGGTACGGCAGTAGTAGCACGCAAGTAGCAAGCCAGCCCACATACAAGTTACGGTTACACTGCACTCGGCTCGACCTCGGTGTCACAACATGGTTGAACAAGGCGAAAGATGTCTGAGAAGCCGTTTATTCACCACGGGCGGAAGATTGGTGAGGACCGGACGTAAATGTGTGAAAAAGAGTATGTTGTGATACAGATAGAAGAAGGCGTGCTGAGTGGTTGACTTTATCCGAATAGAATCGGCCGCAAGATTGTAATGGCTGGTAAGAATACATAGGCCACGGGAAGAGCAGTTGTGTAAGGTACCAATTGCTTGCTCGTGGGTCAAAGCACCTTGCAAGGGCCTGGTTCTTCTGTTGACAGTTCGTCCGATATACAATGGTTCCCCGCAGGATATAGTCGATGGAATTCTCTGGATACCTTCTATGGGAAGCAAAAGCATCTCGATAATGACGACACGGGCGACAGTGCGGCTCAGACCGACTCGCTTGTAAGCTCCCGTCCCTACCACACAGGCTTTTGGGTAGGTCACTACTCGTAGATACTTGGTGTCCTACTTTGCCATGTTTCCCTATCCTATTATCTAGCACACATCACCGACGTCAGCGCCCACCGGGTTGACACTTCCGGCAGGGCCGTCTCGTCCTGTTCGTGGGAGACGGAAGCAAGTG
Organism: Triangularia verruculosa; assembly: GCA_033296885.1. NCBI lineage: Eukaryota > Fungi > Ascomycota > Sordariomycetes > Sordariales > Podosporaceae > Triangularia > Triangularia verruculosa. Next base: position 295,676 of record MU863894.1, read on the forward strand.
CCAGCAAGCGAGGAGCCTCCAGGTCTTGAAGGAACGAGCAACCGTGCGGCGGCAAAACGGTGATGATCTCATCATACCTTCCATGCTTCGCCCGACCCTGAATCGTCCACAGTGACCCATCACAGAGAGCCGCAGCAGCAAATTTAGGGAAGGCGGGCGCTTCGAAGCGAGGCCGAGGTCCGGGGAAAGGGTCCGAAGGACGGTCGCATGAAGCCTGCCGTCAACGTTGCTTTTCCCGGCCGCTGTTTTAGCTGCAAAACCCGACACTTCTCCCGTGGTCAGAAACAGAGGAAGCGAACTCTACACCCTCACCGCTTCGCCTATACCATCATCTCGGCAATAAGTGGTTCTGCGGTGACAGAAATCCCCTTGTAAGTAAAGCGGCCAAGGGCGTCGTGCAGCCATACACCACTGCGTATACCTTTGAAGCATGGCAAGCCCTCTCAGTAGGAGGAATGCAGTGCTCCTGGTGCGCTCTCCCGGTGCAGCCTCGCGGTAGATAGGAGCTATTCCTGGAGGGCTCCAGCTGCGGTCTAGTAGGTATTGCTGATATTTGACACCGTGCCGTTTCCGAGTCAACAAACCATCATCAGCATAGGCAACCGCCGACGGTTGGATCAAGTCCCCAGATTAGTGGAAAAAAGATCTACAAGACGCCGACAGATCCTCCACAGGAAAAGACAACTTTGCTGTCTTTGGAAGCACGTCCGATTCCTCACCGGAGCGACGGAAGAGGTTCCTAGATGTGTAGGTCTCGGGAACCCGGAGAAGCTTGGCCCGATGCGACGACAGGCGTTGATGAGTTCGCCGTTGGGATTGGCTTGTGTCCCCCATGTAGACTTCGACACCGATGGCCCCGGGGTACGAAAACGCCATCGGTTCCATAAGAAGAAGCGGAGACATCAAATACATAGACCCTGGAAAATCGGCCGGTAGGCCGTCAGCACAGACGATCTGGACCGCTTTGTGTGAATTGCGAGATAGGCGCCATAAGAGCAGCGTTTTCCGGCTTGCCCCATTGAGCTTTCCTTTCGAGAGCGACGTGTCATCTGAAGTCATCAGATTTGAGGCATCAGCCAGAGAAGTTCCCAGCCAACGCCACCTGCGGTACGTAAGTGGGAGGAGGTCTGGTGGCGCGAGGAATCTGTAAGTCAAAAATGTTGCAAAAATCTCACCAGGATCTGCCTATCTTAGGTCCGAACTGCCCAGTCGCCCCACATCCGCTCCCTGTCCCTGCTAGCGCCATGAAATTATGCAATCGTGGGGCCCGTCTGGGCGTCTTTTCTTTTTCTTTGAGCCGCTTGGTGCTGGTTTGTCCAACCCCACCAATTTTCTCCAATATCACGACTGGCTGATGCTTGCGAACAGAGACCGAGGGAACATCCGATAAACATCCGGGTGTGTGCGATAAGGCTTCAAGCAAGTGTGTATACCCGTGATGTTGGTATCAGAGTCCCAAAGTCAAGATCAACACAGCGTCATCGATCTCCGGCACTCACTGTGTGACCACTGTATCCTGTCGGTGTTCTGATAAGGGCTTGATAGATGAGCAGGCTCGTATCGTATCAAAGCATGCAAAGCTGCCTGGAGGGGATAGCTGCCCCAAACAGGCCGCTGGGCCGCTCTCAGAGGCTGCAGTGTCCCGCCTCCGAGCAGGCGCTCTTCTCACATCCTCGTCCCGTGCGATGGCTCGACATGGTGTCTCCCGAAAGCATGCCTGATGGGGGGAACAGCTCTGGCTCAGTAGAAGGCACGTATCTCTTCCAAAAGGCGAATTACGGCGATTTTGACCTTGTCAGCACATCTGGAACTTGGTGCTCCGTTTCAAATACCAGACAGTGGGAGCTCACCCCTGTCCTGCCATGTGCGCAGGTTTCGCCAGAGGGCCGGCAAAATACACACTGCATATCAGTTCATTTGCCTCATCAGTCTGACAGCCCGTGGTTCCTGACCGCTAGAGTGGTCGCTGTAACGCATCTTCCGTGCTCGGCGGGATTCGTCATTCTTGGGAGACGAAAGCGAGGGTTCGGCAGGGCATTTCTACATCCGGACAGGCCGTCAGATTTCGAGTGATGTCGGGGTGCTGTCGTTGTAGCTGGCTGTCCAGACATCGAGGGGTTCCCAGTCTTGCTAGCATGTTGGCCAGCCCACTACCGGGCCGTTTGAAAAACAAATCCATGCTCAGTGGTGGGGTGGGATTGGGGTTAGCAACATGTGGGGTTGAGGATTTGGAGAGACTTGGGGGCTAGTGAGTGATCTCCAAGGGGCTTCCCTTGAACGCGTCGATCTGCCACAGATAGAGAGGTCTTCCTCCAACACATCAATCAGCGCGTGTCAACTTCATGATGAATGATTGACCACCGAGGCAGGTTCCGAGCTGGAGAGCAGGCCTTGTGTTGCACCCGGGAGGCCACTTGAGTGTGCAGACATGTCCGTTTGTACAAAGTCGCACAAAAGACGCACCCCCAGAGTAACCCCAGCCGCGGCCCGGCTTTTCCCCAGACGCAATGTTGGGAAAGGCACAGATGGACGAGGTGGACGTGTCAGCACTTTGTCCCTCCCGGATGGCGTTATCGGCAGCGCGGCAGACAGAGGCAGGGGAACCTAGGTACTCGTCCCGTTCTTTCCTGGCGCGATAGCCCGTCGCCTTCCTTCTCCGTTTCTCCATCTATCCCTCCAACTCGTCATCGACACCGTTGAGGGGCAGCCCAGGTGCGAACTTTGGAGCCCCACCCATCTTCTCCAACCCCTGCCCTCCATTCATGATTTCTCCAGCTTTCTGTCTTCCCGTCCCTCCTTGAACCTCAACTCAGCGGTTGGAGTTCCGCGATCGCTCTCCACACCACCTCTTCTCTTCGACTTGAGAACAGGCATCCTTTGGGTCCCAAGTCTGGTCGGCATCTTTCCACTTGACAGGGTGAGCTGGGGCTTTTACTGCCTACATATCGTCATATACCGGGCAACGTTGTAGTGGCTAGGAGTTGTGTGTAGCCTCGCTAAAATACTAAAACAGCCGGCCCTAGACACCCGTCTTCCGTTGGATCTATTCTCATCGTTCTAATGACTCTTCTCCCCTCCCTAACAAGCGACCGCTGTCGGCTCCGCAATCTACCGGCGTGCGTCTTCCCGGTTATTGTTGTCTGAGCACTGTGCCTCGAGAGATAGGTGATAGGTACTGTACCAGCGACTAGTCCATCCAGACAAGCCGAGGCCAAGTAGCCGTTACTTGACGTACATGCATGCTGCTGCATGGAAGCAAGCTCTTCACCACCCCCGATGCATCGAGATCCCGGCACCGTGAGCCCTTCTCGGACAGTATTTCATTTTTGTTAAAAAGCGGTCCACTCGGACGGTTCGCGCAGACCCAGACGGGAACGACCCTCGCCCCAATGTGCTCCCAGATCGCACCACCACTGGCCCGACTGGTGTTCATCATAGTATGGGCCTTGCCATGCATCCAAACCGAGATCAGCTCTGTTCCCCGGCAGCTGCAACTCTGGAACGTGCTCAAGGTATCCATACTTGCCAGGGGCTCGCGGTACGTATCCCGTTCTCCCGCATCTTCCAAGACTGAAGCATACAGCACGCCACCGTGGACAGTAACTGTCTGTGGCTCCCGCGCACAGCTACCACAGCATATACATACACATATGCACCTATATCCACACCAAAGATGCAGAAAACGCAGAAGCGCAGCAGTGGTGCTGGTGGAGATCTCGGTGGCTTCCAACCGCCTCCGGCGCCGGATGGGTCAAGCCTTCTACCCTTGAATGTCGCGATGCTGCTGTCGTAACGTCAATGGACATGGATGATGGCTTGCCCTGCCGAAGCAAGCCCTCGTTAGCCTGCTTGCATGAGATCCCGAGATTATGGAGGTTCCTCTGCGCTGCTCTGTTGCGCATGGTCCCTAAACCTCTTTTCTCTTGTGCACAGATAGAGATAACTAGTCGATGTCTGACTGGGCGAGCCAGCTGGTTCAAAGCAGTGCTTTGGCTCCAGACAGACAAGCATCTTCACCTCCGCTCCTGGACCTTGCCTATCCCCTGGCTTCTCTTGACGCTCCTACTTTCTGTCTCGTCCACCCCGGACTGCAGCCATCAAGGATTGACACATATCAGCACGTCAGTGCCTCATATCATGGCACCCAAACCGTCTCTACTATACTTAAAGGGCCCGACGAGACCCCCACTCTTGCCCCGACTCCATGAGCATTCGCCAGCTCTACTACACCATCTCAACCCACTCCATTGCCTTGGTCCTGAGGTTTCTTTTCCCTCTTCATATCCGTACGCAAGTTTCGCCACCGAAAGTCGCCCCGTGTCTCCTCCTATCTACCTTCTCATAGCCCCCCCGAGTCTCTGACATTCTCTGGCTATCTTTCAACCCACATTCCGCGCCCACGTTCACCAGGCAGAGCCGCAGCAGTGGTTGTTTGATCACGCAGCCAGACTCTGCTCCCAAGCTGCCCTCCCCAGATTCTTAAACCCCACGGGGAAGACCCCTTTTGCGGCTCCTCGTTGGCTGAGCACCCCTATCCCACCTCTACATCCCACTCACATCCCACGCCCCCGTTTTCCTTCCATTCAAGATGGCGCCCTCCGCGACTGGTGACTCGGTGCCAATGCACATACCCGCCGTCTCGAAAGCTTCAACAATCAATGCATCAGTCTTGCATGGGCCGCGCGATCTGCGATTGGTAAGCCTGCTCTCCTATCAGTCGCCATCTTCATGAACCCTGGTGACCCAAGAGATCTCAGATCTATCGGTTACACAGGGAACATAATAGGGGTTCTTTCTCAGCCTTGCATTTTCGGCTAGCTGCGTCTAAGCGCCAGGCTACCCGCACATTCGGTAATTCATAGCTAATATCTCGCGTCACTTCTAGGAGCAGAGGCATATTCAAGAGCCTGGTATTGGCGAGCTACAGATTGCCATCAAGACAACAGGCATCTGCGGCTCTGATGTTTCTTACTACAAGAAGTTTGCCAATGGCGACCTTTGCGCTTGTCAACCCCTTTCTCTGGGCCATGAGTCCTCCGGCACAGTCGTTGCCATCGGGCCTCATGTCTTTGGCTTCAGCATTGGTGACCGCGTGGCGCTAGAAGTCGGCATTCCATGTGGTCAGTGTGGTATCTGCCGCCAGGGAAGATACAATCTTTGCAAGAAGATGCGATTCAGGAGTAGTGCCAAATCTTTTCCCCATTTCCAAGGCACGTTGCAGGACCGCATCAACCATCCCGCAACATGGTGCCACAAGTATGTCTTGCAATCAAACCATCTCGTGATACTTCAAGAAGACTAAAAGTTTTCACCAGACTCCCAGACAACATTTCATTCGACGCGGCCGCTCTACTTGAGCCCCTCTCGGTGGCTTTGCATGCCGTCAACCGGGCAACACCAACCCCTGGTTCCAGTGCGCTTGTACTTGGGGCTGGAGCCGTCGGGCTGCTGACTGCCGCTATGGCTCGTCAGTCTGGCTGCTCCACTGTCACGATCGCAGACGTGGATCAGGGCCGAGTCAACTTTGCCATCGCCAAAGGCTTTGCCACTCACGGCTATGTTGTGCCACGGCAGCTCCATACTTCATCCAGCTGCTCGTCATTATACAACAGTAGCAACTCTGGCACGTCAACACCTTGCGAGGGTGTCATGACTCCCGCCAGCACCATCTCGTTTCAGAGCTCCCTCGATACCGCCAGGACACTTGCTGCCGAGATGCTGGCCCAAGCGAATGGCTCTAGCCCTCTGATTGACGATGAGGACGATGGTGTTGATATCACATTCGAATGTACGGGCAAAGAAGTGTGCATGCATACCGCACTGTACGCCACCAGAGCAGGGGGGAAGGTCATTATGGTAGGCATGGGGACGCCAATACAGACTCTTCCCATGTCGGTCGCCCATCTCCGCGAGATCGATATCCTGGGCATCTTTCGGTATGCCAACACATATACGACAGGAATCAAGCTTCTCTGCGCACGAGGCGGACCGAACCGTGGTGGTTATGTCTTGCCCGATCTAGACGAGATGGTTACCCATCGCTTCAAGGGTCTTGACAATGCCAAGGGGGCGTTTGAGCTCGCAAGCAGAACCGTCGATGATGATGGCAATCTTGTACTCAAGGTCGTCATTGAAGCCTGATATTGAAAGCACCACATACGAGAGATCTCTTAGCACCCAGTTCGGTTCTACTTTTTTCCGCTACATGGTTTGAATTCAAGTTTATCGCTTTCTGTACTGCCAAGCAATGATATAGACGGATGGATGGGAAACAAGGTTAATGATTGATACGACGATACCTCGTCATTCCTGGCCAGGGGTTTGACAGTGTTCTTTTTTCTTTTCTTTTTACATCTTTTTCTCTACTAGACTCTAAGTTCTTGTTACTACTATAGCTGTAGTTTTTCGTATTTTTCTCTGGATTCCAGCATAGTAAGCAACGAGGGCTGGGTTGGAATAGACAGACAGGACATACTATTTTCGTTTTTTACTTTTCCGATCTATGCTTTCCAGTCTATCTATCTCCTTGGTAGGCTAGTTCTTTTGTCTTTTGCTAGTGTCGAGGCCTTGTGGACCCGAGCGTCATTGCTGCGCCGTTAAAAATGCCACTGGGCATTCATGAGTTTTAGAGCGCAGCCGGGAGGTAGAGAGTGGGAGAGGAAGAATTGTGATTTACATCAAGTGAGACTTAGTTGGGGAGCTTCCTTAGCTGGTACAAGAATTTCTGGCCGCGTTGTTGTTAGAGTTGGCGAGGGACAGAGAAAGAGAGAAGGCTGATCGAGCAAAGTTACTGCCATCTACCGCAGTTTTGTTAGAATTTTCATATTTCCCTTCTTTTTCTCTTTGGATGACACTTCTTCTCTTTTGAGCGCTTTTGTGTTGGTTGCATGATGGAGACGGGTTGCATCAGTAGTATTTCAAGTTTCCCACAGACAGATAAGTAGTCGAACTAGTCTTAATGGCATATAACATCCTCACTGGCACGGAGCAAAGGGCAATGTGCTGTTGTTGGCACGGAGGCAAGTTACTCTCTTTGCTCTCTAACGTCATATCCTCTCCATGCCCTTCCATGATTTCCTGGTCCCGATTTATGTGCCTGTCCTGTCTTTCCCTGAACGTCTTAACGCCATACATAAAACTCATCATGATTGTCACCTCGCTCTCTTTTATCAGGCAGCGTACCTGTATGACTGATGAATACTTCCCCTGGTAACCTGGTGATTTTGCCGCATCCCTTGCCCCCATGATTGACCACCTTATTTATTTCATCATTCACAGCGCCTAGTCAGAAAGGTTGTAGTGCGCATCAGATGCGCCGCCAAACTCCTGCGAATTCGCTGCAGGGATCAAAGAACCGGTGAAATCATAGTCGATGTTCTTGTCTCCTGGCCCTGCAAAGGCGCCACCAGCCCTCTGCCCTCGGCCTTGCTTTGATGATTCCAAAATGCTGAACTTTTTCCCTGCCTCCTTGACCTCAGAGACGCTGGTCAAGAGATCAGAGATCAGAGATATGAGTTTCACGTCATTAGTCTCCTGCAGCATTTCTTTTCGCAGAGCAGCTTGCTCGGCAGGGGTGACGAGATCAATGTTGGCGACAAGTGACTGTATATGTCGGAGAATGTTGTTTGAGGGAATGGTGTATTGACCGCCTGAAGCCCGGGCAGCATCGGATGCTTCTTGTGTTGTTTGCTTTCCTTCGGTGAAAGCTGGTGGGAGGCGCTGCAGGTAGGTGATGATGAGTGCAATGCGTGATTTGAGCATCTTGATGGCGTTGAACTTTGCTTGGAGGGCAGCCATATACTCTGATTCTGACCTTGTGAGGTTGGCGTCGGGACTTGGAGGCTCGGCCTGTGGGGGAGAAGAAGAGGGCTCGTCCTTTTGTTTCCCCTTGCCTTGACCTGGACTAACCGGATTCTTCGTGACTGAACCAGAGGTCATGACGGCCCTACGCTTACCCTTTCCATCCGTTACGGCGATCTTTTGCTCGAACTGCTCAGCGATATTCTTGGTTTCGGCTTGGGCATCATCTCCTGAAGCGTTGGCCCCTCCCTCACGGATGAACTGCATGCCTATCATCTCCGCCTCTCCAGTCTCGGTCGCGTAAGGCAACTTGCGGAAGCGCAGAACCATGTTGGTTGGGTTTTCAGAGTCCTTCATTTCTTTGTCCTCGCCCTCTGCTTCCATGTTCGACTCGTAAATTGTGATTGGGAGCGGATCACCAGCCACGGGCGAAAGCATGTCCTCCAGATGGAAACCTAATAAGACGGCAGATTCGTTCACGGCGCTGATCTGGTGGTGGATTGGTAGGTGGATGGTTGTTGGGCCTGACTTGGGCACAAGAGCATACCAACCGACCAGGTCGAGCTGGGGGGATTTGTGAACAAGTTTCACTTCGTGGTATTAGCTTCCAATCTGCACCTAGTCAGAGGCCAGTGATAGATATACGTACTTTGATCTAGCCTCTGCCGAAACCACTCCTGATCAAGCTCGTAGATCCCCCCATCGCCTTCCTTCTTCACCGATTTGATGCTGAAGCTGTGCTCAATGGTGATCTCGCGTCCATTCTGCTGACCAAGAAGACCACCGACAACGGCACCCTTGAAGTTCCTCTGATAGCCTCTGGTAATAAAGTCGGAGATTTCGAGAATTGGGAGTGGGTGAAGATTGATCTGGAGGCCGGAGTCGGACGACTTTTGGGCAGATAGCAGCTCGTTGGCTCCTCCTGCCTGGTTCGCCATAGTGGTGGTTCTTCGATCGCGATCGCGTGGGCAGCCTGGATGATAAATCTTATCTATTTTGTAATTTGATTGGGAAGGCAAAGTAACACTTTATCTCGATTCGTTGAGGAGACAAACAACGCTGCGGCTGGCTAGTGGGAGAGTTTGGGAATTGGAGATGACGCGGGGAGCAATTCACAAGGCAGAAGCTCAGCCTTGCCCCGCCATAAGGAGCTTGGGCCAGAGCAGCGTTGGGAGGTGGTCGCAGAAAAGATGACAGCTGCTGACAGGAAACTGACAGCTGCAAGAACATGAGTCTTGGCACCCCCTTTTTGTTCAGGGGTTGCCATTTCCGCAGTGCTGTGATCCCTCATTCAACACTGACAGGCTATAAGCAAACATTATTTGCAGTTCTTACATGGAGAGAAAAAGAGGATGTTAAGACTCTTGATGCACATTCATCATCGTCTCCTCTATGCAGTATTCTTACAAGCACAATAGCCAAAACTCCGCTGTTGATAAATCATGAAAACCACAAACGAATGCTTTGAGCCGTCTCCTTGTCCCAAAGCAGCCCCTTCAAAGATAGCGCAATCAGTCCATATAGTGTACTTAACTGCATCTGACGATCTTTGGTGGTCCTCTTTGAGTCCATGAACATATAACCCGTCAGAGGCTCGTACTGCGATGGGTCAGGTAGCCCAACCACCGATCAACACTTGGCTCCCAGAAGACATCTAGAAATGTCTTCTACTACACAGCCAATACAGAGTCCTCAACCTCAGCAAGCGCCAGAACAACCAGCGCCAGGCCTCGCCTCTAAAAGGCCGGCAGCCGACGATGAAGTCGAGTTTATCTCTTCCTGTCCAGTAAAAAGACCACGACCAAACGACCAAAAACCGGATCCCGCTGTAAGTCAGCCGCAGCCGCAAGATCATGAGATACAACCACGACAACAACCTCCTGGCAATGGCCACCATGCTTCCGGTCGGCCTTGCTCAACCAGTAGTGCCACTACCACGGCAAACGTCAGCTCCAGCCGATCCGAAAGCATGCAGGTCCCGTCTCAGAACTCCACCCCTGATCTGGGGTTTGAACACCACGGTCCATCGCTCTCAGCCTTGGACAACTTCGCCTTTCCTCAGAATTTTCTGCCGCTCACTTGTCCATCACGCATGTCCATAGCAATCTCGCCCAAACAAACGCCACAGGCGATGCCCTCTGCAAGCCACTCGGGCCCAATGCTAGCCGATACCAGCGTTCCGTCACACTGCAATCCGACTCCAGGCCTTGATCAAGTTCCATGTCTTGATTTCAACGGAATCACCACTAACGGTGCGGGCTTTGAGATGGTCCATGTGTTCCCACCATCAGACAATAATGTCCCAATGAACAACACCACCGTCATGGCGAGCCAGATGATGAACCCAACACCGTCTGGACCGAACGCCATTCCCTTCACCATGTACTCGATGGGCAGCATCATGCCTATGCATCAACAAAATGTGAACCCAAATGCAAACACATGGATGAATCCACGTCCAACGCAAGTCCAAACTTCACAAGCATTCAGACAAAATAACGTGCCGATGACAGTAAAGGAACAGCAGCAGCAACCGCAACAAGCATCCTCGCCCACAACCCCTCAAGCAGCCCCCGTGCAGCCTCGATACTCGCTCTCTCTCCATACTCCAAGTCAAAACCAAAGCCAAGGGAAACCACCGTGCCTCCACTGCACCGTCCTTCGACAAGAGCACATCCGCCGGCACCAGCAACCCCCTCATTCACATGATTGTCAACCGCCTCCTCCACATAACTGTCAGCCACCTCCAGCACAACCTAGCATGCCACTCCCATTCACAACCCAAACATTCCAGCCTGCTCTCCCTGCCCCCACTACTCGTCCTGCACCCACCACATCAACCTTTGAACAGCAGACCCTCTCCAGCAAGAAAAGCAAGTTCTCCATTCCCACCCGCAAAAGACCAACCCAGAATCTCCAAGTAGACATCGCCGAGACAGCCGAGGAAATATTTCCTTATGACGAGGTGGCCGCCCGCCACGGGGTGACCCCCCAAAAGGTCTTTGACACTCTATCCGCCATTGTTTTGATCCCCCTGCTGCGCTGCCCAACTGATAAGCGACGGGCTGGGAAGCTCGCGCACGAGAGGGGCAAGCAGCTGACGCAACTGAAAAACGATATGGGAAAAGAGAAAGGGGAAGTGGCGACGGTGAAGGAGGTGAGGGATTTTCTGGGTGAGGAGAATAGACAGCAGGCTCAAAGCTAGAAATGTCTATGTGTGTGTGTTTGTGCGTGTGTGTGTGTGTGTCGAATCCCATTTCTCTTTTTATTCTGTTTTGTTTTTCCTTTTCTCTGTTTCATTTCGTGATTTTCTGTTGGGGGAGGCGATAAGACAAGGGAGACTACTGGTACAGCCATTCGGTGGCCTTCAAGGATCGTCTGGACCCGGCTTCGGCAGGGGACCCACTGAGTCTACGGGTTGACGAGCTCACAGGTGGGGGGGTCGTGATGGGCGGTACGGTGGAGCTTGATGATACGGCCTGCTGCGGAAGTTCGTCTTTGCTTCCTGGGGGCGTTGCTGCTAGCGGTGATTGTGTAAAAGGTTCGTCTTCTTCTTGCTCACCCAGAGGGTCCTCATAGATGGGAGGGTGAAAACTCTTGCCTTGCTGACCATCACTGGTGCCAATTGCGCCTGACATCATCCACTCAGAATCCAATCCAGAAGTCAGCAGCGACACAGGCGGAAGTTTGGAAATTTGGTGTTCACCAGAATGACAGGAGTGCCAGGGGAATGAAACAGCAGTGGGGGACAGATTGTCGTAACCGATCAGATTCAACAAAATGTTGACCTCGCTGTGATCATCTGAGAAGACCTCATCCGCGTCACTGAGAAGTGTTGGTCTGATTGGTGCTGCCGGCTCCTGCGGGGGAAAGGGAGCAGCAGAAACCCTTGGAGTTTGCGATCCATCAGTTGTAGCGCCAGTGTTGGGAGATTCGTTGAGGGATTCGTCGATGGATTGAACGTGGTACCGGTCTTGCTCGACACTTGGTTGCCTTGACCGATAGCTGGGGGGCGGCGGACGAGGTGAATAAGGAGGCGCGGGACTATGCTCCCTGCTGGCCGCCTGTGAGCGCCCAAAACAAACAGCTGACTGAGTTCGACCACGATAAATACCAGGGTCGTTTGGATCAGTCCCACTTGATGTTGGAAGAGTCAAGTCGCTTTCGGATGCGGCTGAAGGGCGAGATTGCAGCCTTTTGGAATCGTCATCACTATGGCTCGAGGATATGTTTGCTAGTTCGTCATAGGCTCCGCCGGCCTTGAGCATGTAGTAGAGGGAATCATGGAATGGGAGTTTTTGCTCTGAAAGTAGATCACTGTGTACCCCTGTCAGATATCTGGGAGGATAACCTGATCTTGAAGAGAGAGAAGAAACAGCACTTACCTATCTGGCTCCCTGTAGGCCACTGCACGACCAGCTCTGCGGGCCTCTTTCACTTCTGCCTTCTCCTCCATTGCTTGTTGTCTCATTCGTGACCCGATGGACCGGAGTGGGCGAAGCCTTTCCTTTGCCATCCTCTTTTCTTCCACCTCGAAAGCAAACTGGCGCGCTCTGATAGAGTCGAGCCTTTCCAGGTAGTCATGCGAACTCAGCCTCTTCTCGCGCGACTCTAGATGTTCCAACCGCCGCTCCATACAGTTTAGCTTGGTAAGCTGGGGACACCTCTTCATAAGCACTATTTGGTCCTCGAGTAGACGCTCCATTTGGCTGTCAAAAGACTCACGCACATGCTGCGGCACGCCCCCGTGCTTCTTCACCGCCAGATCTCTGTGCCTCATGAGAGAACTTCTCCTTTCATTGATCACGAAGAGCTCTTCCATGCCGCCTTCCTCCTCCACTAGCCTCATTTGCACTTGAATCATGGCTTTCATATCAGCCAGTTCCCGCCGTATCCCGTCCAGTTGGTACTCGAGATGCTTCAGACCGGGAAACTCTTCCCTGAGAGCCCTCATTTCTCGGTTCGCACGAATGACCTCTTCCCGGAGCGACACGAGCACTTCCTGTTGCCCATCGACACAGTAAGAGTGATAGGCTGCCATGAACCTTTGCTTCTCCTTGTTGAAGTACTTTTGATGGTGCGTCCTCGATACGTCCACCTCGCTCCTGGCCACGCAATGTCCGCATTGTTCGTCTCTGTGCATGATGAGCTGTACCTGAGGTTCGTTGCACCAGGCCTCGCATCGCTCGTGAAAGTTTAGATGGAAATGGCCGCAGGACATTCTAGACTTTGTACCTTGGCACATGGCGACTATTTCTCCGTCCGCAGGGGCGGATACTGGTCTCAACCTGTCCTTTGGCTCTTTCCTTCGATGATGATGCGACGTGACGTGTATGCGACTAGGATGCTCTCGATCTTTTCTTTGATAGCTTCATGGGACGGATCTTGGGTTTCTTCTGGGAGGAAAAGGACCGAGCATCTTCTTCGGCATCGAGCCCCCGCCTTATTTGAGTTTCCGGACGTCATGGCCACCTTTCTATTTGAGTTTGCCGGCCCTAAGCCCACTGGACAACGGTCACATGTCGGCGTTTTAACCTATGTCGAGCGCATTGCTCGTGCGGACTTTATCAAATGAGGTGGTGGCGTAGTTTTTGCCTTGCACATTTGTTTCTGTTGAGCCTGTTGATTCCTAGCATCACCATCGGACGAGACCCCAGAAGACAGCTGCGGTTGTCGCTACACACGGAGTCGGGACGGAGCCGGCCTTGGCACATTTCACAAGTTCAGATCTTTCGGCGTCTTCCGATTCGGATCTGGAGAGACGGCAGCAGGGTGCCTCCCGGTATTTTTCACCCCGTGCTCTACGAACCAACGAACGGCAACCCATTTCAGTGGCGACCTCGTCTTCTGTCCCCTTTCCCGCACGTTGCTCTCCTCCAGTCGCTACACTAAATCTTGGAATACACTATTTTCTTTAGAACCTCCTTCCTTGTTTGGAACTGATCATCGTTGGCCGTCTTTGGAAAAAAAAAACCGAATTGCGTGCTTTAAAAAGCGACGTACCTAGGTGCTCGGTCCTTGACCTACCTAACCAACCAGTGCTCCCTCAACTCAAGCACGACATTGATACTACATTCACTGTATTACTCCTTCGGTCACAGCATTAGCATTCGGATCCCGGCCGGCACCGCCAATCGCCTCGGTCTGGTTTCCAGTCCCCATTTCGCTGAGAGAGAGAAACACACAACCAGAATGGTCTTTGTGGTGGAATTCTTTTCACTACTTCTCAAACAAATCCATTGAACTTCACCGGCTCGAGTCAAACAACGCCCCACAAACTCACCCCACAACCTCACAACAGACATCGGCCATAGAAGCGATGTCTTCCACGGGGATTGACATTGGGGGCTCTCCCCCCAATTCAGGGAATCATGATCAGGAAAGGGGGCTGTCACCATTGTCCCCCGACAAAGGGGGCAGCGACGAAAAGAAGCAGGGACCCCCTTCGTTGCCGTCGCTTGCAGGGGCACAGGTAGAAGACAACATCATGAGACGCCAGCTCAAGTCTCGACACATTCAACTCATCGGTAATTCTCTATTTCAAAACCACCTTGTCACCCTCACTCTCACTCGTCCCTGACGCTCAAACAAACAGGAATTGGCGGAACGATTGGTACAGCCCTCTACGTCCAAATCGGCCGCGGTCTCCTGCAAGGTGGGCCCGCCTCGCTCTTCCTCGCATTCACCATCTGGTGCTCCTTCATTCTCGCTGTGACGTTGTGCATGGCCGAGATGGTCACGTACCTCCCTATTTCCTCGCCCTTTATCCGTCTCGCTGGCCGCTACGTCGACGAGGCGTTTGGTTTTGCCTGTGGGTGGAACTTCTTCATCTTTGAGGCTGCATTGGTGCCATTCGAGATTGTTGCCTGCAATGTTATCCTGCACTACTGGAAAGGTTCTGAGATCGTGCCCGCTGGGGGGATCATAGCCATCATCATCTGCTTGTACGGCTTGATCAACGTGTTGGCTGTGCAGTGGTACGGAGAGGTGGAGTTTTGGGCCGCGCTGGGAAAAGTGGTGCTCATCATGGCGCTCTTGGTATTCACTGTGGTGGTGATGTGTGGTGGGAATCCAACAGGGGATAGGTTCGGATTCCGGTACTGGAATGACCCGGGCGCTTTTGCCGAGTCGTATCACACGGGAGATCTAGGCAGGTTTCTCGGGTTCCTGCAGTGCTTGATCCAGGCCTCGTTCACAATTGCAGGCCCGGATTACGTGAGTATGGCGGCAGGAGAGGCTGAAAACCCGAGGGTGGTGATGCCCAGGGCCTTTAATGCTGTGTTTTATCGACTGACGACATTCTTCATGCTCGGCAGTCTGGCGGTTGGAATTCTGGTGCCCTATACAGACGAGGAGATGAAGGTGGCCTTTTCTACAGGGGCACCAGGAGCGGCCGCAAGCCCATATGTCATTGCCATGAATCGGCTCCAGATTAGGGTGCTGCCGGACATTGTCAATGCCATGGTCTTGACAGCTGCATTTTCGGCAGGGAACAGTTATGTTTATTGTGCGTCACGGTCGCTGTACGGCATGGCCCTCGAGGGCAAGGCACCCAAGGTGTTTACCAAGGTCACGGCCAAGGGGGTGCCTCTGTACGCAGTTTTGGTAGTGCTGGGCATTTCGCTTCTGAGCTTCTTGCAGGTCTCAAACGATGCCGCCGTGGTGTTGCAGTGGTTTGTAAACTTGGTCACGGCGAGCCAGCTGATCAATTTTGCGTCCATGTGCGTGACCTATCTGCGGTTCTACTACGGCATGCAGGCCCAGGGGTTCAAGAGGGACGACTTGCCGTACAAGGCCATGTTGCAGCCTTATGCGGCATGGTATGGCCTGGTAGGGACATTTGTGATGACATTTGTCGGTGGCTATACCGTCTTTTTGCCGGGCAGATGGGACGTGCCTACTTTTCTCTTTTCGTGAGTCTTTTCCCTGTCATGAAGGAGCTGCTGGATGGATAGGTAATTCATTGCTAACCAAAAACAGCTACACAATGATTGCCGTGTGTCCAGTCTTGTATTTGGGGTACAAAATCGTCAAAAAGACAAAGGTGTACCGCTCAGATGAGATTGACTTGGTCAAAAACGTCGATGAGATTGAGGAGTACCATAAAAAATATGTTCCCAGCCCTCCAAAGTATGTGCTTTTGCTCCTCATGGATACGGAGGCTTGACTAACAGCTTGACAGGAACGCCTTTGACAGAGCTTTGGATTGGTTGTTTGGTTAGAGCTGGTTGCAAAACCCAAATGGCCGAAGGGACAAGTGATATAAGTCATGATACCCGATCTGGTTACATAATAGTCGAAATTCGCCGTCATTTACACGGTCCAATATGCATTTACCATTACGTGCTACCAAGAAAAAAACACAGCATAGTATTCGCTTTTTTGTCATGTCCTGGGGTTCCTCAAGAATCCGACAACGCCACTGCAGTACCCAATCAAATCATCCAGCCTGTCTCTTTCCCGCGCTTGATGCTCCTTCCACCTGTCGAGCGCCTTGAGAAGGCAGTCGTTGGCCACGACAAGATCATAGTGAAGCTTCAGGAAGACAGTCATCCAAGCCTGTGTCAGCTCGTAATCTCTCCTGGCAATCAACCTGCTGGTCAACGCCTTGATAAAGTGGAGCAGTTCGTTATTGTCGTAATCGTCCTCGCTCATGCCAATAGACAGAGAGCGGAGCTCGAGGTCCGCCGCCGATGGGGGGAGAGATTTGAGGTGCTCAATAAACTCGGTGTCTGTGTAAAATTAGTCATCTTGTTATTTTTCGAGGATCACAAAAGTGCGGGGGAACGTACAGTCACCCTTCTCACCGCAGGCAATCAGCTTGCTAGAGAAAGCCTTCTCCTGCCTGGCCGCATCAAGCTGCGTTATCCTCGACGCAACCTCCTTGCCCTCCTTGTCCTCTTCGACAGGAGGCAGCAGTGAGTTTGATCCACCGACAGTTGGCAAGAAGAATGGTGCCTTTTCTGGTGCCTTGGGCGCCTCCTTTGGCTTGTTCCTTTGCTTGATCAGGTCGATGTGCAGGAGGGTCTGCCACCTGCTCTTGGGGACCAGAGACAGGGTCATCATGTCGGACGAGAGCTGGTCGATTACCGGCGCCGTGACACCGTCATCGGCAGGCTCCAGGCTGTCATCCTCGAAGGCTGCGTCGATGAGACCTTGGCCGCCTTCACCAGATGCCGTTGGCAAAGAACCGGCCGCATCGCCAATTTCTGCTTCCGAAATTTGCCTGGTTGGGACGTGCTTGAAGATGGTTCTGTTGGTCCACAACTGCACGCCTAGGCTGCCTTTGCAAGATCCCGCCAAGTACTCGCCCGTGTTGGAAAAGGCGAGAGCGGTGCAGGGGGTCTCGGTGCGGAATGCATCAATGAGATGGCTCGTTGGCAAGTCCCAGACGCGAATAATGCAGTCTTGAGAAGCAGCGATGATCCACCTCCCGTCGTTGGAGAAGCAAAAGTCGTTGATGTCGCCGCGGCAGCCCCAGAATTCTCTGATGGTTTGCTTGGTTCCGATATCAACCACCCGAATAGAGTGGTCATCGCAGGCGAAGGCGATGAGATCGTTTCCAGGGTGGTAACGACAGGCAACAATCTTGGTCATGGGTGCCCAGTTGATCTCCTCAAGGAGGTTGCCGGTGGAGAAGTCCCAAAACTTGATTTTCCCGTCCAGCGAACACGAGGTAATGGTTGTGTTGAGAGAATCAACAACAAGGCCAGTTACTGCCGCCGTGTGTTTGCCCGTGCCTGGCGGAAAGCTCTGGGTTGAGCGTGCCTGAAGTTCGTTGACCTTGTCCAACGCTCTCAACTGCATCATCTTGATCTGCCTTAGTTGTGCAGGTGTCAACCTGGAAGGGAACCGTTGCTTGTGTCGCCCGGACTGGAGGTTATAAGTGTCAATACTGCCACCTTCCGATCCAACCACGGCAAAAGTGCCACACGAGCTGATGGCCACAGTGGATACATTCATTCCGTCGCCAGTCTTGAACGCCCAACGACCGGCCTTTTTTCGTCCCCAAAACCATGTACGAGCCCACGGGTCGTTCTTATGAGCTGTCACCACACTCTCCCATCCTGTCATTCCACTTAGCTCGGCATTTGAGTATTTGGTGTTGTTGGCCTTGTCCCAGATGACTTGCTTCCCTGGCATAGCACCAATGCCACCATCACGGTTCAAGGAAGACGCAATACATGTAATCTCTGGGGCCTTCAGATCTTCCAAAGTTGTGCTTGGACCCTGAAGAAGAGATCCACCAGCAAGAATGCCCGCCTTCTTCGCCTTCTTCCGGATGGCACCTTGTGATAGTTCAGTACTTTGACCATCCCTCCGCAAACTCCACCCCCACAGACTCCTGTCATGTCCGCCGCTCATAAGCCACTTATTTCCAGCTTCTGCGCCATCGAAATCGGACGGCAAGAATTGCAAGCAGCTAACAGGCGCGGCATGGCCGCTTCGCTGGTGCAAAATGCGAGGCACTGGCGAAAATGGCGTCTCGTCGAAAATCCAAGACTTGAGCGAGTTATCGAGACCACTTGTGATAATCACTGGCTGACCGGGAAGAAACTCGATCTTGCTGATACCGCCACCCACGGCCTTGTTTCGTGATGGAGGATTGTGTGCACTGCGCAAAACACCCATGGACCGCCCTCCCTTGTTGAGATCCCACAATGTCACATCTCCACTGAGGCTGGTTGCCGTAGCCATAACACCGTCCTTCCGGCCATCCTCTCCAGCCCCTTGGCCATCGGTTCGGAATGAGATGCAGGTAACAGGAGCGTCTTCAGTACCGGCTTGAAGCTGCAAAACCTTCTTGTCTGTGAGCACGTTCTGGATCACCAAGGCACCCCCAGAATAAGAAATGGCGAGCAGCGACAGGGCAGGAGAGGGCTGGAGGCAGGTCACAGATCCGCTGTTTGGCGCAGGCGGCAGAATCGTATAGACGTGCTTTCCGGTACTGACGTTCCAAATTTCAACCCAGCCATCCTTCCGTCCGACAAAAATCTTGTTTAGGTACGTGGGCATGTTGCAGACACCGCCTGTGATTTCATTGTCGCCTCTCTTGGCGGCCGCAGTGAAGAGCGTCGTGTAGTGCTCCAATGTGGCCGACTTGAACACTTCTATCCTCGTAACGCAGCATGCGATGATCCAAGAACCGAAAATGGTGATCTGTTTGATAGGTTGATCCAGGTCGGCGGGAAGCTGAAGTTCGGCGGCCTTCTTACCGCGCTGGAAAGCCCATAGTCCCTGAGCCTGACCCTGGCTGGGATTGCCCCAAGCAGCATACACTCTCTCTTTCCACGCACATGTAGCAGTGATATCAGCGGGAGTCTGAGGGCGGGTGACGAATACAAGGTTGAGACCGCGCTTGAGATCGTAGGTTTGAAGAGCGCGGCCGACAGAGGTGGTGATCTGAAAGGTGGTTTTGCCCAGGGGAATCGTCGCAAAGGGAACGCTGGTCGGAGAAACTAAACCTATGGTCTGAAGACATCAAGAGCGTTAGAATCATTTCCATCACGAATTTCACTATGTCCTGATGTTGGCTGGTGCATACCCGGAAAGGCGCAAAAATGGCCGAACCGCTCTTTCTGGAGGATGGCTGCGCTTTCACGATCGCATCGCGCTTTTGCCGCTTTGTCGAGGGGTGATCTGGCTCTGAGTGAGGCATGGTAGTCGCGTTGCAGCTCGCGAGGAGCTCTTTGTCACAAAAAACCACGGTATGGGTTGCCAATGGCTTTTGCCGCGATTAGTATTCCGTTGATGGAAGTTTTTCCCACAGCAGCAGCCTCACTGAACCAAGCCAGTCTAGAAATTTTCGGCCACACATGGGAAAGGGGACTTTGTGCCCCACCAAGTCTTTGGAATCGGCCCCACAACCGCCGAGCACCAACCACCGACCGGTGGACGGGAGGGTGCCGAGAGGAATGCCAAGATAGAATCCGGCCGGCAGCCACACCCGCTCCGGATTACGGACATGAAGTTCGACGCCATCATCGAGAATCTGAACTATAACAGGGGCTTTCATGCAAGCCAGCCGAAAGCTTCTTCACCGCCTGTTTTTCTCGGGACAAGCCAGCCAGCATGACCTATGGGGACTCGACATGACACGAGCGTAGCAGATGACAACCGATAGCGGGTCACGCGAGCACTTACCCGTTACGCACAATGGGTACATAATGCCACCATTTGGCCACAGCTGGTGCAATTGACGAAATCAGCAGCAGCGCAAACCTGGACTGTCGAAGATTGTGGGAGGAATGACATGCAGATGGAACATCAGAGCATGCCTCAGGGTTGAGACAAGCTGTTCCATTCAATTGCAAACGGAAACAGAGATAAGCTGAGTTTAAAGACATGAAGTGGAAGCTTCCCCACCACCCAATGACACATGTGGCTCGTGCTGGGGCGGCCAAGCGTCATCGTGCTTTGTGTGCCCCTCCCAGGTTTCCAAGTGCCCCGCCAGGAAAAAAATAGCCCTTGGTTGGTGTGGTTGGCAGCAGTGCAACCACGATTCGGGAGCTGGGTTGGCCCATCCAGTGAACCCAGCGAACCCAGTCGTGGCAGTCTGGCCATCTCCAACCCCTTGGCCCAAGCCCAGATCAGCTTCGATCGCGCTGTCCGCCCCTTCCATTTGCATCTGCCATTTGCCATTGAAAACACAATCTACGGATACTACGGCTTGGCTGGGTCATCTACCCCGGGCTCTTGATTTTCACGTGGAAGGGCCCCCAGAGCGGGATCGGATAGCGGCAGGGACTCCAGTCCAAAACAAAAGTACTTGTTTTGTGTTTCTTGCTTTTTGTTCAGCTTCGTTTCTTTTTCTCTGCCTGATAGAAAATCGGTTTATTCGTATTGTTGCTGGTCAGATTGTTTATTGCCACTGTCGTATTGGTCTTATCTTATTACTGGTTGTACTCGATATCGAAGCATATCCAGCCCGCCCATATCTCCGTCTCTTTGATCCCCCCTGAAGCTTCTTGTCCTTTTTGTTCTCATCCAGTGCCCAGCCGCAAGCCACCAAACAAGAGCTCAGTGCGCTCTTTCGGGTGCCTGCGTCTTGTCCATAGCCATGGACACAACCTCTGGCACGCCAAAGCTTGACGAAGCAGGTCGGCCATCTGTGGAGTCCACAGAACCGGTGAACGGATACTTTGCGCCACAAGAAGAGAAGGGAAAAGCAAAGGAAAATGCAGAGTCAACTGCCAGCTCAACGTCGCCAGCAGCGACACCGGCGGCCACTCCGATACCAGCACCAGTCTCTCCGGCCAGAACTAGAACACACCGAACCAGCTTTCATATGCGCAACCTCTCCTCCTCCTCTCTCGCCAGCCTCACCAGCCGCAAGAGCAAGCAGGCAGATCCTGGGACCACTCTCGCCGAGGCCCACGCCGACCGCGCAAATCTCTCCATGCCCCCACCTTCTGCGGTTACTCACCAAACGTTGAAAGCCCATCTGCCAACCTCTCAAGGTCACCTCGTCCGTCGAGACTCGTCCCATTTCGACCCCTGGAGCGAAGACGCCACCAGCCTCCGTCGAGTCCCGACCGACTCTTCAGAACAGCCCTATTCCCCTCGAGATTTTGCTGCTGATTCTTCTTCGGCAACTGCCATTGACGAATCCGAGACCCCTCGGCTGTTACCCAACACTCAGAGCGAGATAGGCCTATATCGCCACAATCAACTTCCGGAGCCCGCGTACCGCAGCGCCCGCTCTTCCTTTTCCGAAGCTGGCGCAAGTGTCAGCAACCGCATGAGCATTGGGTCAATCTATAGCATGGCATCTGTGCGTGGAGTCATCAGCTCGGCCGCCTCCGCCAACGGAAGCGATAACAATAGCAGCTCTGGCCTCCCCGGCCATCGTTCAGTATCCGGCATCATGGCAGCGAACAAGGCGGTCCAGCCCGAGGCCGGCGTGTCAAATGTGACGGTCACCACGGGCAGTCAGGGCTCCCACCAGGGTGCCCTCCAGCTTGCGCCTCGGGAGCCCAGAAGCCAGACAATCACTGACTTGGGGAAAACAACCGGCCAGCAGCCTCAACCGGCGGCAGATGCTCAGCAAAAGCCAGGTACAACCCCTACTCCTCGTCCCCAGCCGACCCGATCTAGAAGCCGGGCCAAGCGCAGGTTCAGTGGTAGTACCGCAGCCAGCAGCCATAGCCCCAGCGGCGATCGCGTCGTTTCTCACCACCACCATCGCGGCGAGAAAGAAGAGCCCAAGCCTGCCCCTTGGGGCGTCATTGGCGTCTGCGCGCTTGACGTCAAGGCCAGGAGCAAGCCTAGTAGAAATATCTTGAACCGCCTGATTCAGAACCGCGAGTTTGACGTTCTTGTGTTTGGAGACAAGGTTATTCTCGATGAATCCATCGAGAACTGGCCCATCTGCGACTACCTGATTTCTTTTTACTCTGACGGCTTCCCCCTCGATAAGGCTATCGCGTACGTCAAGGCCAGAAAGCCATTCTGTGTCAACGACGTGCCTATGCAAAAGATTCTGTGGGACAGAAGACTGTGTTTGAGACTGTTGGATAGAATCAACGTCCCCACTCCTCCAAGAATCGAAGTCAACCGGGATGGCGGCCCCACATTGCTTACGCCTGACGTCTGCAAGCATATCAAGGACATCAGTGGGATCGTCTTTGAACCTACGGATCCTGACCCGGAAGCGGCGAAGGCAGCTGTTCCCCGAAAGGTTGAGCTGCTGGACGGCGGTGATATTCTGTCTGTTGATGGGACGCTGATCAAGAAGCCATTTGTCGAGAAGCCAACCAGCGGCGAGGACCACAACATCATCATCTACTTCCCTTCTTCGGCCGGCGGTGGTGCGAGGAAGCTTTTCCGGAAGATCGGCAACAAGAGCAGTGAGTATGTCGAAGGGCTATCAATCCCGCGGTGCATCACCCAACCAGAGGAGAGTTTCATCTATGAACGCTTTATGCAAGTGGACAACGCTGAGGATGTGAAAGCTTACACGGTTGGGCCGGCATACTGCCATGCCGAGACGAGAAAGTCCCCCGTGGTAGATGGTGTGGTGAGGCGTAACACGCATGGCAAAGAGGTCCGATACGTTACAGGGTTGAGCGCGGAGGAAAAGGAGATCGCCAGCAAGATCAGCACCGCGTTTGGTCAGCGCGTCTGCGGTTTCGACTTTTTGCGCGCTGGTGGGAAAAGCTATGTGATCGATGTCAACGGCTGGAGCTTCGTCAAAGACAACGATGATTACTATGACCACTGCGCCAACATTCTCAAGGAGATCTTCATCAAAGAGAAGCTGCGCAAAGAAGGGCTTACTCCTCCGATTCCATCGCCTGCGATCTCCGACGTGGACCCTATGGCGGCCAGTCTGGCGGTTCGTGCGGCATATGCGAGCAAAGAAAAGGAGTTGGCTGCCCATGTGGCTGCTCAGCAGGCGCAAAGTAGGGCAAGCATGGACAAGCCTGCTGCGGTCAGGGACGTGCCTAGTGAGGTCATCAGCAGCCAGACGGTCACGGTCAAGGGAGACTCGAAGCACGGGAGCATACCTGCTAGTCCTTTGGCCAGTCAATTTTCGTCTACGGTGGCTGAGAGTGTACCTTCTACTGCGCCCACCACCGTTTCTGCGGCTCCTTCTGTCTTGCAGGTTGACACCCCGACGACTGTCTCCGCTGTCCAAGACGAGCAGGAGCCTCCCCCTCCGCCGCCCCCTAAGCCTAGCTGGAAGCTCAAGGGTGTCGTGTCCGTTATTCGCCACGCCGACCGAACGCCAAAGCAAAAGTACAAGTTCACTTTCCATACAGCGCCATTCATTGAGCTTCTCAAGGGCCATCAAGAAGAAGTCCTCTTGATCGGTGAGCCTGCCCTCGCCAGCGTCCTCGATGCTGTGGACGTGGCGACGAGAGCCGGTGTTGAGGACCCCAACAAGCTCAAGGCTCTCCGCAATGTACTCATCAAAAAAGGCAGCTGGGCCGGAACCAAAGTTCAGATCAAGCCCATGTTCAGGAAGAAGCCCGAAGATAGGGACAAGAAAAAGGACAAGAAGAGCGACACTCCCGCCGAAGATGAGAGCACGACCAACAATAGAAATGAGATCGACACCATCAAGGAAGACGACCATCCTATCCTGACCGAAACCGAGGGCGAGGGCGATAAGGCCGACAGCGATGCGTACAAGACTCGGCGGTCGGCTAAGCGCCACGACTCTCTGTCTGGTGTCACCATGTCCAAGTTCACCGCCGCGGAAGAGAGCCTCGTACTCGACAAACTTCAGCTCATTGTCAAATGGGGAGGCGAGCCTACCCATTCGGCCCGCTACCAGTCCCAAGAACTCGGCGAGAGCATGCGCAGTGATTTGGGTCTCATGAATCGGGAGGTTCTTGACGAAGTCCACGTCTTCAGCTCTTCTGAGCGCCGCGTCGTTACATCAGCCCAGATCTGGGCCGCCAGCTTCCTCAACAAGAAGGATGTGCCCGAGAATTTTATCACCATTCGTAAGGACCTTTTGGATGACTCCAACGCGGCCAAAGACGAGATGGATAAGGTGAAGAAGAAGCTTAAGGGGCTTCTTCGCAAGGGCAACGAGAGGCCGCCCCAGTTTGCCTGGCCAGATAACATGCCTGAGCCGGCCGAGGTGCAGACGAGGGTGGTGCAGCTGATGAATTTCCACCGGAAGGTCATGCAGCACAACTATGCCAAATTGTATAGTGGTGCAGTGAACTCACTGAGCGCCATCAATAATCCATCGCCCGCTGGCAGCGACAAGGCTGCTGATGGACACTCGACGTCGGCTGTATCAATCGCGTCGCTTGCGTCGGTCGGTTCGCTGTCGCAGGCCAACGCCGTGACGGGCATCCAAGCGAGGTGGTGCTGTGGTGAAGATGCGGAACTGTTCAAGGAGCGCTGGGAAAAGCTCTTCGCCGAGTTCTGCGACGGTGAGAAGGTTGACCCAAGCAAAATCTCGGAGCTCTATGATACCATGAAGTTCGATGCCCTGCACAACCGTCAGTTTCTTGAGTGGGTGTTTGCGCCATCAAAGAGCATGCTCGAGGACGAGTATAAGACGAACTTTGGGAAGGACCCATCGCCAGGGGCATCTTCGTCTCCGTCGGCTTCCAATGCGAAGACTTCGACCTCGTCGGCACCAGGATCTAGCTCTGCGCCAGCGATCGTCAGCGGCAAGGATTCGGAGGATAGTGTTCGAACGGCACCTCTGCCAGAAGAAACTAAAACAGAGAGATCAACATCGAGTCTTAGTGAGAAGATTGAGAAGGAGAGCCACAAGGCTGTGAAGCGAATCTTCCGTAGGAGGTCGTTCCTCAACGGTCTGCGCCCCTCGAGCAATGTCGACGCCGAGCTTCCAGAGAGGTACTTCCACCTCCACCGTGGCAACAGCCAGACCAAGGCCAAAACCGACGCCCGGTTCGAGCCCCTTCGGGAGCTGTACCAGCTGGCAAAGGTCCTCTTTGATTTCATCTGCCCGCAGGAATACGGCATTTCCGACAGCGAGAAGCTCGAGATTGGCCTTCTCACCTCGCTCCCGTTGCTCAAGGAAATCGTCCAAGACCTCGAGGACATGCAAGCTTCCGAGGAGGCCAAGTCTTTCATCTACTTTACCAAAGAATCTCACATCTACACGCTGCTTAACTGCATTCTGGAAGGCGGCCTCGAGACCAAGATCAAGCGGGCCACCATCCCCGAGCTGGATTACCTGTCGCAGATCTCCTTTGAGCTGTACGAAATGCCGGCCAACCCACCCATTGACGCCGAAGGTACGCCCGTGTTCAACTACAGCATCAAGATTACGATTAGCCCAGGCTGTCACGTGTTCGACCCGCTGGACGTTCAGCTTGACAGCAAGCATTGCATTGGGTGCGCGCCCAGGAGGAGCTTGACGGCTCATGCGGACTGGATGTTTGTTATTGAGACGTTGAGGGCAAAGTTCCATCAGTAAGTCTAACCTGTTCTGCTTTCTGCTTTGTTGTGTTGTTTTCTTCTGGCTTGGAAGATATTCCTCTGCTCCGGCGCCTCCCCCCCCCCCCCGGGTTCCCGCCCGCTAGCCCGTCCACCTCATGCCATGCCAGACCTATATCAGAGGCGGTGGGCTACCCAGAAAAGACGGACCTCTGGTTGCGAAGTTTTGGTGATCTTGTTGGTCACGTTTGCGCATTTATATCAGAAAGCTATATTTGTGGATCAATAACTGACGCATCCTGCTTCTTCCCAGAGTAAAATTGCCCAAGACCTTTTTGGCCGTCAACCTATCGGATGCCTTCACGTTTCAAGAAAAGCAACACAACAGCGAGGAGAATGTCACTACTCCTGGCTCTTCCGGCGGCGGGGCTGTGGGTGAGGGGGCTGGCGGCGGCGAGAAGGAGGGCGAGAGTTTAGAGATGAATGAGCATGCCGACGCCGCCGCTCCTGTTGATGCTACAGGTGAAACTGCGCAGGGTACTGCTGCCACTTCCGAACCCGCCGCCATCGCTGTTAACGATGAGGTGGAGACTGCCACGCCGACGAATGAGTCTGTCAGTACTGGTGTGGCGACCTCTAAGACGGATGAGATCAAGGCAGAAGTCGAAGAAGCGGTGCAAGGAGGTGGTGCGGATGATGCGTCTACACCTGTACCCACACCGGTGACCACCACTGACAAGGAGTAAGCCACCACCGCGGTACTGATACGGGACGGGTGGGTGGATAAGGAGAAGCTTGTGTGTGTGGTCAGGGGGTGGTCAGTGTGTGGGCGGAGGGTGGTGGAGTGGTCTGGATCGTATCCAGCCCGTTCTTGCCCTTGGCCCTTGGATCGGGAGTTCGAACCCGTCCTGCACTGTCAAGTAACCTGTTATCGTTCAGTGGGCCGGCCCGAATCACCCAGCACACATTCTCTCACACACACCCCTCCATCCTATTTTTTTCTTGCTTGCTATTCTTGCTAGGCAAGCGGTCCTAGGAAAAGATATTGCCTGGCACTTAACGGCCCGAGAGTCTTTATATGAAGCGAGCTAGACCGGGGAGGGGGGGGGGGGGGGGGGGGGGGGTGGTTTTTTTTTAAACCAAACCAAATTTAAAAAAAATTTTTGCTTGGGGGTAAAAAAAAACACCGACAGGAAAGTGGAAAAAAAAT
>MU863894.1:322569-353402 GCA_033296885.1 Triangularia verruculosa
CCCGCCCCCCCCCCGCCCCCCCCCCCCCCCCCCGCCTAGGTTGATCGATCACCACAGTTTCTACAACTTTTGCCTTGGCTGGTCTACAACTCACGGAACGGTCAAGGGAGAAAATAAGGTGTGATCTCGACCTGGGTTTTTCTTTGGCGCAAGTGGAGAGCTTTGCAACGAAGCAAGTTGGAGGATGATGGCGACGAGTCCCGAAGTTCCGCCTAAAGAGGGCCTTTAGCGTGTTTTCTTGTTGCTACTGCGCACCAGCTTCCTTTTCTTCTTCGAGCACTTTCACTTCTTTTTTTGTTAGCCTCGTCAGGGATAAAGTAAATGGCCCTAGGCTGGGGTGGGAAAGAAAACCTAGGAGAGCCGGGGGAGTGAGCCTTTTCCTCTCGATTAGGCAATCTGGCATTTACATCTGGGAGAGATCCGGGAACGGGGCAAATGGACAGGGTGTGTGGAATAGGGAAAAGAAATGGGTGTCACAAATTTTCTGTATCGTCCTACGCAAAAAGGGATATATCTGAGTAACGCGGCTTTTTCTCTCAAATGCTGTGGACCGCTAATGCAAACACGTACCACAAATGCTTTGTGGCGTTTGCTTGGACGGTCTAGGGAGGAGTCAGGAAGGGGTGGCTGTTGTTTCTTGGTTTCTGTTAGATACGAGTATGCCGAACAAGTTGGCCAAGGGAGAGATTAAGGAAGGGAGAGAGAGAGAGAGAGGAAAAGACACAAAGTTCACCCATGGTTCGAGGGGCAACGGGTCCGGAGTTTTGCTGGTTATTACTTGGGATGAGTGTGATATGAAGCGCAATGACCGAACCAGGGAGATCGTGTCCGGGGAAACGCTGCTAGGAAGAAGTAAGGGGAGAGGACTGGCTTATAGACAAAAAGGGTAGACAAGGTTAGACAAATTTGTTCTTTGCTGCTCCTTTAGGCGTTCGTGATTCGTGTATACGGGGCTTATGGGTGATCTCTGTGGACTCGAAGCCATGGGTTCACGCCAGATCCGTATGGCTCTGTCCAAATTCGGCATTACCGTTCTCATTCGGTCGAGTAATACAGAGACGACAAGGTGATGGGTCACAAACTGATCATTGTACACAGACACACCACGAAACTTTGTGGGCTTTTGGGCAGTGCTTGGTTCCGGCTTCGCGGAAGCTGTGAGAGGGCGGGACGGGCCAGTCCAGTCATTCCTGCCGGGACTGGCGCGCCTCTGAGCTTATCTCCTCCCTTCATGCTCTTTTAAGATGATTTTCCTGGAAATTTGCGTGTGCTGATGCAGTGGTAGTTTAGCTTTGGGGTTGGTCGATCCTGAAAGCTTTGTTCTTGTCTTCCCTTTTTGGAATATTCGATGCACGGAGGTTGCGCCCGAGGCCAAGCGAGTGTTAAGGAAGATCGGACAAGTGTAGGCCTCAAGATTTGCAGACGTTACACGTATGTACGCTGGCGCTGTGATTCCGCGATTTGATGGGCATGAACTGAGATTAGATGACAGCGGCTCAGTCTTTACGGCATCACACACCGCATCGCCGGCCCAGGTGGTGAAGGTTACATTGACGGCCAACCGGTAAGTCGGCTCACCGAGTTCATCCCCGCTTGAGCAGCGGAGCAGAGGACCAGGCCCACCAGTTTCACTTCAGGATTTCTGCAAATGAGATCACAGCTCGTGCGTGAAATAATCACAATGTTCTCGACCTGATATGATGTCTAGGTTCAGAGAGCGGACTCGCCCGGTCGCGTCCAAAAGAAAGCGCTGGGTATGCTCATGTTTGCTGTTCGTCATTTCTTTGCATCAAGATGTCCAAGTGAAGGTGTAACATAGCCCAAAATTAACCGGATCTGGTTCGGACAGGTGGATGTTGAATGCTCTGTAGGAAGTCGGCCATTTGAGGATGTGTAGAAGGGGGGCAGGAACGACGAGGGGGCCTTGAACATGATCTGCTCGGGTCCTGTCACAACTTATGCGCGCAATCCCACTTCCGTCATTCATCCGATCTTCAAGAGCGTCGAGATGTGTGCGAGGATGGTGGGTATCTCCTCGGCAAATGATGGGTTTGCTCCTAGACTTGGTCTGGTTAGAGTTGCGGAAGACGTTGAGATTTTGCAACGTCTTGGCTACACGAAGCGAGCGTAACCCTGGACCGTTGGAGCCATGACTTGGGCGCTGTAAGTGGTAGGGTCGCGTAGATTATCGCTTTTCAGTCATTCCTCCACTAGGCAGTAATGACAATATCACACCGTGGTGTGCTTTTGGTCTCCTAAGCCTTGAGGCAGCCTCATCGGAGTCGTTCCCGGAAGGCGTTCGTTGCAAGCCAAAACTTGGTTTCGCTGTGGCGGCACACAAGTCAGGGACACGGCCTTCAGATATCCCGTGACGAGATGGTGTGTTTGAATAAACGTCAGTGCGCATTCGGTTGCCGGCAAATCGAGGCTGTTGAGATGTTCATGACGACACAAACGTATTCCTTTGGCCCGTCCATTTCGCCTAGGTTGAATCCGGGGCCAACCAGCTTTGGCGTTATCGGATGGTTCATGTGGTCACCGAGGGCTTCCTGAAGCGTCTGATACTGCCGGTCTGCAGAGGGCTGATCGCAGCGCAAGATCGAGTAACACCCGCCAGATACAGATCGCCAAAGAGCCCACTCGCATGAAACTGAGCTGAATGGTGAGCAAACCGACCGTTGCTGCGTTTTTGCGGCTCTCTGGTATGCCTCACTCACTCTAGCCTTTACTTTACAAGTTAAAGTCGGGTCGAGATCACCGATTTGCGCAAGTGATGCCTTTATCTATGCGAAACTAGGGCAATGGTGTTCCTTGGCGATTCTTTTCCCGACTGTTTGATATCGTGAAGTTGACTGACGCATAGACCAAGTTGCTGCAGGGGGGTCCTGGAACTGGTCGCATGTGTCTGAAGTCAGCAGAGCGGCAAGGTGGTTGCCAATTGGTCAGAGCATGGCCACCTTTTGGGCTGCAGCCCACGGGATGATCACTTTTGTGCATACGGGAGACCGGGTTGTTGACAGCTATCATGATGCTGGCGCGCTTTGATGAAGCCATCGTGTCCTTCTAAACTGTCTTGTCAGTTTCTCGGAGATGAGCAGGACGAAAACGCTATCGTCTCGAAGCCATGGCAGCTCTGATATTGCTCCCCAAACCCCCCACTTTTGGCCATCCTACGGCGAAATGGGAGCTCCGTCACTCGTCGAGACAGGGATCCAAGGGCGGAGTCGTCTCGAGATGTCTTTGCGGTACCGTGCCATGTGTTGCTGGGGGTGGGCATCTCGGTGTGCGCCACCGCGCTGCACTCCCGTCGACCTCCAAGTCAAACCCACGGCGATTGTATGATAGCTGAGACCATGTCGGCCGGTGAGAAAGCTAGTTCGGCACTACTTTGTCGCGCTCAGCGCTAGAAGGCCGCCAGAAAATTCCTCTCCGGGGGTCCCTGGCCCTGACCTTCCGGTTGGCCGGCCGGCTTCAGGCTGCGCATCATTCACAGGGCTGTAGAAGCTCTGTTGGCAGGCTTCCATCGACGTCCAGCATGAAAAGATGGTCTGACACTCCACCGAGTTTAGAATGGTGAAGCATCCAGGAAGGCCAGCACTGCATGTCGAGATCGCCCCTAGAGGCTTGGGCAGTTCGTCTGATCCAACACGGAAGCATCACGCCAACCTGCTGCCGGTATCCAGAGGCTACTTGCATCTGCCAAAAGCGAGGCCGCATACGTCCAGTAAGATATCAATATCAGATTTTAGGATCGGATTCCGTCTTCCCCGTGCGATTCCATGTCACAGAGGTCGCGGCTGCGGCGCAGGGAGACCCCCGCGGCGTGGGATGAGGTCGAGAGAGCGTGGAAATCTGTTGGCCAGATTCACGAGATGATGCCATGTCATTGTTGGCGGGCGAGCAGTGAATATGTCTTGTTTTGTGAAACCAATATTTTGATAGAAGCATCAGACACAAAAAGCCATACGGTGAAATGGGAGTCCAGAGAGGGGCAATTGCAAAGTTTTGAGGTCTTTGGAAGGAGGGGGGGATATGACAGTGTGGGGTCTCCGCAAACCAGCTGCCCCTCCATCAAACGAATGAGCTTGACATCAATTCAAACACACCAAACCGATTGCTCTGGAGCATCAACCGGCATTCTTCTCGTTCATGCCCGGTCCATGAAGGAAAAGGATCAACACACATTGCTGCCCACTTTCTCACCGTCTCACAGCCAATGGCTATTACCCGTCTCCCATTGACGAGCTCCGGTATCGTTCGTATATTCGTTCGTACGATCACGCTCTTGAGCTCCCCCGGCTTAGAGCTCGTCTTCCCCGAAACACCATGCAAGGTACCCGCCAGACAGCATCTGGCAGCTCTCCGGTGCTTGTTACAGGCAAGATCGAGTCACTCGCCAGCATTATGTTCAATAGCCAAAGTCCATCTTGTATCGTGCGGCTGTGATGGGGAAGGCTTCAGTCTCTCCACACCCATATACAATCGTGGGCTGTTTGTCTGCGTCTTGCTCTGCCTTGCAGGTGAGCGCCGAGGAGCATGTGGAGAAGAGTGGCCGCTGGTGACAGCTCGCCCAAAGTCGTGTCCAGTCTGGAACTCCAATGGTTCTTTTATTGAGAAGCCGCAGGCAGGAAACAGGAAGAACCAAGGTTAACGGCTAAAGGCTTCGATATAGGTGTCTGATATACCCTCTATCAGCTCAGAGCTCGCCAGAAGAAGATGGGCCGTTCTCTGGTTGTGCGTGCAGGGGACCCATAAGAGGAAACCCACAAGGGCCCGCTGACAGGGGCATCCTGTCCCAGTGCAGTTTTCCCATCTTCTTTTGGCCGTGGCGCCTCTGCGTCCGCAGAGCATCTGCTGCTGACTGGATGACTGGGAAAGCAGTCGAAAGGGAGAGTGTTGTCACGTTCTTGGGTAACATGGGGGTCCTTCAACCCAGAGAAGCGGCGTGTGTGAATTGATACCCGCCCTAGGTGCGATCGTTCCCACACCCTCGCAGCAGCGAGTACCAATCACACGGGGTACGGTACACCCAACCACTGGCATCTGGATGCCATACTTGCATCTTATCACCCTGTTCCCTGTCCCTGCATGCCCATCAGCAGTTTTTCTGCTCGTCTACTATGATGTTCGGCTCGGTTGGCAAGCTCCTGCTGCCGCGGTCCACTTACACGTCAAAGCAGCCCCCCGCGAACCACTCTAGGTCTTTCCCAAGACAAAAAGATCACAGACCACGCCAGGGTAGGGGGTGTAGACTCGAACTGACGAAGTCTGTCGAGCGTACTTCTTAGTCTCCTCGCAAAACAGGGACAAGCTCCCGTAGCCCACTCGCTCGTCCTGGATCCTCCCCCCCCAAATCCATGCTGATTTCACCCCTTGCTCGGCAACCGGAAAGACTCTTTTAATGCCGTCCATCTTCTCTTTGGCTCGCAGTTAGAGAACCAAACTGTCATCAACATCAGGCCTCTCCACTTTAGACATCTGCGCAACAACCACAAAAGGTCGTCTCCCCCGTTTACATCCGCACCTCGTCTACACAATATACACTTTGCACAACCCAGACTTTCTGCCACACCTTGCGTCCGTTTGACAAGCAAACAGCACTCGACTAGCCATTGACCTGTCTTTTCTGTCACCCTCCAGCCTTGTGACTCGAATTACACCGTCACTAGTACTTTGGCTCATCCCTATATATTAAGCCGTCCTGTTCTCTTCGCTCACATTGGCCACCAAAGTCTATTGCCTTCAATCTCGACTCAACACCCTCCCTCCAGCAGATAACTACAACCCCACAGAAATTACAGAGTAGAAGTCTTGATTATCTCATCCAAAACTCGAATTGAAAGACTCGAGCTGTCCCAGCTCTGCTCTTCCCTTGGTGAGTGCGGTGTCTTGATTCAATCTGCTGGGGACCCTCTCAGCGGCGCCCGAGGTTTGGCACTAACATGCGCGCCAGACCCTAGCTTTTTTCCTAATCCAGCACCGCGCGCAGGACCTCTCTCGCAATCTCGGGCAGCCCCCTTTTTTGACCTCGGCCCGCAAAACGACGTCGATTCAGGCAGGAAGAACCACATCGGCAAGATGGCGCTCTCTACACACTGCGTTCACGTATTCCAGATGATCAAGGCGGATAACACTCTGATCGAGTGGACATGCCACCTGTGCCACTCGGGACCCCACTGGTGGATCTATGAATGCCGGTACTGCAAGATCCACACATGTCGTGCCTGCATGGATGGGGCTTAAGGAAGGGCCCCTTGTGCCTGGCGTCAGGTTGAGCGGCACCCTGGATCTTGGTTGCGTGCCTGCGTGCCTGCGTGGTGTGCGGCGTGTGTGTGAGGAGGAGGGGGGGTTTGGAGACTGGCCATCGTGGTTGGCTTGACGTCGTCAAAAAGTGCAGGTCAGTTGCAGCAACAGAACCAGAGTGCTACCTTGGGTCCTGCGCTCAGACGCACCTTTCAGCGTCCAGTGACGTGCGTTCCCGCCTCTGCCAGAAGAGACAGCGGCAGGGAGGGCGAACAAAACCCCAGACTGGCCAAGGGTTGCTTCCTGGGCCTCCCAGGGTTTAACCAGCGGTGCAGGGAGCAATGGGAAGCCGAGGTGCGAGGTGTGAGGTGTCAGGGCCCTTTGCTCACGGCAAAAAAAAAACCAAAAAACCCACTGCTTTGGTCGGCCCCAATT
Source organism: Triangularia verruculosa (assembly GCA_033296885.1). Classification (NCBI taxonomy): domain Eukaryota; kingdom Fungi; phylum Ascomycota; class Sordariomycetes; order Sordariales; family Podosporaceae; genus Triangularia; species Triangularia verruculosa. Next base: position 329,248 of record MU863894.1, read on the forward strand.
GTCCCCGTCGTTTGCGTCACCGGGAATGCGAGAGCCGTTTGGAGCTAACTCAGGAACGAACAGTGGCAGTGGGCTCCCGACCCTTCAATTATTCTCGAACGGAAAACCGACGGAAAGCAACGACAGACGAGGGAATTCTCCGCCGAAGGACCTCGACACGGTCGTACATTTGCGAAACCGCCGTCACTTTTTCACCGCCCTGGACACGACCGTTACAGCCGATGACCGTTCGATCGTGGGACACTGGGAACCTGGCTGCCCTGCAGGGCCCCGGCCTGTCTCTTTTCTGGGGGGGTTGTCGCGAGAGCGGGTTGAGTGGGTCCGATCCACTGTCATGGAATCACCAGGGTTTTGACCGGCTGCAATAATCCTGAAAGCCCTGCCACGATTAACCCTGACACCAGGCACTTCCCCTCGCTGACACAGAACACACAGCTAAGCTCATTCTGCCTCTCAACTTCGATCAAGCTCGATTTTGCTAGAATCTCGGTTCGACTTCTTTTCTTCGCACCAAGCATTTTGATGTAATGCCCTGCAAAGGAACGGCAGGATCACGTTCGCTCGCTTCGGCATTCATTTTCATTATTCGGGTTTTCTTTCTCTGTTTATTCAGTTTTAAGGAGTTTTTTCCGGTACAAGGTAGGGGAGGCGGTGGATTCGACACAAAAAGATGACGGGATCAGCTACAAACGGGATACCAAACGGGGAAACTCGTTGTTTTTTCTTTTCTTTTCTTTTTCTTTTTTGGCTTTTTGGGGCGTTTTGCACAACTAAAATTAGACGGGTACTTTAGAAGGAGGGTTGGCATTCATGGTTTTAAGGAAAGAGAAAAGGAGAAGGAAGATACTACACAGTATGGAAATGGGATTCTATCTGGACATGCACGAGGAAATGGGTGTGGTTTCTTTTCTTGTCATCAGCTTTGCTGTTGTGCCTCTTCATTTGTCACATATTATCAAAATTCCTTGTCTGTGTTTTTTTCCCTAGGGGCCGGCATTTTCATGAGAAAAAGACTTTTTGTTGCCTACTTTTTATCTAGATGTGTGATATCTGCAACCGATCGGGTCTCTGATGATATCATACTCCGCCTCGAACTGATCGCTAGATAACCGAATGACAGGTCACACAGACTCAGCTCGGCTCTTTCCCAGAAAGCAAGACAACAAAAGTCTCAAAGTCTACCAGATCGGAGAAATTCCCAGACTGTCTCAGAGAAACCTTGAGGGGGATGACAAAAGCGGCAGCGTCACACGGACACCCGGTTGTTCTGTCATCAAAAAAGCAACGTTGGAGGAGGTATACCATGTCCTACACGGCTTCAGAAAACAAGCTTGAGCTCGGTTGTTCAATCATAACCATCAAGGCTCTCACAAGGGGTCACGCTCACAGGCGAGTAACTCGGCCCGCGCTCCTTGTACCCACAGCGCAAGGACACGGGATTTACGTACCTTTTTCACTCTCTTGTGGGTGCGGGTAGAGTTGCCATGTCGACACCTGATGGCCATGTTGTTTGACACACTCTATGCGTGGTCTTTACTTTTTTGCTGTTGGTCGTCACATGAACACCACCAGACTTTCATTCATGGAGTTACAAGAAGCAGCAGGTCGTTGGGAAAAAACGGACACTGTGTAGCACGCACAATAAGAAAAAAAGCGTCCGGCTTCGGGGTTAGGAAGAAAACAGAGAGGAGATACCATGTGATGTGAGCTTTTCCTTATTCTTACAAGCCACTGCAGTTTCCCAGACGGAGGCTTTCTCTGAAAAAAAAAAAAAAAAAAAAAAGACAAGCAACTAGTTGACGGAAAACAAAACCGGCCGGAATTATGTCGTTGCTTCCCCTGCCGTTCCGTAGGCGATTCTTTTTCGAGAAAAAAAGTCAAGTTCTTGTGTAACAAGAGCACAACCCCATAGGTGATCCAGGTATATATGCCGGCTTTGTCAAAAGTCCCGGCTGTCATCGGGCCTGCTTATTAATAAACTCTTTATAGTGTTTTGTGTAAAACTGTACGACAACTCAACATTGGCTTGTTCGACGGTGGTACGGGCGGTACCTAAGCGATCCCAAAGTCAACGTTGTGGCGACTCAAGACGTCCGTTTATCCGAATGAAGCCAGCTTTCCCAACGACAAATAGCTGTGCTACCTCGCCGGAATATGGGAACGTTGCCGGCATGTGTGCAAAGAGGAAGGGGCTCGAGACTTTCAAGGTCAGTTTGATTTCGGGTCTTGTTGCACGCAAAGCTTGGGAGAGCGTGATGAGAAAATTTTCTGACCGGCTGTGAGTAGAGCTTCTAGCCGAGGGTCGGGTCAGGTCAGGAAGGGGAATCTGTATGTGTGTGAGTGCGGGTAAAGAAACCAAGCATCAGATCTTTTTGCTTGTGGTGCCAGGGAGGGGTCCCTGCCCTGGCTCCTCACCTTTCCCACCATCCCGTTCGGGACTTGGCATCACCATAGATGGTGAAGAGGGTGTGAGGCCGTTTTCTTGCGCTCCAATCCCATGAGTCGAGGGGCGTGCGACGAGGGGTGGGCGACCCAAAACGAAATAATGATAGGGTCTCCAATCACAAGCAGTGATCATAAACCGCGACTTTGCAGCCAAAGGTGCCGAGTACTCACCTCTGCAGAGACATGGTGAGTTTAGTGAAGATATTCAGCCTGAAAGGTTCTTGACTGGTGCTATTGAAAGAATCAAGGCCCTTTCAAATTCAACTCTTTCGAAAATCCTCAAACTTCGGTAGTTGCTCTCGAAGTGTTATATGCGGGCCGTTGAATCCATCCGAGCAATCCTTTACTTTACCCATCACATCGATCTCCCGCAACGCTAGCCCCGGAGGCATTTTTGATGTGGGCTGGCCAGCATCTGAAACTACACTAGCAGGGCGGCATGTGACGAGCCAAGCCGTAGCCTCCACGTACACAGCATAACGGCGCCGGATCAAAAATGATGGCCGTCTTTTCAGATCAGTTGCAGGCACTAACCCCGATCCGCCCGAACCTGCCGCGCCGAGCCCGGGCCGACTGGGTTTCCGGACAATCCCCTGTGACTGACAAGAGACGCCGGAGGAAGCTCCGAAGAGCTTGGGTGTCCACTCGCTTCACTGGCATCCATGGATGAAGACATTTCGGGGTGCGGTGATGAATTCCTGACAAACTTTGACGAAGTGATGATTTTGTAGCGGTCATCGATCATGCATCTGTGCGGATGCCGAGGACTCAGGTCCTTCATTCAATGCTCAACTTAGTGTAGCTATGCCAACGTGCTGAGTGGTTCACGCCAAGCCCAGCAGGGATGTCCCACCCGATGCTGGGGATATGAACTCCCTGGACACGGAGGAGCGAGTTCAGACGGTCATTGCTGGCCCGGTTTTGACTTCGTGGGGGGGTGACTCGGCCATGTCCGCATCAAGACGCCATGGATTACCACTTTTGGCAATGAACTCGTCGGGGCAACTTCACAGTCAGTACGATAGCAAGGGGATGTCTAGTGTATGGCCTATGGCCCACCAGCGTGGGTGCGCTGCCTCGGTGAGCTTTCTAGTTGAGAATCTGAGTAATCGACTTGACCAGATCTGACAATGGCGGGGGTAATGTGCTGGGAAACTGCACATGGCCGGCTGCGTCTCGTGGGGGTCATGATCATGTGCTTGGGAAGAGATGTAGGTCCTGCTTATCCGTCAACATATCAATCACCCTGCATGAATTGTGTGATATACTCACCGCATATTTCGAAAAGGTGAAGGATGCCCGAGACTCGTCCAAGTAGACACTTAGCTCGAAAGCGGTCCCCAGTTCGGAGTGCCACCGACTTTCAAACGGGCATGCCTGGCAGTGTAAGTGGATTATCTAATATGAAAACCAATCGTTCATTCTTGCCTGGCGTCGGTACCACATAGGTGTAGCCCCTTCGTTGAAGCGTCTTATATTGATAACAAGTGCCTGGAGCTGGTTATCCGTTGGTGGGGATCCGAGTCCGCCTCACATAAGGATATTTCGGATGTTGTGCGCGATAATCATTGTGTGGTTGAGTTTCGAACAATCGAGGAGGGCAAGTCTTGGCTCCACCTCGGAGAATGTTGGGGGCCGTGCGGGGTAGCTCGCGCGGTGAGCTTGGGTGTCCCGATTCCAGTGCTTGCAGCTGACACTGCTGGATTTCCAGATTGCACGGATCTACGCTGGCAAGCTGTGATATATAGCAAAATACCTACTTTTTCCTCTTCCTTTCATCCCAGCTTGACCAAAACTGGCGAGTCTTCAGCGATGCCAAGACTGACCCGGCAGTTGCTCAGCCCTATCAGGGGTTCCCCGCATTGGACCCCACATTACATCGGCAAGATCCGCGCTGCCGTCATTATACAGGGAAGGCTGAACTCTTTTTTTACTTACATCAATCATATCCTGAAATGCCAAGTTCAAGACTCTTTCCACTTCGCAGCCGAGCAGCCCAACCGAGGTTTCCTAGGCACCACAAGTCACACGAGGCTCCCTGGTCTTGCGAAAATGACTTCACTTTCTTTGCCGTCACGACAAAACTTGGTTTGTATTCCGTCCCTAAACATTCCTGACTATCGATCACCTCGATGACCTACGGGCCAGCATCCTAATGCTCCTGTACAGATGTAATGATGACGACAGGAATAAAATCTTCACTGCCGAGAAACACGGCCAGCTCTTATCATGCTACGTGTTCAGAGCTCCGCCAATGCCTCATTGTCCTGGCTCTATGTCGTGATCTATGTTTGGTCATACAGTCGGGCGACTTAGTGGCGAGGCTGCAAATGCTCTACCAATCGGTTCGGGGGAATGGGAAGGCCGTTTCCTGTTGTCCAGACTTACACATGCTGTGTCACCTCCGACGATGGATTCCGAGACACTCTGGGTTTGCGGCTTACAGTGGCTGTTTCGCACCACCGTTGCTCAACAAGACCCCGTGCAGTTAATAGGATGCGGTCTGGACTAGCTGCCAAATGCGAGATGTGTGTTTGACAAGAGCGCCGCTGACATGCATCTTACGACAGGCCATCACGGACACCTTGATGATGGGTCATAATGTTCTGCTGTGCTCGCTTTTACTGTAATGCCGCATCATATGTTTGCTGAATTTCTTGTAGCATCATAGCAGCTCCTGCTCCTGAATTTTTGCAGTTGCAGGGCCTCCTCCTATCATTGATCCCGCCTCCCACCGGGCCGCATGGACAACAGCCGCTGGTCCTCCCGAAAGAAGGGCGCTTGACATCCACTCGCATATCTCCGCACTCACAGCGCATTCCTCACGCACAACCGTGCATGGGATCGATCCAGTCATCTCACCTCCGTCGCTGCCGCTCTTACATGGCATAGCCTTGCTGCCAGATGCCGCACAGGAGCGCGCTAGCCTGTCAAGATGAACCACATACCTACGCTTTCCACTGCAGCGTCCTGTTTCAGTTAATCAAGAACGTCCCGGGACGTGGGCTGAAGTTGGACAATAGGGCCACATGGCCGGGAGATTCCACACAGTCGAGCGCAGAGCTCATGCTGACAACACGACTCGCCCGGCATCGTACTCCAAGATTTCGGCACGGGTTCGTCGCAACTCTGGCTGCGGTGTCTGGTATATATATGCTAGTATACGCCCTGTTTGACGGCGAGCTCGGAGATTGGTTCAACATCCATCGATTTACAACTCTATTCTCTATCAACATGGTATCTACACGTTGGGGCGGTCTGGTCGCTCGTGCTCTTTTTTACATGTCATCTCATCGAAATGCCCACATCGATGCTGAGGCCGTCCACTTGGCGAATATTACTGGACTCGCGGCCAAGGCTCTGCAGAGCTGGTACTCACCAACAGAGGGAGGATGGAACACAGGCGGCTGGTGGCACGATGCAAACTGTCTCACAGTTCTGGCAGACTGGGCTATATATTCAGCGCCAAACAAAGATGTTAATGTCACCGGCATCATCGCCAACACCTTTGTAAATGCGCAAAAGACCGGCGAACATGTGGGAAAGAGGCTCTCGACAACGGCGCAGATGGCCTCAACTGCCAAGTACGGGGCGAACATGAAGCGAGGGTTTCCCGAGTTTATAAACGAGTTTTATGACGACGAAGGATGGTGGGCGCTGGCCTGGATCAGATCCTACGATCTTACAAAAAACTTGGAATATCTCAACATGGCGGAGAGGATCTTCAGTGACATGCAAGGTGGTGTTGACGAGATCTGCGGCGGCGGTATCATGTGGAACAAAACTCGAAAATATAAGGCGGCCATTGCCAACGAGCTATACTTGAGTGTGGCCGCCAGTCTCGCCAACCGCGTGCAAGGCTCCAGAGACAAATACCTTCAGATTGCCAAAGACCAGTGGACTTGGTTCCAAAACAGCGGATTGATCAACAAGCACAACCTCATCAACGACGGCCTAACAAGCGCAGACGGCACCTGTCTCAACAATAAACAGCCGACATGGTCTTACAATCAGGGGGTCATCCTGGGGGGTTTGGTCGAGCTCAGCAAGGCAGCAGGCAATGAGTCATATCTCGCACCAGCAGTTGACATTGCCAAAGCCGCCATTGCGGCACTTGGAGACAAAGAAGGCATTATCAATGAAATCGATCACTGTGAGCCCAACTGCGGTGACGATGGTCCGCAGTTCAAGGGCATATTTATCCGAAATCTGCACTACCTCTACAAGGCCGTCCTCAACCAGGACTTTGCGGCGACGATCAAGAAGAATGCCGATTCGATCTGGGCCAAGAATCGAGACCCCGAAACCAACCGGTTGGGTATCTCCTGGGTCGGGCCACCAGAACTTGGGATCGGACCGACGGCCCGGACTCACAGCTGCGCGATGGACGTCTTGGTTGCGGCCATGGGCGTGGTTGCTGGGAACAAGTAGGCGCTGACTCCCCCTGTTGGTGATATCAGAGCGGAGGATAATCGAGGGACGCGGGGTTTGAATCAGGATTGCAACTGAATTATCGACTGGACCGTCGTTTCATCAATGGTTACTTGGTACGGATACCCACAGCCATAGCGGGAAGGGCATGCATCATTTAATGGGAGGAGTGAAAAGAGCATTGGGTTTCGTTGGATTTTCCTGTTGCTGGGAGTCTGATATTGTTATTTTGGTACGTAGTTCTTGTTGAGCAGTGACAAGTTCACTATTATACAAACACTCTTTTCAATCAATCAATGAGGCGTCCATGCCGAATAAAGTTTCGGATGAACAAACTTCCTCAATACTGTTGCTGCCTTGTGGGAAATGAGCTGCCCAACCGAAGTCAACTCAGGGGTGACTTCAGGGGGCTAGGAGACAGACTTGTTGGCACGCGCTGGACAAAGAGGCTGGCATTGCAAAACAGTTGTTGAAGGCCTTGATACTAAGGTATTTAGAAGTCCCTCAAAAGATAAGTAAGCCTCGAAGGACAACGAAAAGGTGTTGGAAAAAAAGTGACCGGGCTTTAGAGATGGTTGAGAGTCCTTCGAAGATAGGTGTACCTATTAGGCTTTTTGAAAACAGATAATAGGCTACTACAAATGATAAATAAACCTTTGCTACACACTAAACTGCGATTTGACCTACGATACCCGTTATTCTGTCGAAGGCGTGAAGATGGGTGGTCTCGAGCTCACCATGTCACTATTATTACTTGGGTTCCAAACATTGATTTCAACTTAGGTACCACTCTAATCGGCCGCCTTCAAATCTCTACTATCTCTCTTGTCTTTTGCCAATAGAAAGAGATCCGAATACCTACTTAACCGTTGGGAATCATGTATTTGGGCTTGCCATCTTTTAGCAGAGGAGAAACCCTTAGGTTGTCTTCAATCATTAAACTCTAGTAGTGCCTAGTCATGGAGCAAGGTTTCGAGAGATATACCGCATTCTTACACCACCAAGAAGGTTATCATCTCGGGCTCTTTTACCTCATGGAGTTTTTCTTTGGCCTCGCTGGGTGTATTATGCCCAGCCAGCTCGTTGCTTTAACGTCGATTTCTGCATCATCAGCCACCAACCCAATTCGGATCTAATGACAACAGGTTCCTACAGCAGTGCAATAGGTATCTAGGCCTCGGTGATACCTTACCCATCTTCCTCCTCTGTCCCAATCAAGATAATCAGCCCGCCAACCACCCGGCATACCATAACCACAACGAGTTGCTGACCTGCCGCAAGTTAATCGCCGAACACAACGAACCCCAGCCCCTTTTGAAGAGCCTCCGAACCGCTGACCGTATTCGGCCCTTCCCGAAAACACCTGTCATAAATCCACCTCGAAACATATTACAGACGTACACAGTATGTAGATCCCATCCACCTTTCTTGGTTTCTCGGTCATAGCCGATAGGGCTCACCCGCCGCCGCCGCCGCGCAGGATGTGGGACGCGGGAAAAGACATGGAATGTTACCACGAATCATTCTAGAAGTGGAAGGACAGAGGGAAAAAGCCCAACCTTCTGATCACTTAATGCATTACACAATTGCTGACCTATGCTGGTCTGCGGCACTTGTGCCGGGAGAGAGCAAATGCGTTGCGTTTGCCGCTTTGCACCACCCACGTTGCATCCGGGTTTAGGGAGACCCATCTTCATAGCTACTACATCTACACAGTACGCATACACGCATAGAAACTGCATTGATTGTAACAAGCGTGCGTTGAGAAAAAAAAAGAAAGAAGAAGCGGTCAAACCTGTGAGCGCGTCAAAGAGCGTGGTATTTAGGAGGTGGGGGGGAGGGGGGTTGGAAGCCCCACGACCAATGTTGGCAAGTGGGATGGCGGTCTTGTTTTCTTTGAAACAGGCGAGCGTGCCCACTCCAGATTCATGCTCCATCTGATCAGCCATCAGATTGGACCCTGAAGATCGTGAATCGCAGACACATCCTGGCATCGGAGTGTAAAGCAAGGTAGCTGAAAAAGAAAATTCGTGAATTGGTATCCAAATTTCTGGGATCTTATATCCCGTAATCCTCCCACAAGATTTCCAGTACAAAAACAGAAAAGAATGTTGTAGTAATCCCCCCCCCCCCACCATCCTACCTCTTACTATCAGTCCCAAGTTGGCAAAAAGAGGTTTGTCGTAGTATAGTGACGTGGTATATAGTAAGAAAGACTCCAGTCGCCATGCCAATGATATAAATATTCCCAGTCCGCAAGGACCAAGCTGTAGTGTAGTGTGAAGTTGACTCCGATGATGAGGTTAAGTTCTGTTTTGGTGCCTTCCATGCATCCCGCTTCGTTGTCCGTAACAAGATATAAAAAGACAGAAACCAATATTCCATTGCAACCTCCACCACTCTGCCAAAATTCCATCGCCACAACTTCCTCCTGCCACACTTCTGTCACCTCCTGACCCACTGTAGCTCCCATTAGTTTCGATATATAAGCCGCCTTCTCTCAAACGCTCCGCAGTCCACCTGCATCTCTTGTCCCATCTCCAAGCCCCAACTTTATTGAGATTTCATTGCCCGTGTACTTCTGTACATTAGCCTTGGGGGCAACACTACCTCAACGTCCTCCGCCCCGTCATCCACCTCAAGCTTCATCTCACTTCCCAGCCCGTTGGTCTCTGCAGCCTTCAAGGCGTTGAGGTTGTCCTTTCGCATGCTTTGCGGGCGATAGCTCCTCCCGCGGATTTCCTCAGCATCCTTCTGAAGACAGGCGGGGCTTTCCTTCTTGACACGTTCCATCTCCTTGTCGGCTAGTTCCTTGGTCTCCCGTAGCCTCCGCTGAATCTTGGAAACCTCTTCGCCGCAGTCACCATCTCGTAGGAATTGATGCGCGGCATGCTCGCACATGCTCTGCACAAACTCGAGCCCCTTGTCCAGCTCATCATAAACATCGCCCTGCAGTGACTTGCCGTCAGGTCCAAGAGTGACACTGTTGCGGGCTCCGGCTCGGCCATAGCTACGGCCCATGGCAGCTCTGGCCGCCATCATTGCCGAGGGACCTCCGCCCATCAGTCGTCGCGTGCTGACATACTGAAGAGCTGGAACTTCCTCGGCATTGCCGTTGGGAGATGCTGGGGCAGCCTCGATGGTGCCATCGCCGGATGCCGCAGTCAAATCGCCCTCCTTCTTTTCGTCATCTTCATCGTCGTCGGGCATGTCAAGTTCTGCTAACCGCTTGATCTGAGCTACCTTGGCGGCCATCTTGGCTTTGCGCATCATGTTCCGACTAGCGCTAACAAACTTGACGAGTTCCTCGAAGAAGATCTGGACATAGCTGTCGTAGTAAACAATTATCATGCTGCGAGTCCGGTATTTTGGTGGCCCCCCATCACCGCTCATGACCGAGTCGGTGCGCTGTCGCTTCCGGAGAGTGGCCCGGGCGCGTGCTTGACCGGCTGCCCGCACCTTGTTTTCTTGTCGTTGAATGGCAGACGGTGAGTGCGAGTCGGACGGGCTGGATGGTGGTTGACCAGCGCCGGCCTTGGCAGCGGCGGCTCCCGCGGCTGCAGCGTCGGCTGCCGCATCGCCATTGTCCTTTCGGGTTTCGAGCTGGGGCTGTGGTGTTGATTCCCTTGGATGGGCTTCGGGCTCATCGCGCGGTCTCAGCGACTCTGTCGAACCCTTGTTGCGGATCGACTTGGGCGCACCCGAGGACCTCCCGTCCGGCGACCTTTCTTTATCCTTTTCGGCCACCCGGGCCAGCTCATTCTGGCGCTGTTCAATCTGGCCGTTCAGTTCATCGAGCTTGTGCAACCAATCGGGCACGTTGCTGACGAGGTTCTTGAGCGCATCCATGGCCAGATCTTCCCCTTCACCCCCGCCGGCAGCAGCTCTTCTCCGTGGTAGGGCCGTGGTGGGCAGTTTTGTGGGCGTCGCTAGGGCCGCATGCACCTACGCGACCACAGATTTGGGAGGACGGAGAATAACAATTTACCACTCCAGAAAAGCGACCCCTATGCTTTGGGGACCTGCTTTGGAAGCTTGTATGATATGCCAGAAGGCGCGTGCCAAAAGTTCGTGTCAAGGGTAAGGCGGCAGGTTCGGACGAGAAACGTCGAGCGTCAGGTGTTGTATAGGTCGGGGTTCGGACGGATCTTTCAAAGCGGTGCCGTGGGCTTTCAACAATGGGCGTCGCAACACGGGTGTGCGCTGCGCTGTTTTTGCGCTGGTAAAATGACGCCGTCGGTGGCCCTAATGAGCTTGTTTATCAGGCCGCGAAGGCCGTGGGCGTGATCTGCCACGGTGCTTTTTCTCGTTTCTGTGTGCTGTGTTTTGTTGTTGGTCAGGTCGGTGGTTTGGGCGGGAGTCGGGCGAGGTGCGTGTTCAGCTGGGTTGGTTGTGGACAGCAGACAGGCGGGACTTGGCCAGAAATGGACAGAAATGGGCGGCTTCCAGGTTGTTCTTGTCTGCTCCGTCGCGTGGGATTGCAGCGGATTGAAGGCCAGACTGCGGGCCAGGGGGGGTGCCACGCTAACAGGGGCACTAGTGGAGTCGGTGGGTTTGATCCGCGACTAAAAAGACCAGGTCCGCTGCCGTTTCTTCCCTACTGTGTAATCCTTCTGCGTGCGAGCCTCGGCGTTGGGGTTTCTTGCGAGAAAGAAAAACAAGAGGAAAGAGGAAAAGGGAAACAAGAGAAACACCGTGTACAATAATACCATCTATCTACCTATGGACCTGATCACAGCATGTCGATCACGGGCAGCTACTCCTATCTCCCTGAGCCATTGCTGGGTGCATATTATTATCCCTCTGAATATCTTATACCCGACATCCCTGTGCCGACATTGCTCGCGGCCTTCGGTTGTGTCTCGCATCGCTGGCCATTTTCTTCTTTTTATGGCGAGGCACATGTCGAGCAACATCAGCGATCCATAATCAGGTCAGGTTGGACGACCCCCGACCGCTAGTTCATCCCGCAATGCTATATGTACAGTATCTGCAGCACCTAGGTGTTCCTACACAGTAGATAGTTTACTTACAACTGCGGGGAACCTCCCCCCCTGGCCTGGCCAAGTCCCCTTGTTTTGCCATCGCTTTGCTGTCACTCGTTATGCTAAGAAGGCTAGGGTAGGTGCTGTATGCGGTGTTTCTTGCAGTCAGAATCAGCAATCATAGCTTGGTTGTTGATGCATGTGGGCTGCGGCTATGGCTTGGAAAGTGCCCGCTTCCATAGATACTCTTGACTCGGCATTTACCCTTTTCGAATCAAGAAACACGCCGCACACTGTGCTCGACTTGGCTCCGGGCACAAAAAAAGAAGCATGTCGAATGTTGTGTGCCAGTCAAGTGCGTGTGGGTATGCAGCCGCAGAGCGGTCAGGGATGGCATCGGACGGGTGTCAAGCCTCTTCAGCTGCAGGCTGCAGATGGGCAAGGTGGTGTTAGAGTTTTGTGGTGGTTGTCTTTCTGCAGGTGGGAATGCCCCTCATCCCTTCTCGTGGCCCGGGTGTGACGTCCGTTCTGTCTCTGGTCTTGACAACAAACAGTCTTAGATTGCTTGATAGAAAAGTCAGTGTTCCTAGGTTTGGCCCGTCCAACTTTGATGCGTCCCTGCCCCCTTTTCACACCCCTCTTATGTTGTGATCGGCAACCGGTCGCTCTCGTGACTTGTTGGGCTTCAGGGAATCTTGCAGCATCTGCAACTTGGACATAAAGATCCAACAGGCCGAGGACGCACTGATTATTTTACTTTTCGTACTGTGTGAATGCCAGGTTGATGACGGAAGACGGAAGCCGCGGGTGAAGAGTCTGCTGCCGGCCGGCGCTTGGCCGCCATGGTGACATCGGGCCTCGGAGCTTGGGCACCACAACCGGCGGCTTCAAATTCCCTCGCCCGTCGCCCTCGCAGCTCCATGCCCGTCTTCGTTAGGGCGGTGATCGGGTCGCCTTTGTTCGAGATCGAATCGAAGCCTTGTCCATCAACCGAGAGAGGCGTAGCACGACAGGCCACGCATTTCCCTGGTGGTCAAGAGAAAAGGAGTAGGTATGAGGATTTAGGTACGTTACGCATGTCGAACGCGGGGTAGACTTCGATGCCGCCAGGCTGCCCAGCCTTTAATTCGGTGAGATACGATGGCAAGCACCCGCATACGCACCGCGCTGTTTCATTCGCAAGCACGGCAGTATTGAGACGGCCGTTGGGGAGCAATTCATGGTCACCATGATCTTCTGGCTAGTCAAAAACTGATGAAAATCACTTCGGCAGTGGCAGAAGCTTGGCGGGGTTATGAAGACGGCGCCAGCCGTTGAAATAACGCGCTCCCGTTGACTTGGCTTTCGGCCTGTTCCCCATCCGTCGCCTCCGCTCTCCAGTCTTTTCTGACATCTCGAGCTTTATTGTTCCTCTGATGAGGGCTGTGAGAAGGATAAACTTCGACAGACATTCCCCACAACCGGTTCGGCAGACAGATTCAGATCCAACCAGCTGATGATCACTTGTGCCAAGCGAGGTTGGCAGACCGTTACGACCTGATGAGCCTTTTCGAGCAGGCAGTCTGCAGATGGCACTCTCAAAACGGTAGGTATATCGCCGCCTGTTTTGATTCTGCAGAACCCTTGCATTTTGCTCAACCTCTTGGTGAGTTCATCTCCCCAGATATGTTCTGACACGAGCATTTCCAAGAACCCTCGGTCAGGTCCGCAGCCACTCCCGTCTTCACTTCACTTTTCCCTCGCACCCAGCACAGTCTCAGCATTCTGATTTCCACTGTCCTCTTTGCGACCTTGCCATGTCGTGCCGAGGTTTGGTTGCACGACCTGCGGACGGTTATTGTGGCCGAACTACTTATTCTCGCAGCATTCAGCCGAATACCGAAGTCACTCTTGTTCGCGGCCCAGGGCATTAAGCTCTCTGTCTGACCCCATCTCGTCGATGAGCAGGCGAAGAGCAGTCTCTGCAGCAAAGGGCCTCCTGGCGAACTAATAATAATGCCCAATGGTTCTGACAGCATCGAAATCCGCTCGGATCTTTCAGAGGTCTGACCGCTCATTCAGAGCTCTTGAGCGTATTCGTACCCAAGTATCGTTGCAATAACAGCCTCCTCCTGCAGACGCATACGAGACGACGACGGAGCGGACTCAACTCCGTGGAGTTTCGGCAGTCCAACCCGCTTGCGTCTTCGATTCGTCAGCTCGTAGTGGACTCCTTACGCACGTCACTCTGGCTCATCTATCCTTCCCCTTCTCCTCTTCCCTTCTCCTCTCGATGCAGTGCCGTGAGTGCTTCATTTTCCCCTCACACAGGATCACAGAGCAGGCAGGAGCAAATTCTCATTGGCCGACAATTGTCAGCCACCATCAAGAAAAAGCAAAGAAGGTCCCAGCCAACCGCGTTAAGTTTTTCCATTTTGGGCAAGCGGGCGCGGGATGTCAAGTGCTTGGAACGCGGGGGTGGTGTCTTCATTTTCACAAGTTCGAGCTCTCAATGAGCCTTCATAACCACCTCGCCAATCTCTCCCACAGTTTACCCTATTCCCTTTTCATAAGCCAAGAAGCCAGCAAAAAGAGGCTCGTCACGTTCCGCAGTTCGCTTCCGCCTTGCTTCATCATTTTTAGCACATCTGACGCAACCTAAGAATTTGTGTGTATCTACCTACCTCGCTGGTTCAAGAACCAAGACAAAATACACCATCGTGACATCGTTGAAGATTTCGTGCGTTGTTTCTCAAAAGTTCCTCCGTGTCTGACATTTCAGAAGGAAATTTTCTAGCATCATGAGATCTCCAGACCATTTTGATAGGCCCCCCCTGAAAACTGACAAACGCCTCTTCCGCCCTTGCCTCGGTTTTGCTACGTCAACGGCGTTTATGAATCATGGCCTATGAAGATCGCTATTGACTATTTTTGTTTTTCGCGAATCGGGATGCGTGGGTGTGTTGGAGCGCGGGATCGTATCACCAATGAAGCAAAGATTTTGTGGCTCTACTGTGTTCTGTCCTTGCTGTCAGATATGGCCTGTGCGCAAACCCTCAGGATGCCAGCTCCCCGACATGGACAGGAGAGGGTGTTCCAAGCCGAACTTTTGCCAAGCAGTGTCAACAAAGACAGATACTGCGTAAGAACATTCGATCCTATTGAAAGGTGATGAAACACCGGACATATACTCCGTACTGGAGATTGATTTTCGAAGGATTCCGGGTGCTCCATCCAATCGGTCAAGCTGGTGTTACGATCTCCATCTCATACCGCTCATCAGGGATGTGCCCTGGCAACGCGCTGGACAAAAAAAGAGAGGCTGTTACACAAAAACCAGGCCTTTTACGAGTGTGAACAGGTGTTAAAAGATAGTTAGCAGGCTTCAGAAATAGTCAATATACCCTCAGACCTTTTCAACTCTCTTTTGAAGCCTATCGCTACTCTTCAAGGTGGCCAGCCCGGTTAGCAGTCTCGTTGTCTTTTTGCCCACGGCGTGGCCTGGCCGCCAACAGGCCTCACACGTGGGTTGTGGGTTTTCCCGTTGAGCACCCACCCGTCACCCGTCAGGTTGTGGGCAAATGGAAAATCTCGGGAAGAAAAGAACAAAGGAAAAGAAAAAGGAGCGAGGGTCAGGGTTGTTTGTGTTTGGCGGACGCGGCTAATGATGGGATTACGGACAAGAAAAATTTGCGACCCCACCCTTCTGGTTGATATTAATCGGCGACCTGGGGGGGATCCTCTTCAGGTTGGACGCCGGGACGGCTCGCAAGTCTTGGTTTTTTTGATTACTGATGCGAAGTCCGAGGGGCTGCGGTGTTAGGTAAGCATCATGAATCAGGACAAGTCAAGAGAGAATCCCGTGTTCGCACGAGGGGGGTGGTACGAATACGGGTACATGCGCCATCCAATGGTACGGCAGGTAATATTTAATTTGAGAACTCTCAGAAATGAAGTGCCTTGTGATGAGGTTTTGGGTTGGTAATAGGAGATGATTGGGGTTCACGGCATATATATCGATCCTAAAAGGTGATACACATTGATGATGAAGCTTTTGGGGACGATTAATCAAAAGTTTCTTTGATGGTGGGGAAGTCGAGGGCGGGGGAAACAAGAAGTTTCCACCTCAGGTGCACCTTCCATGTCATTTCGCAGGTCACAACTGCTTCCACAACTCGAACTCACAACTCAGTAGCTTTCAGCTTCGGCAAATATCACCATTTCCCATCAATTGCGACCATTTCTTCCTGCGCTTCCATGATGAGGCATCTCACACAGTACGAAAACAACATCGGTAACTACACAAGTGCCAAGCCAACAAGCAAGGTAATAACACCCGTGGACAGTGCCAATCTGATCCGATCCCAGTCTCCCACGCGGTTTTGGAACGGAATACCAATTTCAGGCTTCTTCACAGCGCCCCAACCACGGGAAATACGTAGCACTTTATAAACAAACCAACAAGTGTAGTGTAAACATGAATCAATCGTACAGTCGATCTCGATCTCGATTCGATAGAACTTCTCAACCCCAGACCAACTGGTAAAAGCGTACCCTCTTGGAACAATTGCAGTCAATCCTAAAAATAAGTACCCATCCAACCAGCCCATCCGATTGGCCCGGATCCCTACCCGTAGCTCCAACGGTCACAAGACGGGGCCAGGTGCGTTTTTCCCCACATGGAAATCTTTCAACGTGCTGACACTACACTGTGTCAGGGCGTCTGAAGATTATTGGTGTGTCTTGCTAGCTTTAGGCCTAGAGTTATCTAAAATGCGCGTTCTAGGAACGTACAATAATCGATAGTGTTAAAATACAGCTTTTGTTTGTGGATTTTACAGTGTATCTGAGCCCTGTAGAATACAGGGTGTGACGAACCCCTGTACAGAACCTCTGAAAGGGATACTCGGTTGAAGGCAACTTCTGACAATTGGTTCGGTGCAGCTAAACAGTGCACAACAAGATGTCTCAATGTAAACACAAGATACCGTGAATATAAGCTGTGATTGCATACTGCGGAACTATCTACAAGCTATCTAGTTCCTCCGTATATATAGATCTGTGGATCACCCGGATCACGTTTCCCAAAGGTGATCTGGATCACCTTTCCTTCCTATAGCTCACTATGCTCACCGTGAGCTTGTCGCTCTGCTCACCGGGATCACCGTGATCCTTTCGCTCCACTCCTGATTGGTCCGTAATAATTGGCTGGAAGTGTCCCGCGCTCCGTGCGTTAGTCCTTTATTAACGATTATAATACGATACCCCTCCTTCTAGGTCGACGCCCCGACGACCTTAGTTTACTTCATTTTCCTTAATTATTCTTCCCCCTCCTTTTTTCCGTAAGTCTCCCTTATTCCTTTAGATTATTTTTACTATGTTTAATCGTATCTCTAAAACCTTTAGTTCGAAATTCTCTTAATACGCGTCTTTAGTTGCCGCTATACTTTAGTTTAGATACGAAACGATGCTGTATTCTTTTTACTTCTCTAAGGGCTTATTGTGTAAGATAGCTGAATGTTCTTCTCGTTATAGTAAATGTATTCGTCGTAAGCGTACTTGCGACGGTACTGGTATTCCGGTTCTAGTGTATAAGTATATATACAGGTTCTTCTTCTCCTATCGTTTTTATTTAATCCCTAGTCTAGTGGATCGTATTGTAGCCGAGTCTTGGCGTTTAGTCCGCGAGGAGGAGCTTACCGAAGAGCGCCTTTAATGTAGTTAGCGTAAAGCTTAAGAGGTTCTTATTATATTATTTCGACTCCGGCGTTAACATTAATATTTATTAACGTGGGGTAGTAAAATGGTCCGCCGAGGGCTCGCCTTGTTAGACGAGCTTAAGGAGGTCGACCGTTGTAAATCGGAGGCCGTTATTAACGCCTAGGTTTATAGCGTTTTAGATATTATTGATTGGAATGCCGTACTAAGCGACGCCCTTCCGATTAATCCCTTCCTATTTGCCTAAATATAGCTTACCCTTAACCTCTCCGATAGAAGTCCTCTAATTTCTTAGGGTAATTGAGGTTCGTAGTATTTAATTGTAGTTAAGCTCCTGGGTATTTATTAACTTTATAGTATAGCGTATAGTACGTCGACTATTACGTCGGAGGCGCGGGTTCGATTTCCGTCGAGGTTTTCGGTATCCAAATTTATAGGTATTACCTGTAATTTAGGTACCTTTTCTTTTTGTCGTTTAATTTAGCTTAGGTCGGTTTAGATATTGCCGATAGAATTCTTTTAATTTATTTAGGTAATTTAGATTTACCGTTAGTTTTTATAAGTTATCTATAGTTGGGTAATTTAATTAACTAATTAAGTATTTTAGTTAACCTTCGTTAAACTGTAAATCTAGTATTTCTTTTATATTATACTCTTTTTCTTCGTCCTCCGTTACCTCTTAGATATTAGTCTTATTCGCCGGTAGTGCGGGTTCTAGAAGTGAGATGTGAAAAGTGTATGACCGTAGATGTATTGTGCTGGGTAGTTCTAGTTCGTATGCCGTCTTTGATATTTTCTTTTTAACCTTAAATAGTCCTACTCGCTTATAATCTAGTTTCTTACTAAGCCTCTTTATACGTAAGTTACGTATTAATAAAAACATTTTATTCTCCCTTTTTAAGCGAGGTCCTTCGAGCCGTTTAATATTATAGTATTTACGTATACGTTTCCGAACGAACTTGAGCTTTTCTTTAAGTTTAGCGTATAGTATATGTAGCTTTTTTATTTTTATTACCGCCTTAGGTACCTTTGTCTCTGGTCCTTGCCGTAAATCTGCTTTAAAACCGTAGTTTGCGAAGAATAGTGTGACTTTAGTTATTTCCGTAGGTACCGTATTATATGTAAGTTATATCGCTGGTAAAAGTTTAATTTAATTATTTTATTTAAAATTAATATAGTTTCGAAGGTATTATTCGACGATCTAGTTAAGCCTTTTTATTTAGCTGTCTATCTGTGGGTAATATACTAACGACGCCTTGCTCTTTATTCCTATTTGCTCTATTAGAGTCTTTTAAAACTTCGATATAAACTTAGTATTGCGATCCGTAATAAATTCCTTTAGCTATATATATGTTACCGTAACGTTCCGAAATATTATATTTATTAATTGTTCCGCCGTCCAGGTCTCTTTGTAAAGTAAGAAGTATATCTACTTAGTAAGTTTGTTAATTACCGTTAAGATACTGTCGTATTTAACGCCCGTAGTTATGTCCTTGGATTTTGGTAGTTTAGTGATAAAGTCTATCGATATTAAACTCTACGGTTGCTCTGTTACTGGTAGTGGCTTTAAGAATCTGTATGGTTTATGTCTTTCTGCTTTCGTTCTCCTGTAGAGGTTATACTCCCGTAATGTTTCTTTTATATCTTTCTTTATTTTTAGTTAATTAAAATGCTGTTTGATCTTTTCTGTCGTTTTAGCTACTTCTATATATTCCCCGAGTTTCGATTTGTAGATCTCTTAAATTAGTGTCTTCCGTTGTTCTGGGTCGACGTAGGCCTTGTTGTTATATTAAAGTCGGTAATGGTCGTCCTTCTGAATCCCTAATAATTCTAATTTGGCCTATCGTTCTTAATTATTGTTATCGACGTTGCTTTGGTATTTGTGGGTGGTGGATTTTTCTCGATATACTGCGTAATATTTAGCTTATTACTGGAGCGGATATTTAAGTGTATCTTCTGTTATTTTCTGTAGTAAGGGTGGTAATTCCTCTCCTACCTTTTTTTCGTAGTGGTCCGCCTTTCTACTTAGAGCGTCCGCTCTTATGTTTTCGGATCTTTTTTTATAATGGATTTGAAAATTAAATTCGGATAAGAATTTTAATTACTTACTTTGCTTAGCGTTGAGGACTTTAGTAATAATGAAGTACTTTAGGTTTTTATAATCCGTATAGACCTAGACCTCGTAGTTAGTACCGCTAAGGTATAGTCTCTATTCTTCGAAGGCCTTAATAATAGTAAGTAGCTTTTTATCGTGGATAGGGTAATTCTTATGTAGTCCCTCTAGCTTCTTCGAAAAGAATACTACCGGGTATAATTTCCTATCCTTATCTCGCTATTCTAATTGCCTTCCGATAGTGTAGTCGGAAATATCTATTTTAACTTTGAAAGGTCGGCTTAGGTCGGGAAGCTTAAGTACTGGATCCGTTATAATGGCGCTTTTGATAGTTTAAAAAGCCTCCTTTTACTCCTTTTCCTACTTAAACTCGGCATCCTTCTTAGTTAAGTCGTTTAATAGCTTTGCTATAGCGCCGTAATTCTATATGAATATTCGATAGAAGTTCGTAAAATCCAGAAACTCTCGAACCTTGGTCTTTAGCTATTCTGCCGTTTCTACTTATGGTTTTGGTTAGTCTTTGACTGCCGCAATTTTCCCTGGCTCTATCCGTACCTTTCCCGGTGAGATCAGATATCCTAGGTAGACCGTCTCCTGTATATAGAACTCGCTTTTGTCCTTGTTAATTAATAATCCTGTTCTATGTAGCGCGTTTAAGATCTCCTTAACGTACTGCTTATGTTCCTTTAGAGTGTGTAAGTAGATAAGAATATCGTCGAGGTAGTAAACTGCTGTTTTATTAAGATATTGGCGAATTGTATAATTAATAAGGGCTTAGAAAGTTATAGGTATATTTATAAGCCTAAACGGTATAACGAGATATTCGAAATGCCTGTAAAGCGTACGAAAAGCTGTCTTCTACTTGTCTCCCTCCTTAATTCGTATATATGTATACCTAACTGGTATATTAAGTCTGGTGAATTATTGTGCCCCTAATAGTTAACTTCTTAGTCGAGAAATTAGTGGTAGTAGGTAACCGTTCTTTACCGTTTCTTGATTTAGCTGTCGATAATCTATATATAGTCGCGGACTCCTATCCTTCTTCGGTACAAAGAAAATAGGATATTTAGCCGGCGATATAGATACTTTAATATATCCTCTTTTAATATTTTCGTCTAAATATTTCCGTAATTCCTTACTTTACTTGCCGTTAATATAGTAGACCTGGAAGAGTTTAAGTTTAGTTCCTTCTTTAAGCTTAATCTTATAGTCCTATAGTCCCTTCTTTAGTAGACCTTAAAGGTGTTTTACCGTGAATACCGGATGCCCCTGGTATTCCACCGGTATTTCTTTTTTATCGCCCTTCTTTAAATTATTATAATAGGCGTATTTGTCCTTTATTACTACCGTAATTTCTACTAATGTAACTATTCCTATTAACTTTATTTCTTCGATTCTGCCGCTTATATTAATTAAGTATATTAATATTTCTCGTATCTCTTATAGTAGTGCCGTGGAGGGTGCTTATCCTATACTCTGCTTCT
Source organism: Triangularia verruculosa (assembly GCA_033296885.1). Classification (NCBI taxonomy): domain Eukaryota; kingdom Fungi; phylum Ascomycota; class Sordariomycetes; order Sordariales; family Podosporaceae; genus Triangularia; species Triangularia verruculosa. The sequence continues at coordinate 350,403 of MU863894.1, forward strand.
ACCGTGCCCTTAATCTCCTATCGTTAGTTGGATACTCCCGATATTCCCTCGGTTATAGGTAGCTACTATCCTTCCAATTGATGTCTGGGTTGTAGTCCTCGTGTTATAGTTGCCTTAGGATTATATCCTTCTCCGGCCCTATATCTACGATATCGAAAATCACCTTTATTGTCTTTCCTAATATAGTAATGTCTAGTGGTACCGTTTCTTTAGTTATTAATTACGTAGGGAAGGGTCCTTTTATAATAACCTCTTCCTTCTTCTTTCTTTATAGAACTCGGGCTTATTGTATAAACTTGGGTGAAATTAAGTCCGCTTTTATTCTACTGTTTACGAGTGTTTGCGTTTGAAAACCCTTTTAACGTGTAGCTATTCGTAACCTTTTGTCTTTTATGCCCCTCTTCTGTACCGTAGCGACCTCGCTAATGTATCGCTCGTGGTCCTTTAGAGGTTTTCGGCCTCCGCGAAAGGCCGTAGCCCTTTTCCCAACTATTATTATACTTTTAGAGCGTCCTTTTCGATTAAACTGTCTAGTAGCTCGAAATCGGTTAACTATCGTCGTTGGGCTTTCTTCCACTTCTTATTTCTAGTATTACTCTGGGCCTTTTTTTTACTGCGTATTTTGTATACTTTAGGGCCGGCTTCGTAGTATTTCCGGGCCTTCGCCCGTAGGTGAAGAGCGTAATCTACACTCTTATATTACGTTAAGCCGAATTCCTCCTTTTCTTCCTAATTTATTATCTAATCGAGGTAGTATTTTGCGTGCTTAGGTATAACCTGTATAATCTGGAGTTTATTTAGTTTAATTAGGTCTTTTAGTTTTTATAGGAAGTAATTGTCTAACTCTTCTTCCGGTGTTCCTTATCTTGCGAGTGTATTCTGTATTAGTATTAGCTCTCCCGTTAAGGCGAACTCCCTGACCGGCTAGTGCCGGTTAAGAGTCTTTAATTAGTAGTGCTCTTTGTATATGTGGGCGATGTACTGGAACTATGGTACCCTTCTGTGTTCCGGGTATCGTGGGTAGACTTGCGAAGTGTCTCCTTCGCAACGGGTATACTACCCGAAGTCTGGGTATTCTTTTGATGCTATCGTAAGCCCGGTGTTAACTGTCGGTTGCAATATCTAATACTTATCCTAGGTCTTTTCGCCCGTAAGGAATACTGCGAATTCGTTATTGAACTCTTTTTCGGGGATAATTTAGCATTCGTTTCCTTGTTATAGTTGTGTGGTTAGCTGGTTACTATTAGTGGTTTGCGCTACCTTATCTTCGAGGTTGCGGTATTGCCGTTTAATAGTTTCTCGCTGTTTTTGAAGCTCTGCTATTGCTTCTTCGAGTCTTTGAATTCGCTCTTCTATCCGCTTTATAGTCCCTTCCGTATCCTAGACCGAGGCGTTAGCTGAGGTAAAAACCTACCTTAATCGCTGTATAGTCTCTTTAGAGGGCCCTAGAGTAGTGCTTTCTTCTAATCTTATGGCCCCTTTAATTGGTAGTTCTTGTCTTATAATGCGGTCTTCTCTTTTAAAATCGACCGTTAACTTTCCTTCTTGGGTTTGATATCCGTAGTTGCTGTCGGTGTAGTCGTCCGCTGAGTTCCGAAAATCCTCGTAGGCGTATTCGGTACTGGAGATCTCGATGATCCGTGTGGTTTTGGCTACTGCCGCCGTTTCTCTTTTTTTTTAATTAAGTTGTTTAGGTGATCGGTAGTCTCTTTTGAAGTGGCCTATTTTCCTGTAGTTAAAGTATTTAACGTCGTTTTTTCCTTTGAACCGTTTTTGAATTGCGTTTACTTTTATAGGCCCTGTGTAGGTAGTCCCTAAGACGTAAGTCTTATAAGGCCTTCTCTTCCTTTTGTCGTTAGGATGGTAGGGTCTTTATATGCGTGTGCCCTTGCGCTCTTTGCGGCGTTGATATTGTCGATTGTCGATGCGGACTGCTATTGCGATGTATTTGTCGATAGTCTTTGGTCGCTTTTGTCGATATAGTTTATCCTTGACTTCTTCCTTAAATCTGTTATAGAATAATTGTATTAACCCTTCGTCGTTGATCTCGCTGCGGAGTGTGTCCGTTCTGAATATTGTAGTGTAGTCGGTAGTAGATCTAGTCTGTTTGAGGTTAGTTAGTCGCTCCTGGATACGTTTGCCTTTATCGTACTCTCCGAATACCTCTTTGATCTTCTCCTCGAATCTTTTGTATATTTTGAAGTACTTTTTAGTAATATCCTCCCTTTCGTTGTATTTATTGTCGAAATAGTCTCTTAAGATTGGCTCGAATTAGGTGAGGGCCTTGTCCTTGAGCCTGGATGCGGCGTATACTACCTTGGACTCTTCGTCCGGGAAACGGGAAGGGTAATACCGAAAATATACTTTAAGCTGGATTAAAAATCCTCTTAGTTCTCTTTTGGCTCCTCTATATCGGTCGGGAGCCTCGAGCTTAGCGCGATCTCCTTCCTTACGTAAGGTACCGATCTCTCTGTGGAATATGTCGTTTTCCTACGCGAGGGCGTCGTAGGAGAGGCGCGATTTGTCCTCGAGCTCCTGGATGCGAGTAAGGAGTTGGTCTATAGTAGGTTGGGTGTTGGTATTTCCGGCTATGGCGTTTAACTTGGCGCCTTTAACTTATCCGATGATAGAGTTGAAGTGAGTATGTAACGTATGACGAACCCTTGTATAGAACCTCTGAAAGGGATATTTAGTTAAAGGTAACTTCTGATAATTGGTTCGGTGCAGTTAAATAGTGTATAATAAGATGTCTTAATGTAAATACAAGATACCGTGAATATAAGCTGTAATTGCATACTGCGGAACTATCTATAAGCTATCTAGTTCCTCCGTATATATAGATCTGTGGATCACCCGGATCACGTTTCCCAAAGGTGATCTGGATCACCTTTCCTTCCTATAGCTTACTATGCTCACCGTGAGCTTGTCGCTCTGCTCACCGGGATCACCGTGATCCTTTCGCTCCACTCCTGATTGGTCCGTAATGATTGGCTGGGAGCG